>JANCMC010050420.1:9662233-9715801 GCA_024363005.1 Charaxes varanes | reverse complement strand
TATACATGTATTATAAATCATTAAAGAAAATAGAACTTTCCGTTCCCTGACCGTTGTCACATAATGTCACATTTTGGTGATATACTCCTTACCTACTTATTTCTCAAAAGCCGGTAATAAAATCAAAATTTATGTTTTATGCAAATAGACTTTTACAACTTCTTTTTAATAGTCAAGTATTTTGAAAGCTAAGTACCAGTGATACGGAAAAATCGAACAACGAGAAGAATCAGCAAGAAACTCAGTTAGCCACTCTTCCGAAAAACAGTTTTTATCAATGCCATTTTTAACATATTTGTGCGTTTAAAATCTTCAATCTAAACTAATATTATAGATGTGAAAGTAACTTTGTCTGTTACGTTTTCACGCCTAAAGCCCTGATCGATTTTGAATTTTCGTATAGAGATAGATTGGACGTCATAGAAGGACGTAGGCTACATTTTGTTGCAAAAATTAAACTGACTCCACCACGGACGAAGTCGTGGTCCAAAACTAGTTACACTGAAAACTTAAGTCCTTATTTTTTCTTGTTACTGATTTTAATTAAACTTTAGCTACGTGAAGAGCTTTTCATTTAAAGGAAAACGCGGTAGAACTCCGTGACTAGTCACGTGGCACGTGTCTGCCGCAGCTGTCCTGTTATACGAAATCATAGAACTTAAATAGAACTGTTATTTTACCCGTACTTGAAACTAGTCAAATCAATTACGACGGCTTTTCTGATAAAAACATGGCAAACTATGAAACTGTTTCCCAATTCTACCTTGTCACGTCTCATTTTTTGACATAATAACGTCTTATAAATTGATGAACGGCTGGCTGCACGCACAAAAAATAGTCACGTTCCACCTGAGCCGAGCCTGCAAGCGAGAGCGCGGCACAAGCGATAGAATGGCACGATCGGCCGATTAAGGCCGCAGTTCGGCGTTAATCTTTATCACGTAAAATTTTTCCGAGTTCCCATACAACCAATGTTATTATATATTTTTTTAATTTTTATAAGCAGGCAAAAGGCATACATAATTGAAATGAACTAAACTAGAGTGAATTACCCCAATGTATTTTAATCCTATTACACGATTAGCTTGCATCACTGACTTCAAAGAGGGTTAAAGCTGCTAGCTCCCATGAGCGTATGACTTGTTGCATCAATCATAAGTCATAAATGACTAATTTAGGGTAGGAAGAGAGTAGGGGCTAGTAGATAAAGTTGTTTTTAGTCACAGAAAAATTCTTTATTATATATTTCTTTATATTTGTCTTTAGGTCATAAAATATATGACACGCGGGGAAAAATTAAACAACTTAACAAAATAATTAAAACACCACATATGCTCGATAAAGATGTGCGAATAAATTTTAATTTTTTTAATTTTAATTCACTACACTTATCTGTACTCTATACTAATATATAAAGCTGTAGATTTTGTGTGTTTGTTTTCTTGGAAGCGCTAATCTCAGGAACTACTGGTACGATTTGAAAAATTCTTTCAATGTAAATAGCCCATTTATCGAGGAAGGTAATAGGTTATACATCATTATGCTAAAAATTTTCACATAATTTTACGCGGACGAAGTGGTGGGTGACACCTAGTTTATAAATAAAAAAAATAAATAAATAAACATACTACTATATGACACACGGGCGTTTGTTCCTAAGGTAGACAAATTAATGCCTGTGTTATAGGTAACAGCCGCCTGCTATACACAAATATAATTTTTTTTAATATATAAATATATACATATAAATATACACCCAGACTCGAGGTGGGAATCGAACCCACAACCCTCGGAGCGGAGGGCAGGGTCACTGCCCGGGCCAGTCAAATCATATAATAACAAGTGATAAAGTCAATAATATAATAACAAGTGAGTTCCCGAAGCTGCCTGCATTATAATGGATCAGTTTGTAGCACAAGTCATTATGGCGAAAGGATTGTCATGCTACAAAGCAATCTCGAAAAATCACCCAACTCGAGATTAACAAGGGACTATTTGGAACCACGTCTGGATAATAATAGTTTTTTAATAGCTATAATTTAAGTTATAATAAGAAGGTTGATGAGGTCCTGGCCTAATCAGTGGACGACATTAGAATCGATCGCTAAGTCAAGTAGTTCTTGCTGCGACCGAGTGAAAGATGAGTGTCCCAATCTAATACTGGTTTATATTTGATATCCGACCTCCCCCATGTTTCGGAAGGCACGTAAAACGGTGGAACCCGATTAATGTCAGTGAGTTATATTAATCGTAAGGTGGTAGAGATCGTGGGGGTTCCAAAGATGACGTCAGATGGCAATCGGTCATCTTAACTCACCCCCCAGCCACATCTTCTGTAGTAATGTAGCGGATCCTGGTACTAAGCTAAGAAGAAGAATATTATAATAAAACACTTACAAAAAATGATCACAGAAAACACCGTTACAACCACTACACTGACACCAACAATATGACAGTGCCGTCCCGAAAGTACGGGTTCATATATAAATTATAACCATTATTCATACCCCTAAAGTACCTATGGAAATATGGAATCCAGCATCAAATAATTCCACTAGTGGAAATTTTACGTATATTTCGTTTGAAACACGCGTGTTCAGCTTACGTGCCTTACGCGTCATCAAATCCAGTCATTCGCATCTACTTAAGTTGTAAGCACGAGGTTCAGTCATACGGAATGTATATGTATGTACATATACATATGTCACAGCCAACGAGCTTGATCAGCCGTTCAATTAAACGCCTAGGCCATTTACTAAAAGGTGACTTTCAACTAAATAAATATAATAATAATAATATTATTTATTATTATTATTATTACTTTCAACTAACTTCCTGATCGATATTAAGTTGTCATTGCAACTAATTCTTTTATTACTGTTATACGGAAAGTTTTCTTCGGATTTGGAACAAAATAATAATCAAAATAATAAAACAGATAGGTTAAAAGATTGAGACGGGAGCGGAGCATAGCGGAGCTCTCATCTTAACCTTTTTCGTATTTTTTTTATGTTTAAGCTTTGAACATATTAGACAATTATTTACATATTTAAATTATTTACATACATAAATCCAATTAGAACGGCAGTGCCAATTGCACTAGTAAGATTGAAAACTTACAATTAAAATAAAAATAAACAAATATCAATATCAATACAACTAAACTAAAAGAAAATTTTTAAAACGAAACATAAAATAATCGAGGAGGTCGTGGCCTAATCAGTGGTCGGCATTTGAGTCGATCGCTAAGTTAAGTTGCTCTGGCTGCGACCGGGGCGGTCTTCGTCATCCGTACAGCGCCATCTAGTTTGCTTTTGGTGTAACCTTTTCCACTTGACATCATTGCCATCTTGTTATTTAGCAGCCGCTACACTTGTAATAAAATTTGTCTAAAAGCGTTACTGATATACAATTCCTTTGACGTTATAACGTCTTATAAATCGATGAATGCTGCCTGCACGCATAACTCATTGCACGCAAAAGCATGACTTATTGTCACGTTCCGCCTGAATCGAGCGTGCAAGCGAGAGCGCGGAACAAACGATAGAGAGGCACGGCGTTAACATGTAAAATTATCGTCCGTTAACCGATATTACAAACAGCCAATTTTTTTGTTTCAGACTGTGTCCACCTTCAACTCTACAAGGATCTAAAGGAGCGTCAAAAAAACGGTCAAACGAAGGCGTCGCTATCCTTGCAGCAGTACCTCGGCTTTGAGTCGGGGTTCACTCTTGACAAGGAGTCGAACACCCTCGCCATACTGTGCGAGGACGTTGTTCCGGTGCTAGCGTTTGACACCAGAGAAATTCTTATACAATGGCGAGTAAAGGTACGCAAGTCTCAATTTTAACTATACCATACAATTATAGTCTATTATATCAAAAGAAAAGAAATAAAGGAAATGTCTAAGGTTTTTTTTTTAATATTGAAAAATTAATAAATTTAATCATGTTAACTACGAAGCACAAAGTTGAAGCGATTCAACTCCAAGCATTTTTATCTTTAATATAGACTTCGACTGTTTAATACGCTTTACAAGACGTTTAAAGTTAACAATCGACAGATTTAACATTGCATCTGGAATTTTAATAAAGAAGCTTATACTCGCACCCTCAAACAATTTTTGTACCCAGGCAGGCAGGAACGGAGTCACAAGTTTATTCCTGTTTCTAGTTAGCATATCGTGTATATCGCATTTTTAATGAAGATGAATTTTATGTTCCTAACAAACATAATATTGGAAAATATATAGTTAACTAGCTAATAGGTATAGAACCTAAATTCGGGCACGACATCTGTCGGATTCGCTAGTTAGGAATATATAAGACTGGCATTATAACTGCAACCTTTCCCACCTAGGTACAACACAACCTAGGCAGCAGTAAGGAGTTCGCAGCAGTTATCATATCAGCACCTGGCACCACTGGCATCAAGGCTGGACCTGTCAGACTTCACGCGTGTGGACCGAGGCTGGCACTCTGCGCCTCCCGACCTCCTGAGGTGCTGGCACTTTGGGACATCAAACTATTGAGGTAAGAGATCAAAGCTAGAGATTGGGAGATACTTGCTTGACAGAGTTCACTTCACGCAACTTGTTTATCTCAACTACACCCATAAATAATTCCTTTATATATAAATTTGCGTAATTTTATATAAATATTTGATACTAAGGCACAAGTCAGGCTCATATATTTTTTTAATGACATTAATTAAGCCCACTGTTTTACGTGCCTTCCGAAATAAGGAGGATGTCGGATATTTGAAAACCAGCGTGAGAATGGGTCACCCATCTATCACCCAGTCGCAGCAAAAGCTACTTAATATACCGATTGACTCAAACGCCGGCCACTAATTAAGCTGTGACCTCGCCTTTATCCTCAAGTGACGTATAACTAATAAGAAGAAAAAGAATGAGTTTTTTTTTTACAAAATATATTATTCGTGGTATCATCACGGTCGTTCGCTGAATTCAAATAAAAATATTGAAAAGAAATTTCTCCTCCAAAGTCATAAGAACAATTTTTTGTTATATTTCTAAGACTTTATTATTGTAAGCGTAATTGTAATAACAATTTAGGAACAATTATTCAGACGTTAAAGTTTGAGAACCAAAAATATTCTATCTATTTTTAGTCCATATTGATTTTTATCGGGTACCTCCGATTTTTTTGCCTCTTTCAGTAAAGAAAAGATTTTTTGCTGTGGAGGGTATGTAATGATATAAAGTATTGTTAGCATTCTTAGAGTTCTTCCATATTATTCCAATTTTGTACGTTTTTACTTTCGATATAAGATGTCACAGAGAGCAATTAAATAAGGTCCAAAATTTTTTTTACAAATACATCGTTACACATCGGTGACGTTTTCGTTTACTGCGAAACCTCAGCTGTCATTAGAGCAGTGCTTTTAGTTGGCCCACCTATATCATAATATATTGAAAAATATCATCAACGTAGTTTCCATTAAAAATTTCAAATTAAATTGTGTTTAAATAAAAAGGATACCGCCTTCCAAAAATACCAAGTAGACACCTATTGATGCGTTGAAGTTGGTGCCATCGTTTTAGCGGGGAACCTATTTAGCATGGTAGTTAGCGTTTTTAATAGGCGATTTTCGTTTTATTTTAAAATAATTTATTCACCAATGAGGAAATTACTCTTTAGCGAATAAAATAATAAATCGCATAGTCTAGAACTGTAAGATATTCAATATTTACAAACAGAAGTTGTATATCAGAATAACAAAGATAGAATGTGCGTCTTAAGTTGGAATGGCGTTATTTGTTCTTGTATGTAAGGAATGGCCAAATTAACAATTATCATCCGTTGTCTGCGGACGTTGAATAAATGCTGAGAACATTTCTTTGCAGATCCTATTACTTACAGACTGAATCCAACCTATGTACTCGTTGCTCAATAATAAAGCGACTTATTGGCAATTATTTTATGCTCATCTGCACGCGGCTTATATTCGAGTACCTGTATTATGCGTGAGACTATTTCCTTTTTTTTTATATATAATAAGGGGCAAACGACCAGCAGGCTTTCACCCAAGTGACTACCGACGCCCATGGACAACTGCAACACCAGAGGGACCGCAGATGCGTTGCCGGCCTTTAAATAATTAATCAGTGCAATGATCTCGAAACAAATGTTAATGCGTCAACTTATGATATTTAAACAAGTATATAATTTGAGATATGGAGACTTGAAATTTTTCATGTTGCTACTAAAAGCTCATTAGGAAAGTTATTTTGAACGAGTTAGAGTCAGACAATAACATTGGTAGTTATTTAACAAATACCTTTCTCGCGTATCACATACGGAACCCTTCTATATAAGATTGTTTTGACACGTTCTTGACCATTTTTAATGGCTGTATTGCCGTTTTACGTATGACCTAAACTAGTAGCATTCTCATTTCCCATTACGTGCGCTGCGTAAACTGTTAAAGTTTTGCAAAAGTCATGTATGACAAAATTGTTCCTCTTTAAAAGTTCTAAAGAAAAGTCCGGTACAGCATATGTCTATCTTTTAAGGTTCTTTCAGTATAACCTTTTTTATGCTAACCAAATTTGTTCTAAAATAATGCATAAGTTTTGAAAGTCTTTTTGTAAACATAATATTAATCATCATCCGAACACTAGTTTTAAGCCTCTAAGTGATGAAAGTGGCACACACGGTCGAAGTCGTGGGAAACAGCTAGTAAATAATACAAGTAACTCTAAATATGAGTTTTAGTATTACCTATTCCAGATCTAGAAGTAAATATGTTAAAATAAGTAGTGAAAGCACTTCGGATATATGTTACGGAAGCATTTTCATTTGCGGGTAGTTGGAAAATAATTTGGAGTGCATTTTTGTTGCGCTATTTCGACTTTATAAAATTCCAGTAGCGTTTGTATGAAATAAGTTTTTTTTAACTGTTGCCGTATCAAAATCATTTTGTATGCAGCAATCACTTATGGTGCAATTGAAAATGTATGAAGTGTGTACTTAAAGTATATTTTTGGCTGGAGTGAGCACTATACTTTTTAATGTTTCACTATTATGAATAAAATAACTTTCAGAGGATACAGTTTGAAGCGTTATTATTTACTAGTAGTTACCCGCGTCTTCGTCCGCATAAAATTAGGTGAAGAAATTTAGCGTGATGCAAATAGTCTGTAAGCCTTCCTCGATAAATGAGCTATCTAACACTGAAAGAATTTTCCAAATTGGACCAGTAGTTCCTGAGATTAGCGCGTTCAAGTAAACAAACAAACAACTCTTCAGCTTTAAATATTACTAATTGTTACCCACGACTTTGTCCGCGTAAATTAGGTGAACAATTTTAGCGTAATGATATATAGCCTATAACCTTCATCGCAAAATGTGCTACCTAACATTGAAAGAATTTTCGGGTTTGGGTGTGAAAACGTAACAGACGGAGTTACATTCACATTTATAATGTTGTTAAGGATTAAGCAACGTGAGCTGATAGTGTACCCGTGTGTATGTATTTATGCAATGAATTTACAGCTGTATTGTGAATTTGTCAAAAGGTTTTAGTTCAATACAATAAAGACAAAATAGTCAAATCACTAATTTCAAAATGCATATCATTATTGTTTCTAAACTAAAAAGATATTTTATGTATCATGTCATTTGATTCAAAAGGGTAATGGAATTTCTGTAAAAGGGAAATAATTTTATAAGACAATTTCAACACCAGTTTAGTCAAACAGTATTTTTTTTGCCCTGCTACTAGTACTTTACTTTGCTACTACTAAGAAAAAATATTTTTGGTAGTACTCATACCTGCAGTGCAGAATCAGTCCTTGACATATTACCATTGCTAGTATGTCCGCGTGATTCTCTCGTAGCCCAACTGTCTCGGCGTTTCTCAGCCCTAATGCGATATCTGAAATTGAGAATAAATTTAAAATTCAAAGCACCATTCTGCATAGCATTTGCAAAGGGTATGCCATGGTAACATTCATATTTGAATGATTGATAAAAACAAAACTACTGGAAATATTCATAATTTTTTTTTATAACATAGCATCTTAGTGGAAGTGGAGTAAAGCTGCAGATTTCCACTTTTGCAATGTATATCCAGGAACATTTTATTTTTAAAAAGTATAGAAAGAAAGCTTCCAAGATACTGCTGTGTATTAAACAAAAATTAGAATGATATCTCTCAAGGTTTCATTATTGTTTAAAATAATGAAGTTTCTGGGACGCACCTTGTATTAAATTTTACAAGATAATGTATATAGTTCGCAACTAAAGATAAACTGTTCCAAAAGTCCCACTCACAAAAAATTAAAAGGGGATATTTTAATTGGTTTCACCACATTTTTACACTATATTTAATATAAATCCAAAATTTAAATGACATACTTTACAACCAAATATACCAAGGGTTCAAAAATCGTAAAATTTGTGTAAAACAAAAAATAAAATTAACTTCACTGAGTTTTCGAATACACCTTATGGAGACAATTTGGTACCAAATGAAGATAATTTTGTTGCAGTTCAATGAAAATAATTTTTTCTTCCAATTATGCAATTATGTTATCATTAATCACTACATAACCGATCAGAAAAGACACCTTTTCTGCTTAAAACCAAAAAATGGTGCAATTTTTATTTCCATATAAATTTACCACAAAGATTTAATGCCTACCATAAGTTTCCTATAAAATGTATGTATTGAATCAAAAAGATACTGGCTGAAAATAAAAGTTAACCCAATCAATTCTGCTCAGGGCTACTAATCTACTATTACCCACCTGTTATCCTTATAATGGTTGTTATTTGATGTGCTAGTGTGATTAGTGTTTATATCAAGATCCAGTGAGCGCTTCTCTAAGAGTTCTGTAATACCTTTATTATCTGCTTCCAGCTCACATTTGAATTTGTGAAGTTCAGTATCTGTACATACATATTTTATTTTTTAATGAATATTCTGTTAGAGTACGGCCGGCCTTGTTCCGCTGACGTGTGTGCTATGTAATCCTGGATATTAATGGAACTCTGTTGTTACTGAAATATTTTCTGACTGTTTCTAATTTCAACCCTCAATCATTCGAATATCGAATGTTCAAAAGTTTTATAAAGAATGCTAGAAATATAACATGTTCGCCAGAAGTTCTTGTTGGCTCCAGTAAATAATTGCGTATATGTATTACTAGCTATTTCCCGTGACTTCGTAAGCGGAAACTTAGACCTCCTCAATCCGACCCTGTCAAAAAATCGGTTTTTAGTGGATGGCTACTAACTATAGAGTACCTCCCTGCCGAATTTCATATATGTACGTTCCGCAGTATTTGAACTTTCGTGATAGGCTAGCTTTCGGTTATACATACATATATAGATGTATCGAGTCTCATTTTATACGGATATTAAGAAATCTCTTAGCAGTGCCCAGTAATCATGCTTTCTATAGGTGTACAATAGATAAACGGGGTGAACTTATTCTCCAAACTGGTACCTCAAAAAAAAACCTTCGCAAAAAGTATGCTCTGTATATACAGCGAAACGAAAATACCCACCATGCTTAAGAACCGGAACCTAATTGACATTGCTTCCAGACTACGGGCAATAAATTCTGCCGATAATTAAAGCGACCCTTGTTCCATCATCCATATTTCCCTCTGAACCTTCCATGGAATTATTATTCCTCGTACACGTAACGATAAATTGTATTGAATTTGCAATCCAATTATGTAGACTGCTTTCAAAGCTCTGAAGGGAATGAATGATTCTGAAAGTACTTATGAATTACAATTACTGCCTACCTGTAATTGAATGAAATACGTTGTCAATTCTTTGTTATAAGAAAACGTCTGGCATCTGACTCTTTATGTGGTTTTTAAACAATCGTTATTCGCTAGTCGCGCCCTTATAAAGACCGATTTATATCAGACGAGTGAGTGCTCATTTTACCTTTGGGGTGAGTTAAGATGAGCGGCTGCCACCTAATGTCATCTCCGGTACTATAATTCAGTAAAATTAATCGTTGTCCAATGTTTTACGTTACTACCAAAACATGGATGAGGTCGGATATTTAAAAACCAGTGCTAGAATTGGTCACACTCTGTCTCCAGATCGCGGTAAAATCTATTTAACCTGGCGATTGACTCAATTGCCGGCCACAGATTAAGCTATGACGTATTCGAAGCCGTTCCGACGTAGTAATAAATTATTCTCTATAAATTCAGATCCAAAATTCCGTTAAGCTACATTGCGCCAACTGCAGTCTTAAATTTCCATTCAGCCAATTTTTCAAATTACCACGTGATTTAACGATTAAAATCTCAATTTTATAGCTGAATATCTCATTGAATATTTTCGCAGTTTCCCGCTGAAAACTGCAGTTCCGCACCAAAGTTAAATTGTATTAGATACCCTTACCTCTTTAGGTCATAAACTCAGGCTTTATAATAATAATATAGTACATGTATTTCTTTCCACAAACCGAATACAATACAGTATATTATAGTGTATTAAGTGTATATAATATGTAATCTTGTAAGAAATTTATAAATCGGGACAAATTTGTCTTGATGATAATACAGTGTAACCATGAATATGACGAAACTTTTTTTAATTAGGTTTATTTGCTATTTGCACCACAGGCTAAATGCTCGTGCATTAGAATGTACTCTGTTGTATTTATTGTTGTTTTCACTCTTCATTCCCCGTTCGTTCTTTTAGTCTCACAATGAGGTTTGTTGTACACAGGTTAAATTTGACAACGATTCGTTTTTAATAAAATGAACGCCTCAAAATCCCTCTATACATTAATGATTATTGTAAAATTAATTTGGAATTATTGATAAGATACATTATGTCAGTTATGTTAAAAAATTCGTAAATTAGAGGTAGGTTAATGCTTTCTATCTACATTCTGTATTCGTTATAAAAAGGATTTGATAATAAAATTCATAATTTTATAGGGTATATTCTCTAAGCTCTTATCCGTAAGACAGACAGTTCTAAGGGATTTTGAAATAATCGTTAAATCGAGAATTTTTTTTATATTATATTAAGGTGACACCATATTAAGAAAAAAACACAAAACAATGCATTTGAAAAAGATTTCCAGTAAACATTCACTCTGCGTCTCGATAAAGTTGTTGAGTAGTTGAGTAGGCGTAATTCATAAGCTGATGCGGTTGGCAATTTGTGTAAACGGGCGATAAAACTACTCAATAATGTTAGCTTTGGTTATAAATGTGTATATTATATTATGGATAAATCGTATTGGTAGTTAAATATGATTTTCATGTTATTATTTCGATATTCACATTTATTTAATATTACTATGATATAAACTTCATGAAGGTAAATACGGCCGCGCTGTGTTCATGCGTCATTCTTGTTTGAGCTACACGGTACACACATTTGGTTAAGTCGTAAACTCTTTTTGTAACAATTATTTATAAAAGAGTAACGACGAGTTTCTTGATGGTTCTCCTCGTGGTTCAACTTGTGCGAACCAGTAAAAATAAGAGAGAAATGAAATGCATTTATTAAAAAGCGATACTGAGTTTTTATCTATTTACTTATCTCAATAATAATAACATGAAATCCCTAAAGAATACTATTTAAGAATATTTTAAGTATATGTATAATAATTTATTATAAGTCTGGTCCCATGGCTCCATGGGCGGATGATGTGAGGAGAGTAGCGGAAGGTGACTGGATGAGATTGGGAAGGAATAGGGTTGCCGACGAATTAAGTATGATATTAGTGGGCGTTATTGCTGATTTCCAGCTGATACTAATGACGTCACATATACAGTGCGCCAGGACGTCATCCTCGGAACCCCCACGATCTCTACAACCTTACGACTAATATCACAAAGTGACATTAATCGGGTCCCACAGTTTTACGCGCCTTCTAAAACATGGACGAGGTCAGATATCAAATATAAACCAGTGCTCAAATGGGTCACCCATCTATCACCCGGTCGCAGCAAGAACAACTTAACCTAGCGATCGCCTTAAATGCCGACAACTGATTAAACCTCAACCTCCTAAAATCCTCGACGTTACGGCGATATAACCCGATAAAACGGCAACACGTACATTGATTTGACTTCAGACATAGCTTCGTTTGAATGATCATTAGTGTGACCGGGGACTTTGTGTAGCTGCGCAAAGTTTTGTAGAACTTTGTAGTCTTTAAGGACAAAAATGTACAAACATTTTGAGCAATGTCTGACTCCGGCATACGAGAAAGTAAGTTGGGGAGAAATGATCTGCTAGAACCGGTGATGAGTTCGCCCCCACTTAGATTGGGGATTGGCGTTGCCTTTCTTTTAATACAATATTTCTGTTTTCTTTTATTGTTTTGTAGAATTCTAAATATCTAAGATCTCCGTATCGATGGCTAGTACTTTACGATCAAAGTGAAAAAACTAAACACTTATTGGAAAGACTGTGGAATCTTCCTTTACTGGCCGACAGCGATTTCATACTAGCTGAACGAAACGGATATACCTATAGCTTATTCGAGCGTAAGTTTTTTTTTATATTATTGGGAAAGTCGCAATTATAAAGACATAAATTAGTATGAAAAAACAAAAGCATAAATCAGTACAATTTCCACTGTAAAAAAAAATTAATACAAAACGAAAAGAAAAGTAAAAATTGCTATAATTATAAGAGCAATAGAAGGTCATCCAACGAGTCAAATTTCTTTACACCAAGACTTGTTTTTATTATTAATTGACGTGTTTCGTATTAATATTCTATTATTAAATTACACGGCGATTTTCATAACCATAGTCAATATAAGACTAAATTAAGTGTATTGCGAATTGTAAATATAGTGCAGACAAAGTATTCTCTTCGCAAAATGTCTTTCAATTTCAATTAAAATCTTTATGTATAAAAATAAATCGTAGTTTGTTAGTCTCGCTATAACTCAGAAACGGCTGAGCCATTTTGAATTATGTTTGTTTTGTTTGATAGCCCTTAATTCAGGAAAGGTTTAAAAGAAGAGAACGAAAGTAAAAAATTAAAGATTATTTTAAAATATTCAGAATAATTTTAGAATAGATGGCGTTATTATTATAACTTTCGTCTGACTTGCCATGTAACTCTATTATTTCTTATGACGGAGCCAAACATAACTTCATTTGAATGTTCATTTCAATGATCATGTAGTATGGCCGGGGACTTTGTGTAGCTGCGCAAAGTTTTGTAGTACTTTGTAGTCTTCAAGGTCCACAGAGGAATTGTGCGAGGTATGAAGTTTCTTGAAAATCGCACGGTTGTGGATTTTAGGACATCAAGGTGATGAGGGTGAAATTTCAGATTCTGGTGTGCGTGTGTTATTATTTTAATAGTTTATTATATTAATATTGCACATTACAAAAAAATATTGGCATTCGCACATATTCCTCTATATGAAAAATAATTGTGCCAAATTTCATAGTCCTCCGTCCGCGCAATTTTCGCAAAATGGTAGGTGCTTAAAGTTTTCG
Organism: Charaxes varanes; assembly: GCA_024363005.1. Lineage (NCBI taxonomy): Eukaryota > Metazoa > Arthropoda > Insecta > Lepidoptera > Nymphalidae > Charaxes > Charaxes varanes. Next base: position 9,702,318 of record JANCMC010050420.1, on the reverse strand, counting down.
CTTCACGTATTAATATATCAATTAGAAAGTCGCGGCACGATTGATGGCTGTAACTACGCCTATTTAGGAATCATTCTTTCTTAATCACGTCTGTAGTATCCACTGATACTAGGTAAATGTTATTAAATATTTACTATACTTATTACTCGCCAAACAAGTGTATAATGTAGAATGCGAATGAAATCCGCGAATGAAATCTTGAGAATACGAAGAAAGTCCGCGAATGAAATCCTGAGAATGCAAAGAAAATCCGCGAATGAAATCCTGAGAATGCAAAGAAAATCCGCGAATGAAATCTTGAGAATGCAGATGAAATCTTTAGAATGCAAAGAAAATCCGCGAATGAAATCATTAAAATGCAAGGAAATCCGCGAATGAAATCTTGAGAATGTGAAGGAAATACGCAAATGAAATCTTTCGAATGCGAATGAAATTCGCAAATGAAGTCAATCATTCGCGGATTTAAAGAAGAAGCAATGTAGTTTAGTTTATCTTGCATGTCGGGTTTTAACCAATTAACGCCTAATCCTATTCATTATAAATAAATAATAGTCATAACAAAAGTGTTGGTTAACAATCTTGAAAGTAGTAATAAGGCATTCCGTTTCACCTTCAGACATTTACGCCTTGTTACATGTCCTCTCGTACCTACAGTCTAGACTAGGCAAACAAAGAACGCTCTAACCTCACGTTAAATTTAACTTCTATATATTCGTTATTGCAGACTACTATGATCTTTATTGTACAGCGCGTAGAGTAATTTGTGAGGTGTTTTCCATTTTTCGTTTTTAAATGTTTCTTTATATAATTAGGAAATGTAAAGCAACCAGAAATAATTTTTCTTTCTTTAAAAATAGACCAAACTGAAAAGGGACCACAAGGGAAGAGCCAGCTATCAAATAAAAAAAGAATCATCAAAATCGGTTCCCCTAGTCGACACAAACGGTAACAAACAAAAATAATAATAATGGAAAAATAAAAATACAGTCGAAATCGAGAACGTATCGTATCGTAACGTATCGTCCTTTTTTGAAGTCGATTGAAAAGACTAAAGTAAAAGTTAGAATTTTCGAAAATTATTTAATAGCTACTATTTACACTGTCATCAGAGCAATGATTTTTTCTAATTGGTTTATAATGCTTATTATGGTCGCCTAGCCATATAAGGAGTCAATTGTAGGTATTTGATTTAGTTAAATAATAGATTATTTGTAATCACAGATTGTTCTCCCTGTCTATATGAGTCAAAATTAACAATTTTAATCGTCATTCCATCTCCTTTATATTATAAAGCATTCTACCCATTAGTTTTTGTCTAATGTACGCTCGTCAGCGAACCCAGCGATCAATTTATATATACCTCTATTTTTATAACAATAAGCCAGATATACTTGAGGTTGGAAATAACATCTCTTACCATATCACGATTTTATCATCGACTCTATATCTTTTTGTGTGTTGCTAGGTGAATACGAACGATTGAGTGGCCATAGGTTGGCGTGTGGGCAGTGGAGGACTATTGAGGCTTTCTCTTTTTTTCAGCGTTCGAGTCCCCCCCCCCCCCTCTCGGACTCCGTCCCGCACCTCGTAAGCTCGCTCGCGTCCGCATTGTCCACGCACTAAAATAACCCGCATTTAAGTTCTCAGCAAAATATACGCATTAAAATGACTAAAGAAAGCCCGTACATGAGAGCTAAATGATTTATTGGCACTGTATTTTCCCTACATGATTGACTCCAACGAGGCTAGCTTAATTAGTTTTGTATTTATTAGTATTTGTAAGTAAATGGACCTCATTTCTGCAAATAGGCCCCATGTAAGCGAGCCTTGTGTCTTCTTTACGTGAAGAAAACTAAACTTGATGACATACAAGAGGTCATTGGCAGAAAGTTTATAAAAAAATTGTGCAGCTCTATTCGAGACTAAACGTTCTAAAAGGTCTAGACACATTAGGCTGATGCCAGTTCGAATTATTGACTCAGTTTTCTTTTCTCTTCTATTGTAATTTATATACTTAAATTAATTTCATTGACCTTCTTTTAAATAACAACAAAAACAATTTAATTGCCTTATTTTAAAAAAAATATTGACTCTGTTTTGTCATTACAGTTACTTTGTTATTAAACAGTAGACCGTCCCAAATCAATTCAGAATTACAAAAATTTCTAACTTCTAATTCGTGCAATAGGTAAGTGTCACGACAGATTTTTTGTTTATATAACGATAAATTCATTGACTGCGGTCACGATCGTACTTCTATGGCTGCAACGTTGACACTAAAACACTGTCACAATAAGCTATCACAACTTATCTAACACTTAATTTTAAATTGATACTTATTTTAATTCTCATGAAATTACAAGAAATGAAAAAAATGTTATTAACTAGATATCTGAAACTTTTTAAAGAGGTGATTTTATTTATACATTTTCAATAACCAAAACAACTTTTTTTATACATTCATTGAATAGTAAATACCATATAAGTAAAGAATTAATACAGTAAAAAATACAGCAATTGAATTTATCCAAAGGTGTGTTAAACATATCTAAACAAGAACATTACTTAGTCAAGCAGACAAAGAGGCCCTGTTATTTAAACGGAATAACGCTAAGAAGATGAAGAATTCTCAGCCGGTGATCATCGTGGACGAAATTAAAGGCCCTGGTATTTAAACGGAATAACGCTAAGAAGATGAACAATTCTCTGCCGGTGATCGTCGTGGACGAAATTGGAGGCTGGATGTTCAATATGTAAATATTCAAGTTAATTTCCCCCACGATCACACGGCCCTGCAATTCGAATCAATTGAAAAACATCCGATTGTGCCGATGTATCCCTTTGATGCTGACAAATTATTGTGATCCAAAACAATGGGGGGCGTGGACTGAAGGGCGCGTCCACACTCCGCGGACCGTGCCGTACAAATTCAATAAAAGCGATGTACGAACGATAATATGGGTCGATGACAAGGGCTATGCTCTAATGTATGTATAGGCATCTGGCACAATTCTTACTTATAATATCCAAGTTGAGATATGAACATACTTTTACTGACTAATCTCCATGCAGAAAAATACTTTTATTAGATTGTAATATCCATGTATATATATTTAATAAAGGGAAACGGTCATCTCATCGGAATCTCGAAAACCGCGGGACGTACAAAAATGAGAATTGACAACGTAGTAGCTTAAAGTCAGTAGTCCGCTAAGAACCGATATTTCGATAGGGCCAGATTAAGAAGGCAAGATTAATTTTACGCGGGCGACGTCCCGGGAAAAAGCTTGTACTATATATATATCTTACAAGGCTATATATAGTAATTGTGACCCGCAACTTCATCCGCATTGAGTTCAGTGTTCAGATTATTTTTGCCATGTTCTATATAAAATCGCTACCTTTGAGAGTCCCATCGCAATTGGACCAGCCACAATGGCTACAGCCATTTAGTAGAATTTTATTTATATGTTACAAGTTGAGTCTTCAGTCTTATTTATTTGTATAGATATACAATTATATATGATTTTAATGATTTAAAAACACTTAAATAGATGATGCCTAGTTTTGATGTAATTTATACAAATGCAAACGAATTATATATATTAAGACGATGTATTTCGTCTTATTATGTTTTAATTAGTAATATAAATATACATAATATGTATTTATACGTGACCTTTTTAAGTATGCTAAAATATATTTTATCGAAACCTGCCAAGTTTGAGTCGGAATATACGGACTCATTGGATCCAAACCAACCGCATTTATCCTTATTTGGTACTAGCTGTGCCTTCCGAAACTAATGATAAATATTTGAAAACCAGTGTAAGAATGGGTCGCCCATATATCACCCAGTCGCAGTAAGAAGTGCTTAATGTAACGACCGACTCAAATGCCGGCCACTTATTAAGCTACGACGTTTAAGAATGAATGAATGAATGAATGAATGAATGAATGAATGAATGAATGAATGAATGAATGAATGAATGAATGAATGAAGAATAGGAATCCTCCTACAACGCGTTTTTATAAAACGCGAAACAAATCTACCGTGTTGTAGGGGGGATTACTGTATTCCTTAAAATTTGGGTCAAAAAAAATTTGATGATTTTATGAGAACAGATAAGAGTACATATTTCTGATATTACGAATTTTAAGCAATTAATTAACGACTTCCAAATGCACTTAAAAATGTATAAGAAATCAAGAAATATACCGAAGGCGACTGTAAATCTTTCAAAGATAAAACTGTAACTATATGTTAAGTATGCAGAACGGAATTTAAAAAATGACGATTTCTATTTTAAATTTTCCTCAACAAGCGATAAAAGAATATTATAATAATATAATAGCCTGATCAGATATATATGAAAACGGAAATTTTAAAATTCATTAAACGCAAAAAAATATGCAAAATTTTAGTAAAATTTAACTTTCTAAAAATAATTAAAAAGAAAAAGTCTAATTACAATTTATAGAGAAACGTCGTAAAGATTTTTGCGAACTATGTATAATAAAACAAATGGCAGTGTTTCTAGCCTCAAATGGTCCGCTACTGAGCCGGATAACGTAATATATAACGAACATAACTGAAAAAAAATAACGTTATATTTCCGTGGTAACAATACCGACCGATATATATCTCTCACACATTAATTTCCACTGGCTTCTCTGCAAGCAAACCAAAAATAAAAGCCGTATCAAAAGTTTTAGTTTGTCAATTGTCACTTTAGATTTAGCGAAGTTTGTGTGTTGGCAAACTATATTACGGTATTGGCAAAGATGTCAAAAACTTTTATTATTTAAATAAAGATGTTTTAATGGTGCTTCGTTTTAAATTTCAGCTTTAAGCACAGTAACGACCAGTAACAGTATGTCATAATAGATTTATTCTCAACTGTCGCGGTATTACAATTTTGTCTGTAAATGCAGCTCTAGCCACACATTTTGTCTATGGCACGACTGAGCCCTCGCAGAGATTGGTTATTAAATAACACATTAATTCATTTAAACTACCATTTTCGTGTGTTATTACGCAAGAAAATTTATATCATTTTTTTTAAATTAGTGGGTAGGTCGTATAATCGCGTAATGCAATTCTGCTCAGAGCTCAGTCGCGCTTTGACTGCGACGGCGAGCGGTTGAGTCGCTCGAGATCAAGAAACGAGTTCGACATTAATTATTCATGTATTATTGAATGAAAATGCATTGGTATCACTGCCCGCATCGTGCATGTTAAGACATAAAATTTACAATTTCAGTTGGCTATTCTGCGTCACGCTAATTAACATACCGCGGTTCTGTTTAAGGGTTAATGTGATACCAATGTCGTGTTCCGTTTATCCGCTTCATTGTAAATTCACTTAATGGTAAGCTTTTATATACTTAGGATCCATACACACATACACATTATAATCTTTCAGTGGGCAGTGACCCTGCCTTCTGCTCCGGGGGTCGTGCGTTCGATTCCCACCTCGAGTCTGGGTGTATTATCCATATTTATGTATTTCTAAAAAAAATATATCTGTGTACGTATACCACAGGCATTAAGTTGTCTACCTTAGGAACAGACGTCCGTGTGTCATATTATAGTCCTGTATATATTTATTCATTATTTATTTATATATGTACTTTTTTAAAATTTGTATGATGTGAAAATTTAAGCATCAATAACCACAGTGTCAGTGGTTAGGGTTCCAGAGGTAGGAAATAAATTACTTACCAGTAGTACGTAAGCTGTTGAAGAAAATCACACGCTTAGTAATAAAGTGATCGATTGTGTTTTAGATCTAAACTGAGTTAATGATACAGTTAGCTATGATTCAACGTCATCTAACAGCTAAAGTAAAAAATATTTCGATATCTCCATCCAACATTGAGATACAGCCATTTTTGTCTTTTTAACTAAAATAAGTTTTTAGTTTAAAAGACAAACAAATAATGAAATATCTTTAAATTAACCTTTTTAATATCATTAATCACTTAATTAATGATTATTAAAATACATAATTTGTTATTATAATGCCATTTTTGTCGAATTATAAGCGTTTTTTTGCGATTTCCGAAAAATCAGTTTTTTGAGTTAGGTCAGTTTAATAATAAATGTGCGATATATTGATTACAACGTTAGGTTACAGGATTGTTTTAAAATTTAGATTTTATTTCAGGTGAAATAAATTGTGCCCTGTTGGCATGGATAAAAGCAATTAACCAAAGAATTACATTGAATCTATATAATCTATATTTTAAAAAGCGAAAGGCTAGCCAAACCTAACATGAACTCTCGAAAACTGCGGAACGTACAAAGATGAAATTTGTGGAGTTTATATTTTAGCTTTGGTATGTAGTTGTGTTGTGGTGTGTAGACATTGCTGAGAACGGATTTTTCGATAGGGCTGGATTCGTCTTTTCTGGAGGTCTCGCGCAAGTTTATTTATACGCAAAGTCGCGAAAAACAGCTAGTAATCTTTAAATATAAAAGCTAAGGTCACGTATCCCGAAGTTTTGAAAACCGCGGGACTTACAAAGATGTCATTTGGCAAGGAGGTATAGTTTGTCATCCGCTAAGAACGGCTTCTTCGATAGGGTTAGATTAAAGAGGTTTAAAGATGTAGTCGTGCCTTTTCTCTATTAGAAGTGGGCCATGATGTCCCTCAGTCGATCTTCTTTGGCTAAACGAAATAATTGGGTGACATTGGCTATCCCAGTCCATTCCTAGATGTTTATAATCCAGGAGTCATTTCATCTACCAACGCAACGCCACGCCACGCATTCCCTCAATTTTCCCCATCACGACCACTTGAAGGAGGCTTTATCGATCATTTCTGCCAGCTGCCTGCTGAGAATCAGGCGTTACTTTGCGAAAATCCATGACATGCATGAGAAACTAAACTACTTTGCTTTAATCCGCGAATGAATTTCATTCCCGGATTAAAGCAAATTTATTGTCTGCTGATTCTGATGTTGGGAAGGCATTTTAAAAGTAATTAAGCTGATATTTTTAAGAAATGACTTTTATTTTTATTTCTCCTCCAACTAAATAAAAATGTACTCCATATAAAGGTTATAGGACTATTTTCCCTCTACTTCATTCCAGGCTTTTTGACAAAATGATTCTGCTGTTATATACGAAATATTATGGAGTTGAATGTAATGAATCGACGAAGTGACGATATATGGAGTAAGGCAGTGACAGTGGTGGCCGAGGATAGGGAAACGGAGCATTAATCGGCCTGCAACGAGATGGATTGACGACATAATATCTGTCGTGGGTAGAACCTGGTCCAGAAAGGCTCAAGGCAAAGAATGGTACAAGCAGGGGAGGCCTGTACCCAGAATTGGAAGAGAGAGAGCTGTGGATGATGAAATGATATTCCCTACTTTAGAAATAAATGTAATAAAGTTTCCGCTCTTGATATATCCTCTAAACAATTCTGAATCAAGAAAATATAGAGCATGAGAAAACACATGTTCCTTTCCCCACATTGTACGTCTTTGTTTCAAATTGCGTCAAAGAAATATAATTTGTATCGTGAGGGTGTAAGAGTTCAAATTGTTTAAAATGTGTCGACCTTTCATCGATCACTTCCTTTAAAAAGCTTTTCTATTGTTACAATAGAAAATTATGGTAAGTATTAAAGGAAAGTTATTGTGTTTTTTCCAATTTATTTATTAGTAAATAAATAGTTTAACGAATCTTACTTTAAAAAAATCTAACATATATTTTTATAGTAAAACAATTTTTAAGTAGCTGCGCTAATCCTATTTTATCATAATCATAATAATATGTATTCTTACACGCAAATCTTAAAAACCATGAGATATTGTAAACATGTATAATTGACATTAAGGTTAAATCACGAAATATCTTTCAGCCTCTTTAACCCATCAGCGCATCTATCCAACCACTTTTTATATAATCTTTTGCCACAAAGTTAATAAATTAAAAAAACGAGTGTGCTTTAGATCATACGATTGAAGTAAAACTTCTTTAGTCCCATCTATATGTATGTATATATGTGTAAATGTGTCTAAAATATACGAAACGTCTAGCTAGCTACCTCTCTTTCTATCTTCACTAACTTACACCTCCCTCTCAACTTCTATTTGCCTCGCCCGATCACACTTTTTGTAACCCCCAGGATACACATTCACAAGCTTACTCCCGAAGTCAAGCGTGCGTAAAGAAGTTTTACTTCGAAATTTGCTAACGTAAATAAGTTCCGTATATAATTAACCTCTATTATATTCGTTATCACTTAAATTAAAAAGTTTATTCTGATGGCTCGCGTTGAACTTTGGCAACTATTCAAATCTAGGCTAGCGTAAAAACAGACCTTGGCCTAAGCTAAAAAAGTATTGGACGCAAGACAACTAGACTTGCAGTTTCTACCTTATCCATAGCATTGTTACGAAATTCCAAAATATTGACTTGATAGCAAATATGAAGAATAAATTGATGTTTTATATATGTTCTGATACAGTAATACAGCAGACATCTGTAGCAGTTATATACATATTTTGAACTAGAGAAATTAGGAGAGAAATCTTTAGATTTCTGTACCATATGCTTATTTAAAGCTATGTAAAATTCTTTTATTCCTAGTCTTAGTACACCATCAGCTATTTGACAATTTATTAACATTAAATGTCATAATTAACAAAATACATTGTTATTTTGCGATGGTTGTCATAACTACACTTTGACACCATCTTATAATAAAATGTATACATGTGTGTATAAATCGTTTAGCATTGGTGTGCGTGAGGTTTTATTTTAACATATTTGTAATTCATTCTTTATAAAGACTATTAGCATTCGCACTCCCTCTTCTATATAAACTATAATTGTGCCAAATTACATACTCCTTCTTAGGCGTAATTTTCGTAAAGTACCGATGGTTTTCGCTTCACGTATTAAAAAATAGATTAATAAGAATCTTTTCAGAACTGACTGCAAAGAAGTAACTGACTCATATGTAAAAATGCCGGCACCATGGCCGTCACGTTGGCTTACACCGCATGTTGTAACTTGTAAGCCAACGTGATACCGTTTAATGAAACCATATAAGTACAACTTGTAAGTATTGCGATAGAAGCCACTTAATTAGGTTTAATCAAATTCGCTCGAACATTTAAGAAGGTTCCTTAATGTGAAATTACAAACGATTACATATCTCAATACATTACAAGAAATGACAAGATTATAAAATAAAAACTATCAATTCGATTACATCAGATCAATCTTCAATTAAGTTTTAGTAGTAGTGTGGAAGTTAGTCAAATGAGAATAATAACAGTGATTTAAAGAATTTTGAAATGTTATCATTGAATAAGGAAACACGGGACATACTCCGAGTAACACTAGATTTCTATCCAGTTTATTAATAAAAGGGGCCCTAAGTAAACGGTTCTAGTCCGATAAATAGGAAAACGGTAATAAGGTATTTGTGATCGTCGTAAGCTTTCAACGTTTCGTTGGGAATCCCAGATATCGAAATGGAATGCTTTTAGTGAAGAAAACCATCGTCGTGGACTAAATAAATAACGCATACTTCTTCGAAACGGTAAAGCTGGTCATGTGCTTTTTGATAGTTTGTTTTCTTTACCGTAATTTCGACTAATATTAAATGATGTTTGTCTTTTAGATTTGGACTAATGGTTTACTAAACTTAATCGGCATCTAGAATGGGTCACCCATCTATCATCCGGTCGCAGCAAGAACAACTTAACCTAGCGATCGACTCAAATGACGACCACTAATTAGGCCACGACCTCCTCAAATAAACAACTACTACTACATACTATATATAATGAAATAAGGGTTATATTATAAATCTAAAATCTATCTATCTTCTTTCCTTTCTTAATGCCTTGTCTTTGTGATTTATCTATCTTATAACTCCTCCCGAATTGCCATCCCCATTTTGATTATATTTTTGTGAGAGTAACTCGGCGTGAAACTAAGTCATTTTGGCATTTATAAGTGTTAAGTTACGGTATACGATGTACACAATACCAGTATTTAATAATTAACAGGCACACTAGTAAAAAAAATATATATCTGTATCCATATTCTATATCTATACTAATATTAAATCTGAAGAGTTTGTTTATTTGCTTAAACGCCCTGTTCTCAATAAATACTGATCCGATTTCAAAAATTCTTTCATTGTTAGATAGCTCATTTATCGAGGGAGGCTATTATATGCTATATCATATCATCACGCTAAAATTGAATCTATATGTTTTACCTAATTTTACGCGGAGGCAGTCACGGGTACAGCTAGTCTATAATAAATTGTATATAAATTGTCAGAATCAAGCGCTATTTTGCGCAAGTTCATGATAAACAGGAATTGATTGGGTACTTTGAAATCACAGAATACAGAAAATAATTTATTTTTACTGCTTCTAAGGTATATATTAGTTTTCGTATGATTTCAACAAAATTTTATTTATTTTGGAACAGTTCTTATTTATGTAAACCGGCTTTGTACCTGAACGTGAAAAAAAAAACAAGGTTTGTAAGTTTTTGCATGACTGTATTCTTACAACCGGTTCGAACCTGTTTTAATTCATTAAAATGATTAATGTTACTATAATTAAGAACTTAAAAAAATATATAATTTACGATTTTTATCTACCTTTATTCATTTAGTGTTAAGTCCAGCTGATTGAGACCCCAAAGAAGTACAGTAGCAATCTAAGAACGATTTCTAGCGATTAATAATATTTAAAATAAGGTAAGTTATGTTTTTTTTTTAACTCTAATAAGTGTGATTACAGGTTTTAAAATTCAAATTCAAAATTCGTTTATTCACTTAGGTTTTTGCAAACACTAGTGAAAGTGTTTTTTTAGCATAATTTTGTATATATATTTTAGAATATAAGTAATAAGTGTATACAGGACTATATGACACACGGACGTTTATTCCTAAGCTAAATGCCTGTGTTATAGGTTACAGATAGGCTGTTATACACAAATATTTTTATGTAGAAATATAATTACATATATATAATACACCGAGACCCGAGGCGGGAATCGAACCCACGAACCCCGGAGCGGAAGCCAGCGTTACTGCCTACTGCGCCAACGCGCCATATTCTAATTTAACTTAAACCTTACTAAGTCTTAACCAAAGCAAAAATAGTTTTTATATATCAAATATAAAAAATAAAAACAGCCCAATTGAGAACTGTCATAACATTTAAAACGCCTTTAAAAATGTGAAAGGTATTCTAACAGCATTAAACGCACCGACGGGTATGACGAATCATCGATTTATTGAACTTTTTAGCGAAACGTGCGTTACATACAAATTTTGCTCGATAACGACCATACGTTTGTATGTGGTACGTGCAGAGTTGCACTGTTCATTGGCATTGCCATTGAATCCTTCATTACGTCATCGTATTGTCTTCCGTCAGTCATCGCACGGCGCGGCTGTTGCATAATGCAGCCATCGCTCCGACCCCATGCCCTTCCGTCGCTGTGCGGAATTAATGAGCGTATACCTTTACACTGTCTGTTTTGACTTTTTTTTAATATATTGAAGCCTGTCACGTATGATTGTTCTTTACAGTTCTTTATATTGATTTTTTACGCATATTTATAATCGTTTAACTCACGACCGGTTTACATTTTCTCGACTTTTTGCGATATCCACTTGATTGTAAAGTGAAGTCACAGGTCTGTCTGAGATCGTGTTGTACTTATTTTGTGCGAACTAAGTGTACAAATCCTAACAAGTTATTTACAAGCCAAGTTAGTCGGTAGTAGTGTAAGGTAGTAAAATCATTTGAAAGATCATACCGCTATTGGTTAAAAGTGTACGATCCGAAAGCCGCAATTTCCGAATTCCATTTCGCAATAGACCTCCAGGCCGAGCAGCATTACGCAGATATAGAGGGGTTATTTGTGTACAAATTCGCAAGCAAATTGTTATTACTCGTCCGTGGATCGCTCCTACGTATGGATAGATAGTAAATTGTACGTGTGATGAACCCATTTGCGCCTCGCTCATATATCCGTTTCCGTATAAAATTAATTGGCCCATGACGTACGGAAGGATGCATGGCAACAACTCATGTAAATTGCTCATATCTTCCCACTGTTCTGAATCTGAGATAGTCTAAATGGACGCGCCTCATCTCGCAATGTAAAACTAAATAGCACTCTGCAATTGCAGCGCGGCGTGGATTGAGTTTGCCAAATTTATCAACAATGTATCTTCTCATGCTGGAGAGAATTTTGTTAATTGCTGTTTTATGCAGACTGTTAACTGTATTATTTCACAATTAAGAAATAGATTCGACAGATGTTTACTTTTCAAGTAACATTCATTAGACGCGTTAAAATGCTTAGCAATTTTTACTTGTGCTCGCATTTGAAAAAGACTTTAAGGTAAGTATAATATATTCGTAATATTTCAGAAGCATTGAAAATTTTTGGAAAAATTTAATACAATAAAGGCGAAATTTTTTAGTAGAGAAATAAACAATAATTTTAATGGAGTACAAATTACTGAAAAGTCCTTAAACCTCCATATTCTGGTTGAAAAACTAGTTCCTAGTGGATGTCAACTAACAATACACTACCTTCCTGCCAAGTTTCGTTTCGAACGTAAAAGTAAGTAAAAGTATCGAGAACCTAAATTTGTCCTCACCCACGATTTTTTATTAACATAAGACTGTTTAATATATTAGCATAAGTTAGAATTAAATTGCTTATTAGCTACTAAGCTAGATTGTAATTTTATAACGTAGGTACGTATCTTGTACTTACTTTATATACAAAAATATATATATAATACTGTTAAGTTGTTACATTTAACTGTTAAATTTATTTTTAACAAGAGCCGCTCTGTTTTTTATTGGTCACACTGAGAGTCCGAAGCTCGAAAGCGCCAGTGCTCACAGTACAAAAATGGCGACTATTTATGACGTCATATTATATTTTCATAGGATACTACGGCAGTATACTGGCAGTGTATAACGGAACGATTTTGTCACCAGCGTGAGCACTGAGCAGCGCTCGCAGTGTATATCGGAACATACCCTAAATAAATATATGTATAGAAGTGTATTTTCAAATGCATTAAAATTAAATTTCAATGTTTTATCAATTGCAGGTTAACAGCCTGGAAATAACATCTCCCGAGCACAAATCCACCTTACTTGTGTCAGGGTTGAGTTTCGAAGTGAAGTCTGGTGAAATATTAGCAGTGTTGGCTACTTCACAAAACGAGGCCACTGGTCTCCTAGACGTTTTAGCTGGAGCTAGAAAGGTATTTACCTTTTTAAGAAATACTTAACGAGTACAACACCTAGTAAGGTCAATGACCTAAATTTTTTAGATCTTTAGCTAGGTGAGATCTCCTGACAGTGTGACCAGGGAACGAATTCTACATTTAAGTTAGATATTTACAATGCACTTAAATTGAAATAATAAGAAGAAAAATATACATAATAATAATAAAAAAAACTAATTCTAAATTAAACTAGAAAACATAAACAAAAACAAAAATATAAGTTAAGTTTATTTCAAAAATTTACGTTATAGCAACAGCATCCCCTTCTAAAACGTGTTTATTATGTGATATTACATATAAATAGCTTATTTTTTACATAGAGATATTTGGATATAAGATCTGATCACTTGACGCATGTATTGCATTTGGATTACTTAAATATCTGGACGTATGTATTCAGACTCTGACAATATAGGATTAAGTTCTGCGGTCTATACATTCTTTATCTTTTAAACTCGTCATTCTATAATATAAACTTACGTCTACAATATGTCTTGATTGATTCGATATATAGCTTTTCACTATGTATTAAATCGATCACATACTTAATCCAAGAAATAATCAGCCCGAATTAAGATTAATAGTGGATTATTGCACCAAGCGGAAAATGAAACATTAATACACGAGCGCTATGGGGGAATAATTGTAACAAAACACAAGTATGGAGATTCTTATGTAGTCTTATCTCTAGGCTAGTTAAGAGAGTGGCCATTTGTAAACAGCAAATTATCATTTGGAGATTCACCGGAATACCGCTGGTGTAGAATGAATTGACCAATAGCCTTCCAGAACGTTTAAAATTCTTCCTGATTCTAATGTGGCGCCTACCATATTTGCGGTTATCGACGGACACTTTAATACATTGAAATGGTCCTTATTCGAATCTTCATAAACACAACACAATGTTTACATTTACTTATAGCGGATATTTAAAGTATTATTTTATATTTGAAAATATAAATTCACTTACTGGATAAGGAAGCGAAAAAAGACGAAGACGATTTGTCCTTAGCTAAAATAATAATGGCCGATTTAATTCAAGTACACATTTAAACATTTTTATTCAAAAAATTCAAATTTTCTCCAATTGGAAACTTCGTCCGATGGTAAGTGGCTACCGATGGCCATAGACTCAAGCTTTAGAAGAAAGTTTGCAAGAGTTCAATAAATGAGCAGTCTTTAAAAAAAACGCAAGAAGGACGGAGAAGTTCCGTCAAGAATTTCCTATGACAATGCTGAAGAAGTTCCGTCAAGAATTTCCTATTATAATGTGTAGAAAAAAAATCTATTTGGCTTTCCACCTTCACGTTACTAGATAAAATTACTCATGCGTACCTTGACCTTCTTCAGCATCAACTGCACTTGTTTCGTTAGGTTTCACCACTACTAGTGACGTAAGTGGTGTCACGAAGGAGTACTGAAAACATTCACATAATTGTACAAACTGAACATTTAACATATAACAAGGAGGAATATCGGATGAACATTGGCACAGATGTTTTGGGATCAGTAGCAAACGCTCGTGCCAAACAAATAAACGTGCCCAGGGGAGAGGGCCCACACGTTGGTCCGACAACATCAAGAAGGCGTCAAGCGGCAGCATACACCGTGCGGTCCACTCCACCTTTGACCACAACCGATGGAAGCTTATCATGCGTTATTACGATCCTCAGCAGTGAGGGAACGAGAAAGAAGAAGAGAAGCAAACGCACATATAGTATATAATTAGATTACCAATAATCCTTCAACTAACCAACTGAATTAACATTTTAAAAGGTCTAAAGTGAGTTAGTGCTACAGACAGCAACGTTTCAACTACCACTATCAGCCAATCTAAGAATTATTACGAAATCTTCATCCAACACTGAGATACAGCTATTTCGGTCTTTTTAACTAAAATAGGTTTTGTTAAAAAGACAAATTAATAATAAAGTATCACTAAAATAATATTTAAATATAATTCATTACTTCATTAACTATTAATTGATAGAATCAGGCGTTACTTTGCGGAAATCCATGACATGCATGAGAAACTAAACTACTTTGCTTTAATCTGATAAAATCGTTCCGATATACACTGGCAGTATACTGCCGCAGTACCCTATGGAGGTATATGACGTCATAAATAGTCGCAATTTTTGTGCTGTGAGCACTGGCGCCTTCGAGCCACAGTGCTCTCAGTACTTCGATCACGTGATCAATCTAAAACAGAACAGTTCTTGTTAAAAAAATTAACAGTATTAAATAATTAAAAAAACGTGGCTGAAGACAAATCGTGGGTCTTTAAAATGGAAAAATTGAATGGTGATGACAGTATACTGGACTGCATTCCGCTTTAAACTATAACGAGTATAGCAAAAGGAACAACTTTACAGTATACAAAATTGACGTCACAGCTTACAGTGCTCGCAGTGTATATCGGAACATACTCGTAATGTGTGCTACTTTAACAACTTGGATTGACATAAGTGCAGGAATGGTTGAAAATATATAGGACAGTGGTTTTAATGATAGATAATGTGTCAAACCTGTTTCACATTGGAATTAACTAAGTGTGAGACTGGCAGGAATAATAAATAGCTTATAAAGCTGTAAAACCATTTCTACTTATGTTTTGTCAACTTTGATCGGTTAATGTAACATTAGTGCCAAAAAAACATATATTAATTGTACAAAAATCTATTTTATGTACAAAAAAAATCACATACTGTCGCTGTAATTATGTAACCCACCAAAACAAATCGCCTAGTTTTTTTAGTTTTTTAATTAGTACTGCAGTGCAGTTGAAACGTTAACCTTAGTAGTTCTCATCACAATTATTAAATGTATTGTATTGTTCTGTTGATTATTTAATAATAATGCAAGCGCGTTTCTTTATTTAATTTATTGTAATAATTCACAATTTGTTTACTTCCGAAATTGTTACTTCCACGGATGAACTTAACAACCTTTGAATGACCATGTTATTGATATAAAATCTTTGTATATTTATTATTATAAAATTTTTAATAAATATGCAAAAAAATCGATAAACCCAGTGAATTTTATATGATTATTAAATATAATAATATGAATTTTATAGATTCATAGGAGCACTTCCTAATCGTTGATTAAATTTAAATTAATTGTTATTATGAAGTAATTTAAAATAGGAAGTGACTTGTAATTGAATGCATTATTAAAAAACTCGAATCGTCGTGAAATTCGTCCGTGGAAATGATTTCTCTAAGCCATATAATTTTATAATATATATTGTAATAGCAGAAACCACGATAAAGCATAAAGACTGTAATTAATTTGTAAGAAATAAATGAATTAATCTGATTTAAGACTTTCATTGGCGTTTTAAATCCGTGTGGTCCAAAAAACTATACCTATAACATGAAGAAGTATTTGAGCCTCAATAGCATATAATTAATTTTTTTTATGAATTTTTATTTATTAATAATGAAAATCATATTAATTTATTTAAACTATTTACAAATGTGACAAAGATTGAGTGGAACAAAATATTTATTGTATATCATATGTTCATTAATTTTCGGACATTAACAAACTAATAAAAATACCATAACGTCAAATTTTTAAATGACAATTTAAAGTTCTTTTCCTATCTCTGCTATTTTAGATAACATAGATAAAGCTTCTGTAACGAAACACAACCAAGAGTTGGAAATAAAAATGGAAGCAGACAAAACAGTGGTCGAGGCAGACAAAAAGAATATTTAATCCCGTACAAATTCAATCTCACTTTGTATGCGCAAGCCCAAAACTGGCAAAGAATTAAGACTGCTTTGGTTTCTAGACAAAGGTTTAATTGGTTTATAGACAAAGGCAAAGGCACTAATTGATTGTGAATTCCTTTTGTAAAACTGTGCATAGCCTTGAATCTATTACTGGATGTTAAAAAAAATATTATTATACACATGACGTTCATAAGTACTGCAAAGTCTATCTGAATAAAAGATTTTTGACTTTGACCTTAATAATTCTTTCTTACACAGCTTCTTCTTCTTCTTAGCGTTTAGTTGGCAAGCACTATTAAGCTTCTATTGTCACTATAGTGACAGAGACAGAGCCGCTGGTTGCTGACCCTTGCCCTAGATGAAAGAAAAATAAATAGCTACTTATTTATTACAGATATATAAACTCAAACATATAAAGAGTTATTTGGGTGTTCAAATAAAAATGAAAAATTAATCTTACAACTCTTAGACAGACTCTTCAATTTTGTTTATTTCGTAATAAAAATAGTTTCATTTCATTAAGGGGTCATGTTATAAATCCACGAACAACCCACGTACATAAATATTATTGTAAGCAGTAATGTAATTGAAAAGCGCCGCCCACTCGTTTCGTTTTATACTCAACACGATATTATACTTCTCAAAGCTCTCGAAAGTCCAAGCATTCGGTCGGAATTCTGACCATTTCAATAAACTGCAAGTACATAGTAGATATGCTCAGTATGTTTATTCAAAAATTCATTCTAAAACAGATCTTATTTCAATCCAAATAAGAACGTCAAATGTGTAAGTTTCCATTATATGATAACGTTACACTTTCATATTTGCCTTTCGTTATGAACGTTTGTATAAACGCTTTGTGATTTTTTTTATTTCCACTTACAAATGGCTGTATTCATGTAGCTGACTTAGTGAAATCTATATCTATACTTCTATAGTAATATGTAAAGCTGAAGAGTTTGTTTGTTTGCTTGAACGCACCAATCTCAGGAACTACTGGTCCGATTTGAAAAATTATTTCAGTGTTAGATAGTTCACTTATCAAGAAAGGCTATATATCATCACACTTAAATTGAACCTATTTTTTTATGTAATCTTACGGGGACAAAGTCGCGGGGACAGCTTATGGATAAATATAATTTGCATTTTTTTTATGCTAATCAAATTTGTTCTAAAATAAAGCATTATTTGTGAACGTCTTTTTATAAACATAATATTAATCCTTATACAAAAACTATTTTTAAACCTCTAAGTGATAAGAGTGGTACACGCGAACGAAGTCGTGGGGAACACCTAGTTATATGTAATAGCTTAGAGATTTTATTAATATACCAACGTACAAAGGTTTCATAGTACTTTCAGGTTCAAAGTTTTTTTTGGGCATCGACTGTCTAAACTGTATTAATTTTTTAAATAACTTTAACCTCAGCCAGATACCCAAATATTAATTACTTACAGCGCTTAACGGCATAGGAAAATGCGCAATGCCAGACTTTATGGAATCGTTAATATCTTGGATGAAAGCCACCAAAAGATAATCAAATCTCTTATCAATTTAGATAAGCATTAACCCAATTTCACCCAGCCGAAAAAGACTATGAACCTCCTGCTGAAAGGAGCACTTAAATGGCGGATAATTTCCATACGAATGTTTCTAATTCTATTTTATATTTATTTATATTAATTAGTAGATTGGATAGGTTATTGGTGCAACAAATACGTAAAACTATTATTAAAAAGTCTTGGATGACTTATAGAAGTGCCGGTAATTTGCGCCTTATGGGATATAGATTTGTTTATTTTATTCAAGTTTAAAGTAGATTATGTAAATATTAATAAAAGCTTTAGATAATTTCCTAACTAGGGGCAAATGATGCCTGTCATTTGGAATTGCGTGTGCTAAATTCTCGCGATCTAAGTCCATACATTCATTGCATATAAAAAATCTTTTTACAGATAAAAAAGTCGTTAAAACACTAAACAGATTAAGCGAGCCTTAATCTGGTCGATGTTTAGGTATTCACGTTACAATGTATAAAGATTTATTTAATAAGAATTTAAACGTTGTAGGATTAGTCGGCTATGTGTCTCGGCTTAGCCGGACTTGTCATAATACCAGTAAGCTTGGACAGACAAACAAATGAGCTCAACATCTGAGAAATGGTTGTAACAAAAGCAATATAATAAATACAATTTAAAAAATGTGTAGGTAATTCTAAAAATGTGCGTTGACGAACAAAAGAGCTTGACAAAAGGCAAATTAATTAAGTAAATTTTATATGGCTTGTCTTTAACATAGACATTTCCGATTTTATATTATTATCATTTATTTAAATTATTATGTAATATGGTATAAATATATAAATGTTGTATGATTTTATGTTTATGATGCATTTATGCGATACACCTAAGTAGACCGCTTTTTCCGTACAAATAGAAAAAATGTATAGCATGTATGAAATATTCTATTAATCAAACATGGTTTGCTGTTTGATTAATAACAAAAAGCTATCTGTGTATAAATGTAATGCAAAGAAATCAAATTTAAAACTTAATTGTTTTAAACTTGGCCAAAACTATTTTGTTCTCGTCCCGAATATATTCGTATTCGAAAATATAATGTAAAAATAATACCTATTTTATATTTTCAGTAGTTCAAAGAAATTTATTCAAAAACCGTAGAAAAATAAAATATGAAAAAACAAGAAATGTGTATTTTAACAAGGAACCAATTCTCAAAATGTTCAGTGTAGTGTGTAACTAACGCCACCTACCGACGGATAGTAAAACTACGTTCTGATCGCTTGTATGGGTTGAAGTTTGTCTAAAATGAGGTTTCGGTAAAGTTTCAGTATTTATTTTTTATTTCTACTTATTTAACTTTTACTTATTCCATTAAAATGAAATTTAAATATTCTACATAAAATAAATTACAAATAAATGCAAATAGAATTTTAATTTTTTACGACTTTTCGTAGCATCTCTAGATGGCGCTAGTTTAGTGTTGCAAATTTTAAATAGATGGCGCCTCCTGTAATAATCACATGTTTAATGCTTAGAGACTCCACTCTGCAGTCTTGTCCTCTGGTTAAAATAAAACCATCTAAAATATTGATCGTGGTTTTATTTGGAAATATCTTTTAATAAATGTAAAATCGTGCGAACCAAAACTTTGGTTTATTACTTCGTTTCTAAATTTTATTCAAATTATCAAATTTGATCAATATCCTTATCAAAAGAACAGATTTTCGAAGTTTCGATTGATTTTTGGAAGAATGAATAATTGGTCACTTTCTGGGTCGCTTCTGCATAACTATTAATTTTATGATATTTGTTATTGCATTGATAAGAAAAAGAATAAATAGTGAGGAGAGTGATTTTTTATTTTGGCTCTCTGACATGCGGATTTTTGTGCCTTGGTCCTCAACGTTGGCATTCTGTTGTTTTATATTTTTAAATAATTTTAAAAATATGCAAATTAGTGCTAAAAAGATAGAAAAGTAATACAAATTTTGATATTCTTTAATATGGTATAGCATAAGGATTATTAATTCCATATTAAATACAGAGGTAGATGGTACATTAGAAAGGCCAAGGTATAGCAAGATATTATTAATTGCTAAGTCATCTGATACAGTAGATAATTTTGAAAAGACGTGGATTCATTGCCTTAGATCACTTGACACTTCTGCGATAAGTTGTTCTCTATAAAGTTAGAATACGATAGATTTTTTGTTTTTTGGACTGTTTTTTACATAAAAAATAGGGCAAAAGGGCACGCAGTGCAACTGAGTAACGTCCTTGTACATATACTATAACATGTTTGACGATTCAAAAGGGCATAAGGATACAAATTTTATAAAGTATCTTTTGAATAAAATTGAGCAAAAGATATGATAATTCATAGAATATAGGTGTTGAGCTTAGATTTTTCAGTGAATACGTAATACGAAACTATGAATTTAGTCTATTGGAACAAGACAGACAGAATACCAAAAATTTTAAGTATTAACTTATACGGTGGTTATGGTATCGTATATTAACGAATTAAAATCATTGAGTCTAAAGAGATCGTTATCTAGATATCACAGAATACACATTTCAATTGTCTATACACCTAAACGATGTAAATATTTCCCCTTAATTTCCCCACCAACAACGAATCCTCACAATGCAAACAAAACAATCTCGTCCACGGTAAACTTCAGCGAGCCCAATTAATTCCAACTCTGAATTAAAACAATAACAACGTGCGAATGAATGGAAATTATTCTTGCGTTAAACCAGTTGTAATATCGCGTGGGCGTTTCTTGAAATAGGGAGGTAAGGTTCCTTCTCGTTTAGGTAATAATTAGCAATTATAATAAGCTTCTAAACGTATATTGAATAATAATAAGAATAAGACAGAAGGAGATACACTCAAGGATAAGATACGTAAAGTATACAACAGCAGATAAACCAAAAGAGACCAGACCTACCAGTAAGATGGTACGGTCTTATCCTTAGAAGATCAGAAAATCGTGTTGTAAACAATACGAATTTAAATTTTTTCACATAAATACATATTATTATATAGAAATGATTAAAATACAATAAAACAATGCAACAATCAAGTGCATATTGAGAATGACCTAATTGCGGTTATTAATTTCAATATTTTAAAGTACTTTTACCTTTTTTCTATACGGGCATTAATATTTTCTATTACCCACAATGTCTGCTACGAACAAGCGTAGCGTGCTCGAGTTCTACATTTCCGTAGAACAATGCTACGGCATATGTAGCTACGGCCATAGCAATAGAAATCACAGTAAGCAATTTCTCAGTAGGCACCAACTATTAAATCGTACGCGCTTTTAAAACGTTTTATAGTTGTTATATTTGAGATAGATCGGATAAAATTTAATATTCTTATGACAATGACAAGACATAAATAACACATTTAAAAAATAATAATTTAACGCAAATTCAAATAGTATATATACTTACTTAAGTTGCTAGAATTAATGACTTTTGTAGTTATTGTACGATATTGTGTCGAAAAAAGAGAACTAGGGTATTTCAGTTAAAAAAATAAAAACCCCTTCTGAATACGGGGGAGACCGCTCGACGCCTATTGTAGGTCACGACCGCTATAAATGTGGCATGAAGAGAGAAGGAGAGAGATAGATAAGGGGTTGGTAGACAAGCTTAGTGATACGCAGAGCTACGGGTTAGACCGCTCGACGCCTTTTGTAGGTTACGATGTTTATAAATGTGACAGGAAAGACGAACTTATTTGTACATCCATATTTTTAGTCAGTCACAGCTTATTCGCATTATAAATGCGAATGTATATTACGTTTTCACGCCACAAGATCAAAGTTAATGTCAACTTTAAAAAAAAAATTGCCTTGTAGGTAGCTCACCCATCCGTGATTTTTGTGCATCCCTTGCATATTATAAAAAAAAAACTCAGAGTAATGCATGAATTCAATACATGAGTAGGAGTCAAGTTTTGTGTATTACCTTGTTTTTTAAATACTTGGTGTTTTATTAAGGCGATTTAATTTTTTATTTAAAAGTTATTTATATAGCTGACTGATATCCGCTAGGAACGGAATATTCGTTGGACCAGATAAAGGAGGTCTAAGGGCTCTCGCAAGTTCAATTTTACGCGAACGAAGTCGCGGGGCAGAGCTAGTAAACATATAAGACATAAGTATATATAGGCATACGTTTGTTGAGCTTTAACGGAAATAACTTCGGCTGGAAAGCAAAGTTCGCTATTAGTTTGTTACTAGGAATAGAATCTCTTGACCCCTCTTCTATTTCGACCTCTATCTGCAGTGGAATCTTTTCAATTTCACTTTTGCGGCGTCTCCATGAAAGGGACATGGAGGTACGGCTTTCATTCATGAGTCCGCTTTAGACAAGCCAGTCTGGGAAAGTGAAATTTTATTGACGTTGCAAATATGAAAAATATCTTCGTGCATTTCTTTGGCTTGGCTCAGTTATGTCTGCTCGCTTTATTTACTTGATTTACGACGCCGACTATAGTTGTGTTCCTTGTTTAATAAATCAATTTATACTTTTTAGCGTTAAAGTGAAATTGAATATTTTTTCTTTTATGTTTATGACCATGAGCAAACGGAGAGATCATCGATAGTGCACTGCCAAAAAGCTTGTAGAAGAACGCTGAAACTTTGACCGCTTTTCAACTTTTACCCTGGTCTCTTAAATAATTGGCAATAACATTACACCGGACAAACAGGTAGACATACAAAAACAGAAACAAACATTTTTTATATTGTTATTTACACATAGCTAATAACGTTATAATCGCGTAAGCGTTATATAAGGAGTCTAATCTTTAAGAAGTAACCTTTCACATTTCCTGCTTGAATATTTAAAACTCAATTGTTTAGGAATAAGCTCATAAAATTTTTAGAACAAAATTGATTAAGAAATCTATCACGTTTCCTTCAACAGTGCGGTATATAGCCGAAAAGTTGGATGTTTCTCAAGTTACTCCACATACAAATGTCGAATACCACGTGCGGCATTGTTGTACGAGCCCTGTATTGCATTGCAGGGAATGATGCGGCGTGACGTCATACCCGGGCGGTGGGGGGGGGGGGGGGCGGGGGCCCATATCTCCCGGGAGGGGGAAAAACGGGGGCTCCGCCCCGGATTTTGGGCCAGCGGGGGGAATAAGGAGCTTCGGGATCAATTTCAATTAGTTCCAGTTCTGACAATTTAAAGTCGGTTTTTTTTTGTAGAAAAAAAGATTATTCTACAAACAAATACTTTTTTTTTTAATTTAATAATATGTTACTTCTTCCATTATATGTCATCTTAAGTGCTCTTAAAAACCAAATATTGAAAAAATATTTTTATTAATTAAATAGACCAGTATGATGTAACTTTTAAAATCTTTTGCAGTGTCAGATCTGCTCTTGGATGGATCTGTAAATAATGTTGGGAATTCTCAAAGTGGTAAGTATTATATTTTGGACATACTTTTTGTAATAATTGTTCTTGCTAGAGTGCGTACTGTCCAAAAATGCACATCCCTTTAAAGTAGTCACCTTCACGTGTAAAATAGCGCGTAGACGCAAACAGGCCAGCTCGTTAATATCATTGGCTTACAGTGCGCGGTTAATTTTTTGTTTAGAAAAAAACGCTGTACACACACAAGCAAGCTTTGCAATTAATTAGTGGAAGGGCGTGCATTTTTAGACTGACACATCTATACTTCTGTTTTTTAAGCAATAAATTAGTGTTATTTTTATTAAAGTAATCATCACTGAAGGATTTTAGCCGTCATATATATGCCTTACCACTGGTTCAGAAATGTTAAATATGATATAGCTTATATAGACATATCGATGCCTCCCACGTAAATTGTTGTAACCCCAAATTCCCAACTTCACAGAAGAGCATTACAAACATGTAAATTGAAATGAAATCCTCATTATATAACACATTTTTGTATACAATTACACATTCCATAATGAAAATTAACCATTTAGTTGTTTGTAATGCTCTACTGTAAAGCTGTGAATTTGGGGTTACAACAACTTACGTGGGAGGTATCGATATATTGAAAGTTTATTCGTTATTATAATTTTTGTTAAATTCCTTTTGTTTCAGACGGCGGTTCCGCTAGTTCTGGCGCGGGAAATGACGGACAAGGCGGTAAGTTTTTTAGCAATACTTAAAACGTATATTAATCTTATTACTAAAATTTCTAGGATCTTCAGTTGAGTTGATCAGTAATGCGCTCGCTGCAAGATTTCCAAAATACTAATTTTAAAATACCTGTTTTTTTAAACTTTTCTTTATAATATGAAAATATTTTTTAATTTTATTAAAAACAGTAATAAATTAAAAAAAAATCTTTGCATTTCCCTAAAAATCCTATTGAAATCGATTTAGTTATTCCAGTCTGGATAACAAAAAGAAATTAGTGTCAGTGTGTATACTAAAAAATTAAATACAGACATTTGAATTTTATTTATGAGAACACTAGCTGTGCCCGCAACTTCGTCTGTGTAAAATTAGGTAAATAACATAGATTCAATTTTAGCGTGATGATACTTAGCTCTTAAGCCTTCCTCGATAAATGGGCTATCTAACACTGAAATATTCAAAAAGCTGAGCTTTGTGTGGTCGCGAAGTTTTGCATTTTTATTTTTCATTAAATATATTTTTTTTTATAGAAAATACACTTAGATATGAAGTTAAAATTACTAGAAGTTAAAGCAAATATAGTCGTGATAGTTTTTCAGTAAACTGTACCACAAAATTGCTCAGGTTGTAGGATAGTGTTAATAATGTTAGAGGAGCTATTTTTCGGTGAACATGGGAGCATGGCGATTGTATTCTAGTCACATATTGATGCGCTTAGTGTTCTTAATTTCATGTATAATAAACACATATTTGATTCTACAACTAATTGCACATACGCGAACAATAAGCCGTATAAATTTACGGGCTATTTTAAACAAATTTAATAAAATATGTAAATCATACCTGTATTCGTAAATATCATCGCTATACCTTTCCGAATATTGTATTTGATCAACTGGCATGTTATGTATCAAATTTACTTAATTTTATTACACTATCCTTAGTTATTAGCACGTTTCCTATCACAGATTTCACAATTTTAAGTTTGAATTGCAGTATCAAATATCGATCCTTTCCAGCTGTTCAATTGAAACTGTCAAAATAGTCAAAATATTGTGCGATCCGAATGTGCATTCGATGCAATATTGAAATAATAAAATATAAGACTTTTAATAAATTTATTTATGAACTAAAATGTAAAAGAACGAGAAACTTTTTAATGTCCGTATTAAAGTAATAAGTACAGCGTCTGGCATTAAATAAAATAAATTTATCTCTAATTATATTTATTTTATATTTATGATAGATAAGTTAGCATTTTTTGAACGCAATCATGTTACCGTCATGTTTACATGGAGGGAAAAGAGTTGTGGAATGTCAAGAGCACAGATTAAAAAACACTAGTTAAATTTTTTAAACAAGGAAGTAGACAATAACATTTAGTTTACAGGATTTTTAAATAAAATAAAACACGTACAAGTTTAAGGATAATTCTATTGTCACTAGCTCATATGAACTCAATTTCATACATTTTGGTTGACTCTTAATCTGAATTCGGTAGAAGAGGTATCTATTTGGGATTTCCTATAGAAATCACATTATACCATAGCAGTGTATGAATCCAACAAATATGTCATTTCAGATATGTATTAAAAAATATCCTTTTTTTTGACATAACTATTTTCATTCAACCACTCAAACTTACCCTTTTAGGGTTACGTATTCCTACAAAGATCTTTTATAGTTTTCCTCCGCCCGTCCGTTCGTCTGTCCTCCTCCTAGGAATTAGGATTTCTAAACTGTTAGATGTAGAGACAAGTCTCATGTTAATAGTATGTGCTAAAACCTCATAGGAACATTATTTTGAGCCAAATCGGACAGCAATTTTTGACGTTATTAAACAAACACCTTTATCGCGTATCAGATAGACTTGGAAATGTTAGTTTTGTTTTGGACAAAATATTCAGAAAGATTTCTAGAATAAAAATGTATAGTTTTTTTTCTTCTAAAAAGATGTTATTACATATCCTGCTTAAGTACTATCCAATAGGTTTTTTTAAATAATTGTATACATGTATTCTATTTTTGTCTTTTAATGGTTAGAAATTGATAAAGTTCCTTTTTCTTACGCACACACAAATAAATAAGTGCTCGTACGCATGAGAGCTTTTTAAACGCGCGTTAAAAAAGCGTTCAAATAGAACATATGGATACCTAAGTTTGTTCATACGCCGGCGCTTGTGGAACGCGAAGCTTTTTATAGAGTAATGTTCAACGCTATTTATATACATATACGATATATTTTCGTATCGACGACGCTAAAAAACCGCCAACGCCGAGACTTAACGCAACGCTTTTTAAACTCTCGTGCGTACGAGTGCTAACAGATATCTGAACTGATTTTTACTGTAATATTAATTCTATTTAAATATTAACTTTTACCATTGTAATGCGAAAATGGAATTGTTTACTTTTTTTGAATAATAAATTTACCATTTTATAAAATAGTTAAGGAGACGTCATAAATTTTAAACAAATAATTTTTTAATGTAAATCTTATAAATAAGCGACTGTATTTTAAAATAATTTTTGTAAATGTTAAAAATATTGTGTCTAATATTCTTAAACGGGGTAAATTGTGGATATTGCATCGTCTTTTCAATACTTTATGAAGAGAAAGTATAAAATATCTTTGCAATTTTTTATTTATATTTTCTGTAAAAGTCTTATTTACTGACTTATCGAATAGATTCAAAATTGGAACAGATATTATGACAGTACCTTTACCATGTTTTTAAAAATAAAATCATAGTCTATGCTTTTACTCCTTAATTGTAAAAAGGCAATTAAGGAGTAGTCGATTTATTTTTAATAAAGTACGCAAACTTTCATTATACTCTTTGTATAAAGTTCTGGTTTCTATAGTACATTATTAATTTAGGTCCTTTATAAGACAAGCGCCAAAACGATACATTATCTATAATTTACCTTGCAAAACACCTATTCTTGTCTGTCCATTTGATACGTAGGAATTGAGATTAAATTAACCTTTTGTGATGTGATTTCTTTCCTTATTGTGACATAATTATGAAGTTTTCAGGTTAGTTTCATTCGTAAGTATTGTTAGATTTATCTATACTGGTTCTATTAAAAGACTGAAATCTTCTTTGTGTGTATTATTTTTAATTGACTGACCCGTTGGCGCAGTGGGCAGTGACCCTGCCTTCCGTTCCGGAGGTCGTGGGTTCGATTCCCACCTCGAGTCTGGGTGTATTATGTATATGTATGTATTTATATATTTCAAAAAATATATATATTTGTGTATAACAGGCATCTGTTACCTTTAGCACTGGCATTAAGCTCTTATATTCAGAAGCACGCCCGTCAGAAGTGATCGACGCCCTACGCCGTAGATATGGTAGACCGGACGCGTTAGTATTGGCGGAGCTAGAGAGGATTAAGACATTGCCTAAAATCACCGATAATCCACGGGATGTCTGCACCTTCGCCTGTCAGATAAACAACAGCGTCGCGGCTATCAAAGGGCTGAATAGGCCACAGTATTTGCACAGTCCAGAGATGTTGAATCACATAATAGAAAAAATGACTACCATATTAAAATATCGTTGGTACGACTTTAATAACTGCAGAGAAGATAAGGAATTTGCGGACTTGGTGTCAATAGCGAAGTTCTTGAATATAGAAGCCGATAAATGCGGCGCCTATGCGACTACCGAGGAGAAAACGCGCAGAACCTATCGACAGCAGACGCACGTTACAGTCGAAAAAGAAGCGCCTGTAGATAGACATCCAAAGATTTGCCAGCACTGCCGAGGCGAACACTACTTGACCGAATGTCAGAAGTTTGCGCGAATACCAGTGCAGGAGCGTTGGAATCTGGCGATAAAAATAGGTCTATGTTACAAATGTTTGCGTGATAAGCACAGAAAAAATAAGTGTAAACAACCAGCGTGTAAGACCTGCGGGAGGTGGCATCACATCCTATTGCATTCCGATGCGCCCAGGGAAGCGAAACCGCAGGAAGAGGTTGGATGTACCACGGCCACAAACATAGCATCAGTAAATGCACTCGGAAAATATAAGGCACTGTTAAAGATGGTACCCGTCGAGGTCTACGGGCCGAGGGGCTCGGCGAAAATTGTCGCCCTAATGGACGAAGGTTCGACAGTGACTCTACTGGACGAAGAGATAGCGCGACAAATAGGCGTAAACGGCGAGCGAGAAGAACTCATAATAGAAACGGTTGGCGGTCGACTAATAAAGAAGGACGACTCGATGCGGTTCAATCTCGACGTCAAGGGACTTTACGAAGAGCGCGCTATACGATTGTCGCAAGTTCGAACGGTAGACGAACTACACCTAACCCCTCAGGCACTCGACGGGAAGAAACTAAGGAAATATGCGCATCTACGTTCCATAACAGATGCATTGTTGTACGAAAAGGAGACGCCGCGACTACTCATCGGGCAAGACAATTGGCAGGCGATAGTTACGAGGAAACTACGCAAAGGGAAACCCGGTGAACCTGTCGCGTCGTACACAGAGCTCGGTTGGGTCCTCCACGGCATCGACGCAAATCAAACGACGGCCGTAAACTATGTAAATAGTTGCTTCCACGCGAAACTTGCGGAGGACGACCTACACCGCACAGTGAAGGAACACTTCGCCATAGAAGCCTTGGGGATTGAACCAAGAAGACCCTCCACGGACTCAGAGCAACGAGCATTGAAGATTCTACAAGAGACGTGCAAGCGCCAGAACTGTTTTATGTAAGCGTAGGGCCATGAAGACCTATGCTTTTATTCTTTGTTATTTATTTATTCTTTTTTTTAAGAGGGCCGAAGTGAATGGAATTCTTTGGAAGAGGCCTTCACCCGCGGAGGGATTCTTGCAACTAGAGCAACTTACCCATACCTCAAAACATACCTAATACTTTTTTTAAAAAAATTTAATAAATTTTAGATAAGTTATGATTATTCTTGGTGAATGGTTCATCAGTTGATCATACTTAATCTATCGAATTGAGAAATTTAAAGTCGCTATTTACAAAATTAACCGGAAGAGAGGCGTGACAATATTCTAATCCGGGTATTTCAAAATGGCCGTGATTTTTTTGAACTGTTAATATACCTCATGACAAGGAAGTATGCTTTCAGGAAGTCGCGCTGCCGGATATCCGAATAACAATAAACTGTTTATTATACGAGTAATTACTGTACCAATCAAATGTAAATCAAACAGTATATGTCAGCATTTTACATCCTGTAAACGTAAGGGATAACAAGAGCAGGAGAAAAATTTGCTTTGCTTAAATACACGAATATAATGGTAGAAAATATATGCAATATACAATAGTACTAGTTGTTTCCTGCACCTTCGTCCGCCTAAACTTGCGAGAGTCCATAGTCTTCCTTAATCCGGCCCTGTTGCAAAATCAATTCTAAGCGAACATTTACTACCTATCTGTCAAACGTTAGATTTCTAGCAAAAAATGAAGACCCGAAGAAGGCGTTAAACTTCATTAATCTGACCCTACCGAAAAATCCTTTCTTAGGGGATGTTTACTAACTATATAGATTAGACCTTTAACAATACCTAGTTCCCACGATGGAACAAGTCTATAATTTTGCGACGGTCCTTCTCCTTCACAGCGCTTGAGACTTCTGTAAGCGCAACGAACTCGATGATTGCTTTGGTTATGTGGTCCGCGAGTGTGTTGACTGCGAGAAATCTCGGATCCTGGATCTGGTCAATTGCTGAACGGGTTCTTTTGCTAACTTCTTCTACTGCTGCTAGTTTACGTACTGACCTTGTGAAGGCCTCGACGGCTCGTTCCCTTTTCTTCTCTTCTTGTGCTTCTCGGGAGGTTGTTGGGGAGACGATCCCGTTGAGGATTGATGCCACTGTTACTACAGATCACCTCTGTGCCAAATTTCAAGGTCATAGCAAAGACTTTCAAATGAATATTTCGAGACTCCTTCCATCCTCTTAATCCAGTCCTGTCGCAAATTCCTTCTTAGCAGACGCCTACTACTTAAAAGTTACCTGCCTGCCGAATCTTTGTACGTCCCGCGGTTGTCGAGATTCCACGTTAAATGACCTTTCACTTTTATAGTATATATAGATACGTCATGGGCCTGGATGATGGATGGTAAAATTTCACCTAATATGACGCAGACGAAGCAAGTTTTATTCGTTTAATTAACTGAGGTTTAAACAACACTTGGTGTACAGTTTAAACTGCGCTATAACTATTGTCTTTTCAATACAGACCCAGTTAAACGTTCGAGCTGTCTTTATTGTTGCAATTTGTTCTTGTAGTTAAATGATTAGAACTTTAAACAACTTGGTGTATTTAATAAGGTGAAACAGTACCTTTTCCCTGTCCATAGCTTGTAACTTACTAGGCGTAAGTCTGACTTACATGCATTACTTACTTTGATGTCTTGAAATCCACAACCGTGCGATTCTCAAAAAAACCTCGTATCTCGCACGATTCCCATGTGGAATCAATTACCAGCTGCGGTATTTCCGAACCGATACGACTTAGGGACTTTCAAGAAAAGAGATTCCTCAAAGGCCGGCAACGCATCTGCAGTCCTCTGGTGTTGTACTTGTCCATGGGCACCGGTAGTCACTCGGGTGAACCGCCTGCCCGTTTGCCCCTTGTTATATAAAAAAAACATATACTAGGCTGATGTCCTCTCTGAACAGGGCTCCCCAACAACAGTTCCTTGCATTTGACCGATTTCAATGTAGAGTGGTCAAAATTGTCAGGCAACTCAGATATTTCCAATCTACTAGACTATATGGCTTTGCGTTAAGATATTGGTTCAATTTGCACGGTAAGGCGGTACGGTAAATAATATAGGCTTCTAGCTAGTGCAACTGGTCATGGGCGTCGGTAATCACTTCAGACAACCACGAGCTCTTTTTCCCCTTGTTATATAATAAAGTAACGATTTCCTATTGGTCAGTGACGCTAAAAGAATCTCCCAAAATTGTGAACAAAATTACATTGCAGGCGGTGACAGCTAGTACTTATGTATATATAAATGTAACATACATCGAGTTGATGAATGTATAGGAAACATATGTATGTACCTATTAAAGAGAGTAAAATCAAAAGGAGTTAATTATTTATTGAAGCAAATATATTTAACATCTGTATTAATACTTAGTCGAAAAATTTTGTGAATTGTATGGCGATGATAGTATAAGTCGTGCAGAGGCTGGTATAAGTGACAGGTAGAGCCATGTCCAATTTTACAACCCTCCACAAAGTGTATCCGAAGTCTTTCACGTGAGTTAGATGGTAGAACGCTTTCACCTTGCGGCGTTCGACTTTATCTAGAACATGAAGAATTATATATATTTAGGTGGGTTTAGACCAAACGGATATACAGCTAGAGCTTAGATAAAGAACATTCTTTGTCGATCTTTCAGTGTAAACGAAAGCTTGTTATTATATTAACACACTCTCCGAAGAATAATCTGTAGAAGACCGATAAACACGCCACCCTACGGCAATGTTGAAGACTGTAGAGATTTTTGTCGCTTATATCACCTATGAGTCTCCTTGCTCGTCGATCCACCGAATCTAACACCGGGAAGTCTCACAAACCAAACGAAACGCGACAACAACACCATCACTAGACGTGACAGCATTGCCGCCACTTCAGACCGATCTCATGTGAGTGAACACTCAAGTTTATGTTCAGCCCGTATGTTCACACGAGAGTTAAAAAAGCGTTGCATTAAATCTCGGCGTTGGCGCTTTTCAGCGTCGTCGGTATAAAAATATCGCGTATGTGCATTATATTTATAGCGTTGAAAATAGAACATTGCTCGATAAAAAAACGTCGCGTTATAAAAACGCTGTCGTGTGAACACAAACTTGGGAGTTCATATGTTCTATTTGAACGCATTTTTAACGCACGTTAAAATAGCTTCAGTTGTGGACCCATTTCGATTTGGTCCAGTTCTGAGAATTTGATGTCGGTGTCGTTAGTGTTAAAATTTTATAATTATTATTTTAACTACATATTGTAAATACTCGTTTGTTGTCTGAATTTATTTTAACGTACATACTCAAAATAATGAAGATGAGTTCAGTACAAAGAGTTCGAACGTCACATCGCACGTACTGCGTGAATTCACAATGACCCAGCGGGGCGTCGAGATGCGTTTAGCCACAGTAGGGTTGCCACGCAGTATTTTTTTAGTAAGGTAAACAAATAAATTTATAGAAGTGATAACTTCTTAAAACCACACATACGTAGGAAATCTGGCACTACAGCTTTCCATCTCGGGTCGAAGAGCTCGAGGGAGACCCAAAATAAGATGGCAAGATGTCAGAGGATATGAGGAAGTGCAAGGTTTCCGAAGTTAAGGTCATGGATAAGGAGAAGTGGAGGAGGAAGATAAGGAACGCTGACCCCTCCACTACTGCCCTAAGCGTCTTAAGAAGTTATGTCTCTCTCTTCCTGACATACAGTCCAGGAAGAGAGAGACATAACTTCTTAAGATGCTTAGGGCAGTATTGAGATGGGAAAACCATTGAATTCACTACACTGTTACCGTAACGACACCTCTGGCCTAGTTTCTCAACTAACTAATCCCTTTGTAAAAGGCAGGAAGTGTATGACCAAGTTTTCATTTCTGTCGGAACTCTCGGTGCCGGTGACAGTGTTTTTTTTTTGTTATTTTATATGGACACAACCTAAAATGAAATGAGAAGTGCCAAATTATTGCAAAGTTATTGTCAACACGTCGCATATGTAATTAAGGACACGAAACCCGATAATTCATTTTTTTCCAGAAAATTGTGCTTTCGAATACTTATGAATTCTATTAACGACAGTTTTAATTAAAAAAAAAAAAAACAGTGTGACTTCGGGAGTACCAACAGAAGAAAAAATGAATCGTAAGAGATATCGGTATTTTCTCATCTCAAAACATGTCCAACGTGCCTAAAGAAGTTTTCACTTCAAAAATTGTAAGGCATAATATTATGAGAAATAACACGATAGCCCAGGACCCCATGGGTATCATGGGCAAACCTTATGAAGTAATTATTTAAACTTTTTGGGCAATAACTGATCCCCGACACCGTTACCGTTACCGACACCTCGGTGTGTTCAAGTCTTCATTTCTATTATCGCTCCCAGAGAAAAAACCAATTGAACTCGCGACACCGTTACCGTTACCGACACCTCGGTGTGTTCAAGTCTTAATTTCTATTAGCACTCCCAGAGAAAATAACCATTGAATTCGCAACACCGTAGAGACTTGGAATTTTCCAAGTTGATAGAACAAGCTAAAAACTCGCTATTAATATTAATTTCATCGAAATCGGACCACAAATTTTCGAGTTATTCAACAAATACCTTTATCGCGATTAGATACGGAACCCTGCTAATATAAACGCGTCTTGACACGCTCTTGGCCGCTCTTTTGTATCGTCTATGCTTTGTTTCAGCTAAAAGACTTACTAACTCTATGGGTAAAACCCCATTTGCCCAAAAAAGGTGATAAATATCATTCCGTCTCTTACGCTCTAGTCAATTTATCAAATAAGAAGTCTTCCGTCTCTCTCGCACCGGGACAGTATGGACTGAATTCGACTGATGGATATACTGTACTGGTATGTATTCTTTACTAATTTCATAAATGTGTGTGTAAATCTGTCTTTTGCGTTTTCACTCCTGCAACGCTGAACCAATTTTGATGAAATTCTGTACAAAGATAGTTTGGACTTTGGAGAAGAACATATGTTCATTTTTATTGTAACAGGTTGAAATAGGGTTTGTATGTTTATATGAGATTTTGTACGAAGAAAACGACGCCAAGTCGCGGGTGAGTTTCTGTAACGCTTTCAAGCCTTAACCGCTGAACCAATTTTGATAAATTTAAATACGAAGATAGTTTGGACTTTCGAGGAAAACATAGTTTAATTTATGTTGCGAATATAAATTTTGAAGGGTTTGAAAGTTTGAATGAGGAAAACAACCCGAGGTCGCGGGTTAAAGCTAGTGATTAAATATAGTTTCATGTAACAGAGTCAGGAGTTCCTGATACATTTTCACACCCAAACCGCTGAACCAATTTTGATGGAATTCTATACTGAGATAGATTGGACTTTCAAGAAGGACTTAGTAAGAGCATAGTAAGTAGGTTTAATAAAGTAGTTTCTCACAAAGTTTGTTTTCAATTAAATATATTAAACAAGATGTAAAATTACGGCCCGGTAATCCAAACCAAACTTAAAGGCCTGCAACGCATCTGCGGTCCTCCTAGTGGTGCGGACCAAAAAAGGACTCAACTTCTAGAGTATAGTTAATTTTTAATGATTTTTTGAGAACGTCGTGGACCTAATCAGTGGTCGGCATTTGAGTCGATCGCTAAGTTATGTTGCTCTGACTGCGGCCGGGTGATAGATGGGTGACGAATACGAATCTGTACACGAAAACGAATCTGTATACGAATACGGATGTGTATACGAATACGAACCCGTATTCGAATATGAATCTGTATACGAATACGAATCTGTATTCGAATACGCATATACGAAAGTGAATATGAACGATGCAATAAATATTAGGCTTTCTAAAAATATTTCTAGGACAATTTTTTTTAAAAAACAAGAGGCAAACGATTGGACGGCATTCACATAAGTGACTACCGACGCCCATGGACAACTGCAACACCAGAGGGCTCGCTTATGCGTTGTCAGCCTTTAAGGAATCAGTATGCTCTTTTCTTGAAGGTCCCTAAGTCGTATCGGTTCGGAAATACCGCAGCTGACAATTGATTCCACAAAGGTATTGTGAGGTAAGAAATTTCTAGAGAATCGCACGGTTGTGGACTTTTTAACGTGTTACTTAATTATGAATGACTCCTTACCTGTACTGCTCCAACAATAATCGTAGCGATAGAAGGATCCAAATCTGTGCCAGAGGACTGGAATATATCCGTCATATAGAAGAGCACAGCGTTGATACCGCTAAACTGCTGGAAGAACACCAGCGCGCAAGAGATGTAGAACGCCTTGAAGTTGCTGCCTTGAAACACGTCCGTAATCTATGACCACAAAAACCGAAGTTTATTAAGATATATCTCAGAAAAGGTAGCTCTTAGGAAAAAAGATATTGGTCAATTACTTGTTATAGATCATAATGTGATTTACAATTTTTGCGATGTTATTATTCCTTATTCGATTACTGAACACTCTTTGGCACCCACTATTATGATAACAACTGTAATCACGACATGTGCCGAAGATAGTTTTATATCATTAAGTGTTTAATTATTATGTCTTACGTTAGCAGTTTTTTCTTTGGAAGCAGCAACATCAGCAGCGATGAGATTGAGTTCTTCTTCAACTGCTTGTCGAGATCTTCCTCGAGTTATCATCAGACACTCAGCAGCGGCTTCCCTCTTCCCTACATAAAAAGTCTAACTTAGAGGCTATGTTTTCTAGAAAACTCCCAAGATAATGATGGTCTTACTCTTCTTGTATGGAAAAGAGTTAGAATAAAATCATTTATAGTTAGAAAGGAACCCTTGAGGAAATTTATTCATGTTTTCGGCTATATTCTTGCGGTATGGCCAAATATTAATTGCTGCTTTTTTATTATAACACAGGTTACAATATGATGGTCAGTTTAAAGAAAAACCTTAACCTAAGTCTGGTAAAAAAATCGTCGGTTCATTTCGATGTTTTAATTGCTTAGTCAACCCATTGACCACTACAATCGAATCGTTCTTCGAACATATGTCGATTGCAAAATCTTGGATTTTCCAAACCACAGAGTATTTTTTTAACATCGTCCGTTATATAGATATTCAATGTAGTAAGTATGTCCTGTATATATGAAAACCTTTGTTAGAATGGATTAGGGAGGAGGTCGTGGCCTAATCAGTGGTCGGCATTTGAGTCGATCGCCAGGTTAAGTTGTTCTTGCTGCGATCGGGTGATAGATGGGTGAACCATTTTAGCACTGGTTTATATTTGATATCCGACCTCCTCCGTGTTTCAGAAGGCACAGGTAAAACAGTGGGCCTCATAAATGTCATTTAGTGATATTATTCGTTAGGTTGTAGAAATCGTGGGGGTTCCGAGGATGACGTCAGACGGCAATCAGTTATCTTAACTCGCCCCACAGCCACATCCTCTACAATTTTAGCAGACTCTGGTATTTAACCGGGATAACGCTGGGAAGAAGAAGTGTTAGGATGGATCACCCATCTATAACCCGGCCCGGCAACTACTTAACATAGTGATCGACTCAAATACCGGCCGCTGATTAAACTACTAATAGTAACTCCTAATTAGTATAACCAGTAGCACTAACTCTAGATATACTGATTTTCACAACGGAACGAAACGGTTCGAGCGTAACAATGCGGTTCGACGCTACATATTTGTTTGCCGAAAATACGCTGGCTTAATCGGCGTAAATTAATTTCACATTTGCCTCGCTGTAATTACGTAGTCCAACTACCGATGCAACTCCGCGACCCCGTTTTTAATTATACATGTGTGTTATCACTGAATAATTTCGGACTTAAACATTGTAAGCGTAGTGCGATGTTGGATTTTTGTAGCTTTATTTTATTGCACTTTTTGAAGAGTCTCAAAGGCTCAACTGTGGGGAGATTTTACAATACATACCCGTATTGACTGGCCCGTTGGCGCAGTGGGTAGTGACCGTGCCTTCCGCTCCGGGGGTCGTGGGTGCGATTCCCACCTCGAGTCTCGGTGTATTATCTATATGTATGTATTTATCTATTTCTAAGAAAAAATATTTGTGTATAACAGGCGTCTGTTACCTATAACACAGGCATTAAGTTGTCTAACTTAAGAACAGACGTCCGTGTGTCATATAGTCCTGTCCTGTATATGTTTATTTATTTATACATAATTATATGGTCTCTCCTTGTCATCGAGAGGTTGGTCTACTAAGCATCGGGCATTTATAGCTAATATGAATTTACAGAGATGAAGAAAGTTTGAGCTAAATCGAGCGTTTGGCTTAATTGGCAAAGCGTCTGAGCGCATTGCCAAGAATTTAAAGGCGCTTTGGTTCCACGATTGCTCAATGGGTAGTAGAGCGGACGGAACTTTTAGATGTGGGATTGAAATCATTGATTACGCCGGTTTATTGTCCCATTAATTTCTTCACCAGTTTTACACTTAATTGGTAGGATGACCATAACATTAGGTTTGTTATATGTATATATGTTAATGACTTAAACAATTTTAGCATGTGGATATAGCATATAACGTTTAAATCCAGCAAAGTCGAGCCAATATCGCGACTTTCTGGATACCCACCAATGGGAAAGGCCGACGACGACCCGGCGGGCTGAAAGAGGTGGCGGGACGATTTGGATACCATTTACGAGGAAGTTTTGTATGAGATTGGCGAGAAGGGAGAGACCTTTGCCCAGCCGTGGGACACAATAGGCTAATTAAAAAAGCATGTTCTTGCCTTATATCCAGTATCCCTTTACCGTTCCAATTAAGCAGAAAGCTTGCGCAATAACCCCGCAGATTCGGTGATTCGGGTACCTAACAAATTTCTTTTCGCCATTTTTATTCCTACACTATAAGGGCTTTGAATAAACTGAATTAAAATGTAAAATTATGTTGATTTTCATACTGATTAGGCTTTTGGAGGTGGTGATAGAAGTAATACTTCCATAGATAAGATAGGTAGATCATTTTTAATACTGATTCCTCAATAAGTAGATCATCAGCGGCAAAAAGCAGCCTCCAGCTTTTACAATCTCTAAATCTGCCTGTGTTAGGCGTTCCCTAAACGGTCAATTATGCTGCGCAATATCACGTATTGTACAAAATTATTCTTCGTACAGGGTACAGGGCAATACTGAAAATTTTTCAATGATTCAGCTAAAGCTTGAGCGAAATTAACTTTTATTGCACCATATTTTTCCAATGCAATGTGTACGATCATTCTGCACAGTTTTTGCAATCTGTGTTTGTCTTGACGAAGAGTACACGTGCGCGTACACGAATGGCAGAAAAAGATAATCTAAAAAATAGTTTCTTATAGTACAAACATTACGCAATATAATTGATCGTTTGGATTCAAAGCGCCATTGAATCTTATTGTATAATAATTTTATTGCACGAAGTTATTGTAGGTCTAGGGAACGCGTCATGCTACTACAATTTCATTGTTTTCAGGTATCTAAGCCCGTACAAGATGATATAGAAGACTTGGAGGAGATTGGTGAACCGCGCGGTGAAATGGGTCCCACTCTGTACCTAGCGTCCAAACAGGCCCTGGATAAAGATGAAACTCTTGTACAACCAGTATATAGCTCTTATTTAGGATTAGCAATTGAGCCGTTGAAAGAAGGCTTTACGCTTAAGAGCTTATTTGAAGTTCAAACTTCTTAAGTGAATTATTAAACAAAGAATTTTGTCGACAACAATAAGTTCTTTAAATCTTCTTTTACCCTATATTTCGTAAAAAGATTTCATTAATAGTCATTAAGAATGCTAATATTCAAGGTCTAATTGATTTTATTTTCTAAATATGACTAACTCGTAGCATAATATATACCACTATCACTAGCGCCATCTATAGAGTAAGGTGTGAAACTTAAATAACAATACAATAGGCAGTAATCAAAAATCATGTAAATTATATGTTTATCTGATAAAATAAGATGCATAAAGAACATACGTATTTATTTTTATATTGCGAGCGAGATTAATAGGGATTAATAAAAAAAGAAAGTACAAAATACAATAATCCGAAATTGCAACGTTTTAAAGTGCTCATTGATATTCGACATTTGACGACTGTGATCGTTATAGTCGCGGCGAAAACTTCAAGGTGCCGCTTAGCGGAACGCACTGTTAAGATAAGTGACGTCAGGACAACGTCAACTAATTTTGAGGGAATTTGAATCCTAAAATTTATAATGTTTTTTCTGCTATAAAAACGTAAATTTCCGCAGAAATATTAACTTTTTTGGCAATAATAGATACTTGCGAATATTATAAAACTATTTTTCAAAATTTGTCGTCTCGCCTATTATTAAGGTTCTCGTATTAGAACATCCATAGGTTCGCGTTCATCCGTGTCTTGCACAACCCTCTATAATTTTTTCAAATGTTTCAGATAATATCGATACAATAGAATCGATTTGCAATAAACCTATGCCTATGACATTTTAATCACTACTAGAAATCTCCTGGTGGTCGAAATTCGCCCACAACTAACTCTTTAGATTTGTGAACTTTCTGCATATTGAAACTTAAAAACAAAATTTCAATTCTTTTTATAATGACATGATTTCACTTTGAGACTTTCTTATACTAAAATACACGAGTTTTACGATTATTATT
>JANCMC010050420.1:9640439-9662133 GCA_024363005.1 Charaxes varanes | reverse complement strand
TAACTATTCAAGTGATATAATTAAGTTTCCCTTAAATCGTCTTAAACTTACAATATTCATTATCACTGCATATATAATATAATATAATAATATAAAAAGTTTTTATATATTCATATATAAAAACTTCTAATCTCTTTAGCTAAGAATTAAGATTTAATAAAATATTTTATTCAAACTCTGACAGATTATGACATTTTCTTAGTCAATGTTATTATGACACACGTTTATGGCGAAGTTGTTTTATAATAAAATTGATGTAACTTATATTTCTTTTTTATGCCCACAATTTCTCAAGTAGAATAAGTTAATCTCTGAGGATACTGTTTCTTTAAATGTTAAACATTGTTGTTTACAAGTGCCTAGTAAAAACCATATCTGTGAAGTTATGCATGATGGCTGTTATATATATATCAATAAAAATCGAGCGTACTCTAGTGTTTAGACCACAAAAATTTTAACTCTGTCAATATGTATTATATAATATATTTAAGTATAATTGAACTTGAAAATGAATTTACAATTTTATTCCCTTTAAACTTGTAGGGTAAGATATTGAACAAAAAATTTATTTATAAAACTATTCATAAAAGAAAGTTCAGTCCGCTCAATCACACTTTAGTAACACTCTTATTGCACATTCAAAGTTACTCCCCAAGTCATGCGTTTTTAAGAAGTATTAATTAAAAATTTTTTATGTGAATCTTTCAGAGACGATCAGCCATTGCTGAAAGATTACGACTTAGGGAAGAGTGGTCAGAGTTGAAAGGAACTTCAAATGAACCAGATCTGAGAAGAAATGTTTTAGGCAAAAAGCGTCAAAATATTGTTGAAGATAAGGGACAGAGAAACCCCACAACACATACAAATTATACCCGTACACATATCACAGATAAGTCAAAAGTAAGTAATGTATGTTTATACTTATTGAACAGAATACATAGTAATTAATTTGTTCAATAAATATAAACATATATACTAATATTAATTAATGAAAGTTTATTTTGTGATTGTATTTATGCACATTTTGTTGGTGATACATTAATAAAAATAAAATAAACTGGCATCATTTTTTAGTAGAGTATATATGTATATGAGATCATGTTGCTTTAAACCCCTCTTTAAAGCCGGCAACACGTCTGTGACCCTCCTAGTGGTGCTGATGCCCATATGCGTAAATAGTCACTGAACTGCCTGCTCATTTGACCCTTGTAATAAAAAAAAGTTATAATAATTTCATGTTATTTTTTTTTAGTTGCAGGAAATTGATGAGGTTCTCACTGGTTTGGTGGTTTTGGTGGATGTTGGCTCTGAAACTCGCGCCTTAGCCCTTAGGGCTGCCCTAGCTGCTCTTGGTGCGAAGGTTGTACCCTCTTGGAATCCATTTGTCACACATTTGGTTTGGAGTCAGGGTGAGGCTCATTTGTTTATAATAAAGTTCTTTATCTTTCTTTAAACCGAAAAATTAAAGTTTCCGTGTAATATATCGCTTTCTTTTTTGAGTGAGGTCATAAACTGACCTAACTCAAAAAAGCTGATTTTTGGGAAATCACAAAAATTTTTTGTCATTTACGTTTTATTCCGGCTATAAATCGATAAAAACAGCATTAAAGTAGCAAATTATGTATTGTTTTTGAAAGTGATTAATATGTAGTATATTATTTTAATGATATTTTATTATTCTTTTGTCATTTTAACTGAAAATTTATCTTGGTGGAAAGGAAGCTGCCTGTACCTTTAACTCACTTTAGACCTAAAACATAATCGTTCAGTTGATGATTAAGTGTGCAATATGTATATAAAAATGATCTCGTATATATTGTATTTCATAACAACAGTGCTTTAAACTGATATTATTGGAAATAAATATATAGGTAACATTTCTGTCATATAAATATGTGTATGTTTAGAGCCTCAATAGCTCAACGGTTCAACCCTTTTCAAACCCCACTGTCGTTGTGGTATTGTCGCACCCACTCCTAATACAAGCTGTTAATTTAAGCTTAGTTGGAGGGGAAAAGGGAATATTAGACATACCTAAAAAGTATTCCTAATATTCCTTTAAAAAAAAAGTGTGTATGTGTGTGTGTTTGCGTGCGTGTGTAAGAGAGTGGTACAATGTAATGTGTATATATATGTTTTTGAGCGGAAACATTATTATTTTTGAATAACGAGGAGATTTTCGGTCACTTCATTATTATGTTACTCTGTGTAGCTGATTAATAATTGCTGTTTTACACTTTATTTTCTTCGATAGATGAACAAATTGATTCATCTAATATGATCGACGTGATGTTACGGTAGCCTATATTTTAATTCCAGGTGGTTGTAGGAGTACGCGAGCAAAGGCTCGAAGTCTGGCCTGTAGGCTGGTGTCCCCGCTATGGGTGGAAGCGTGCGCTTCAGCCGGTAGGAGACTTCCTGAGAAGATATTCCCGGCGCCCTCTCGGCCCTCCGACTTGCCTTCGCCAGCCACGTTACGAAAGCTTTTGGTAAGTTAAATGAGCCAAAAAAAGAAAAACGAATTCTATGGAGTCGGTTTACGGAGGATAATTTTACGTGCTACATCATCGAATTATCAAGCGGAACGTGACAGTTTTCCGTGTGTGCAGACCGCGATCATCGATTTATAAGACGCTTTCGCGTTAAAAAAAGAAGACAGAGACTTCTTAGCGTTCCGTGAATTCACCAGTTCCGTGGATCCATCGCGTTGTAGAGGAAGGAACATCCAAATCAACTCTTTTCTAATATCATACTTTTTTGTACGAGCATTAAATAGTGGCCAATATACTAAAATACTAAAAAACTTTGCTTAGTTACACATAGTCCCCGACCACGCTGCATGATCATCGAAATGAGCATTCAAATGAGGTCTCCACATCTAATACTTTGAAAATCCCAGTGAACACTTTGCGGGCAAACAGACAGGCAGAGCAAAAGTGTAAGGGTTCCTTGTAGTGCTACGGAACCCTAAAAACCAATTGTTTCAGACCAAAGCCGAGCAAGAAAACATACCACTGGGAAAATTCCTCCCCGACTCGGAAAACACCGAAAACCCCAAACAGCCGCGACTGCGGATATCGAGCGACACGTCGCACGACACGTCCCGGGATAAATCCGGGGACACGTCGCAGGATTCTCCCGGTAAGTTCTTCTACCTAGCGTTATCCCGGTCTATAGTATATATTTGGCTGGCCCGTTGGCGCAGTGGGCAGTGCCCCTGCCTTCTGCTCCGCGGGTCGTGAGTTCGATTCCCACCTCGAGTCAGTGTGTTTTATCCATATGTATGTATTTATATATTTCTAAAAAAAAATATTTGTGTATAACAGGCGGCTGTTACCAATAACACAGGCATTAAGTTGTCTACCTGGCGTAATGGATCGGACTTTTGTTGGGCGAAATGTAAACATATTATTTTCACTACTGTG
This sequence comes from Charaxes varanes, assembly GCA_024363005.1. NCBI lineage: Eukaryota > Metazoa > Arthropoda > Insecta > Lepidoptera > Nymphalidae > Charaxes > Charaxes varanes. The sequence continues at coordinate 9,658,708 of JANCMC010050420.1, read as the reverse complement.
CCAACGGGCCAGTCAGTTCTATTTATACTATTTATGTATAGAGCGCAACTACCAATGTATCGTACAAAAATTTTACGCTGGTTGCATTTTAGATATTGGATTCTGTATGTTGGTACATGCTTCGAGTATTAATTAAACGGTGCAGTCTGCCCGCACTCGCGGTTTCATTAGTCTGGCTTCGATGCCCTGTTGTATTACTGATTGCATACTGATATTGGAAAATTATTCAATACTATAATGTCTGTTTGAAACATCAATCAATCACCCACCCACCTACCCACGACACATATACATACCCACACACGAATCAAAAGATGTTTTATTTAAGAAGGCTTATATCAGCTCATTTAAATTGTCAACTATTTTAAAAGCTACTACAGATACGACAGTCCAGCTTTTTTTATGTTACAAAGGGCAAACTAGCAGGCAGCAGACATCTGCACGACCAGAAGGCTAGCAGATGCGTTGCCGGAATTTAATGATGAGTTTAGGCCACCAAGAAGTCTCTCAAACCGAACGAAACGCGACAACAATACCATCAATTGACGTGACAGCATTGCCGCCACTTCACTCCGATCTTCGGTGAGAAAGGGACTGGTACCGGACGCGCCGCGCCGGCTCAATTCAGTAGCATACCAGAAAGGCTGCAAGCGTGGCGTTACCTCTAATTAGATAGACAGGAGTAAAATAAAAGGATGGACTGGAAGGATATAAAAGTAAATAGAGAGGAGAAAAAGGTTGCGGATACTATAGTCACGGACTATGCAAGGGAAGTGACCATAGCAGCTAGGGTAGTCCGAGGCCGCATTCCCGAGGCGGTTTGAAAAATCTATAAAAAATATGTCCTTAATTAAATTCCTATATTGTAAATAAACATTTATCTGCGCATATTTACAAGGTGACTGGTGAGACACTTCGAATACTTCAGGATAGTACTCGGTGCTCGATTGTCGTTATAATTGTGTAATAAAAATTGTGATCAAATTTCCTTACTATTAGATGAAATGCCTTAGGTTTTGTTGTTAAGTTGCTATAGAATAAGGTTAGTATAAGGAGTTATAGAATAGGGAGTAATGTAATGAATCATAGTGTCTGGTCAGTTATAAAAAAGATATTATGACAGCTGTCAGTCGGAATTTCAAATTTCAAATTTCAAAATTTCAAATAAAACGTGATATGGAGCACTATTTAAGCACTTTTATTGATTACAGGAATAGAAAGCCTATTTCGCGCGCTGTGATAATACGTAAGTAATCAGTTTTAATTGTGACTATATGTAATTGAAATCATGTCCTATCAATACACAAACGAAGAGTATTGGGATATGTTTTGTGTTTATTTGTGATTCGAATGAGTGAAATGGAACTTACCCCTGCTGGCTCATCAGGTAATCTCAAAGGCAATCGTATCGGCTCTTCGAGCTCAATAGAGAATGTATTTGCTCCCATCTCAAACTTCTCCGTTAGGTCTTCTGGTAATATTTCCTTTTTACCAGTCTTCTTTACGTAATTGAGGTAGTAATCCACTCCGGCGTCTATATTTTTAATTATATTTAGACAAAATTGTACCAAGAGTGTCATTGTAAACCAGCAGTCTAGTTAATATTAAGTTTAATTTTAAGTTAATATTAAGTTCAATAATTAATATCAATTAGTAGTCTAATTGATATTAAATATTGAAGTGGAAATATGTACCTCCTGACAGCTTAAAATAAGTACTAGTGTGTTCAAAATAACTTTCTAAACAACATATCAAACGGGTCTATTAATATTTACTTATTATTATTTATTTTATTTTAAACCTTTTCCGAAATAAGGGGAATGAAACAAAACAAAGATAGTGTATATCGGTCCAGCCGTTTTCGAGTTTTAGCGAGACTCAAGGAGAGAGAGAGAGAGAGAGAGATGCAGTACTATAATATAATATATCACAACAATTATCCTCATGCCGGACCCAGACATAGCTTCATTTCAATGAACATGTAGTGTGGCCGGGACTTTGTGCAGCTGCGCAAAGTTTTCTACAACTTTGTAGTATTCTAGGACAAAATCAAATACTTTGATCTATGTCTGACTCCGGCATTAGAAATCAGCATTGCGCACTAAAGTACTGCGGTCTACTCAATTTAAGCTACAATTTACAAGTAATCGCAAATATTCGAATTATAATTCCCGACTTAAATTCCCAAAATAAACATTTTTAAGTACACTTTCGAATTGACCCACTTTGATATGTTGTTCAGAAAATTATTCCGAGCCCATAGCACGAACATTTCGAACCGTTCGAGTCGAAGAGTCGACTTCGATAATATTCGTGCTGGACCGACAGCGGAACCTCCTTAGTGTCAACGCGGGCTGCATTGATTAAAAGCGTGACACGATAAAGACTTGTCTCTTGTTCGCCTAGCACGAATATATCATCCTAAATACAGTGGACTCGTCGAATTCGAACAATTCGAAATGTAATTCATAAATTTTCTGAACAACTTATCAACATGGGTCCATTCGAAAGTGTACCTATAAACGTTTAATTCGGGAATTTTTTAAGTGTTTTTCAGTTTAAATTGACGAGCTTCAAAGGCCCTAGCCTCTGAAGCTGAAGCTGTCAGGAGTTATTTGTAGTTCAATAATTAATATTTATCTGGCTACAATTGATTTCTATATACCTATTTGTAGACAGAAGCTAGATAAATCTCACCAATGAAGTTGTACATGTGGTCCTGATGCATGTGGGGCGGAGGAACGGTGTCTGTAGCGGCCGCGAAAGCTGCAGCCGCCGGCAGGGCCGCCAACGGGCCAGCCAAAAACTATATAAGTACATTGTTGCCGAGGAGCAAACAACGACCAATTGCTGTACGAGTAGAGTTGGAAGTCCAAGCCGTAGGCGAGGACTTAAAAAATACAATTTAGGCAATGGTTGTTTCTGCCGAGGCTTACGTAGTGCTTTTCTCAAAAAAATGCAAGGAAATAAATCAGAACTATATAGGAAAATTATTTATAATTTCATTAATATTAAAAGTTTCATTATGTTTAGTTTGTTTAAGGCAACGATAACATAGCCATACAGCCCAAATGTTAAAATAAAAAATAATAGTAAAACGAACGTGCTCATTTTCACTTCTATTTTACCATTTCTGACTATATATTGGCCTAGAGGCAATAAATATAGTGAAATAGTCCCGCCATTTTCTGAAACAATTTTTTTTGATAAGTTGTGTCTCCTGTTCGAATTTTAAAAATACGGCAATAATTAAATTTCATACAACATTGCAGGCGCATCTTAAGTTCGAAATTTGAAAAAGGCGAGAATAATGGTATTTAATACAACTATGTTTTTAATTGAGTATCCGTAAATGGCAAACTTCGCGTATTCTTTTTTCGAATGTAATATAACTGTATCCGCGCATGTTTGAGAAAATGGTATGTATTTATGCTAGTCGCTTCACAAAGTTCAGGTTCAATGGTGGTTAATTTTAACTGGGTGGAGGCCATTCCTCAAGCGTAACGTTCCATCGTCTTACATAGCGTGACAATAGACAATAAACTTACCGAGTGATTTATTTTATTTAGGGTTAATACTCACTAATACCGTTCAAAACACGTACGTTTAACCAACTTAACCAAACATTATAAATAATCACCCGTTACAGAATGAAGAATAGATTTTTTTAAAACAGCGGAAAAATGTGACTATCACATAGGGCCTAGCACGAACTTTTCGAACCGTCCGAGTCGAAAATTCGACTTTGACAATATTCGTGCAGGGCCCACATCGGACCCTTCTTAGTGAGGGCTTCAGCATTGATTAAAAGCGTGACACGATAAAGACTTGCCCGCTGTGGGCCTAGCACGAATATTTTCATTCAAATGCCATCGAATCTTCGAATTCGACCGGTTCGAAATGTTCGTGCTAGGGTCTCTGATCACTGAATGTATGTGCTCGCAGTTCCCTATCTGACACTGATGTGGATTCTCTTGATCTTAACTTAGAACTGCAGTTTGGACTTCACATTGAGGAACCTCATCACTTCTCTCCAACTCTTGATTCAATATTTGAGTGAGAACCTTTTAAAGAGTTTTTATGCCTTTTTTGCCTCGCACAATTTCACCGTGGATTCAGTTATCAAATTTGGTATTTCCGAACGGATACGACTTAAGGACCTTCAAGAAAAGAGCATACTCACTTCTCAAAGGCCGGCAACGCATCTCCTCCTCTGTGCTTCAGAAGGCACATAGAATAGTGAGTATTAATTTGACTTAGTGATATAAGTCGTCACGTGGATTTTGAGGGTTCCGGGAATGATGAGGTGGTCGATTATCTCAATTCGCCCTACAGCAACATCCTCTGCAATTTAAGTGGACCCTGGTACTAAACCGAGATAGCGCTTCTCGTAAGTTGAAGAAGAAGTTCTATGAAAATAATGAAATCGATTAGAAAGGAAAGCCGTCGTTAGCCGTTGTCCGTATCATTAATAATAAATGAATATATAGGCTTATATGACACACGGGCGACTGTTCCTAAGATAGACAACTTAATGTCTGTGTAACAGCTGCCAGTTAAACACATTTTTTTAAAATAGGTATTTAAATACATACATATGGATAATACACCCAGACTCGAGGCGGAAATCGAAACCACGACCTTGGCAAAAGCCTGAAAAAGCCTGGCAACGCATCTGCGAGGCCTTAGTTATGGTAGTTCTCTATGGGCAACGGTAGTCATTCTTTCAGTGTGATCCTTGTTTTATAACTGTATTACCTCTGCAAAGCGATAGACGCGACACCAACGAACCGACGAACTCACAATCAAATGCTTACAGTTATACGACTATATAAAAAAGGATAAATTACTTATAACATGTACCTAATGGTTTCGTTAGTATGGGCAGTCCTATATTTTAGAGTAGCAAAATTATTTACAATATTGCAGCGAAAAAATAAATAAAAAGTATTAAGTAGACACAAGCGTAACTAATGCATCACAGCTGCGTTCCCCGCTTTTATTGCGAAACAAAACATTAAATACTGCATTTTCTCGGTGTGGGGTGACATACAATGATTGAGCAACTAAGGCTCGGTGCACAGTATTGCGATATTAATAGACGGCACTGTTAAATTTGCGTGAAAATGTCGTGCGGTCGCGGCCTTTTATTAAAGTTGAGATTTTTTCTTAAAGTATTTTTGGAATGTTTTGAAATATGCCTAATTTTCTCTTTACCATTCCAATTAAGCTTTTTTTAAGAGCCTTTGTTACAAGTTGCTATGACGATAGCTCAGAGGGGTTTAAAGCAAGCCCCTTACATATTCCATTCCGTGTTACTACTGTTGGGCTATATTGCTCCGTAGGCTTACAGTTAGTACTTACAATACAGTTTATATTTTACAATATAGTTTATGTTTTTTCCAAAAAAGTCTTGATCTATTAACGAAACTATTGAAGAATACCGTTTTAAACCCGCAATTAAATACGCTAATTACGTCGTACATGCTATGCAGTTGAAAATTGCATTTTATGGCATATTATTGAAATTAATATCTTAAACGATATGAGAGATTTAAAATGCAGCTACAAGGCGTTTAGCGGTTGGTGGTGTAAGCAACCAATAGATGGCCCTGTTTTGATATTCAGCTTTCGAAGCTCTCGGCAAGACTGACTGGCGTGAAACAGCGCAAAACAGAACCGAGTGGCGACTTTTAGTATTGGAGGGCGGCCATCAGCTTCTGGTGGGCGCGGCGCTCCCCAAAGATTATCAAGCGGGAATCGCGCTCCCTGTTTGCGCCCGAAGACTCGTTCTGTGAGACGCGCCACTCGATGATGACCGCCACCATCCGGGACATGATCGAGCTCACCACTTCCGGCTCCGGCTCTGGTAAGCATATACCAAATCGATAAACACAACATACGACAATCTCTCGTGCATTTATCTCTAGGAATACAATATTTTTACCTCTAAAATGGCGGCAGCGTTTAAAAATTGATAATATTGAAAATTCTGGTTTATTGTAAAGTTGGTTTCTATTATATGGCCCCGTACATACATTAAGAGGTATTTGATAAATTCTTTAATAATTGAAATTAGATTCGCTGCCACAAGTGTCTGCCCACTTTCTTAGGTCAATGACAAGTGTTTATGCCGGTTTTCTACACAACATTGGTTCAGGCAGTTCGCTTTTTGGACAAAGTTTTTTTATTACTGGTAATTTTCGAAAATATTGGGAAAGGAAAGGGAATGGAATGGCATTAATGTTATTGGATATTAGTATGTAGTAAATAGTAAGTAAATTAATGTTCGCACAAGACACCGTCTGCCAGGTCCGTTAGTTCTCTAATAAGAGATGATAATATAGGAACACTCTACACAGTACTGATCTTTTACAAGTTATTGTTTGATTTATATAACTGAATGCGTCCTTATTTAAAATGTGTCCTGATCTAAAATGTCTCTCGGCTACGTAAAGCATTTTAAGACCATTTTTTGTGATGTGTTATAGGACTACCGTTGCTAGTGCAGCGGTCGATAGCTCGACAGATTCAGCTGGTAGACATAATAGGGAAGGGTAGATTCGGGGAAGTGTGGCGCGGGCGTTGGCGCGGCGAGAACGTCGCGGTGAAGATCTTTTCATCCCGCGAAGAGTGCTCCTGGTTTCGGGAGGCGGAGATCTACCAGACGGTAATGCTGCGACACGAAAATATACTGGGCTTCATAGCTGCAGACAACAAAGGTGAGTCCACTTTGAATGATTACGGCAAATAGGTAATAGCGTCCATTTTGACTATTGTTTAAAATTATTACCCACACTGTCAATATATTTTACCCAATTGAAATAGTAAATTTACTGTGCCTTGATTGTAATCTTCTATTGAAGGCTGGCCCGTTGGCGCAGTGGGCAGCGACCCTGCCTTCTGCTCCGGGGGACGTGGGTTTGATTTCCACCTCGAGTTTGGGTTTATTATCCATATGTATTCATGAATATATTTCTAAAAATAAAATAAAAAAAATATTTGTGAATAACAGGCGGCTGTTACCTATAACACAGGCATTAAGTTGTCTTATAATTTAATTTAATTGTAATTTAATATGTTTAATTAACATCGATAATTATTTCTCAAAGACATTTTCTTTATGAGGATAAGCTTTGCTATTGAAGAAATTTCTAATAAAATTACGTTCCATTTATTCTAAGAGAATGTATAATAATAGACGAAGAGAGAATTCAGTGAATTTGTTAAATTTTAACTACTTTGTAGGGAACCCTAATTACTTTTCTAAAAATAAAGTCGTCTATGTATTTTTCCTTGTAACATAAGCGACTGCCAGTGAAAGTTCTGTCAAAATGGCATCCCCCTTTTTGGAGATAACACGGATGAAAGTACAGACAGAAGAGCGGACATGCAGACAGACACAAAAGATATAGCTTGAGTTTTTTATATAGGTATCGTATAAATAGTGATATGCAATAAGGAAATAATAATAATTTCGATGTTACGAACAGACAAATACAATTTTATTTACATGTAAAGATTACAACTTTTTGAACTTTTTAATTCTTATATTTCAGAAACGATGGCTTTTGAGTAAAAATAATTGGTACACTTTAAAAAAAAACAACTGTATAGATAATTATGTGTTATTATACAATACTTACCTGAACGACTCTATGGTAAAATTTACAGTTTAGCTGAAAACTAAGAAAAACTAGTTTTTGTGACCTTTAACCTTTAAATTACTAAACTCGCAATATCGATGAGCATTGCGACCTTTGGAGACAACATTTTTAAAGCTAAAATAAAGGTCTATACAATGTTTAGTAAGTTATTGTTGACATCTGCACCGCCAGAAAATAGACACTAGCAGATGCGTTGCCGGCCTTTAATGACGAGAATAGACCACCGGGAAGTCCCACAAACTGTACGAAACGCGACAACAATACCATCACTTGACGGTGCCTTTCCGCAAATTAGCCGATTCCGTTCGATTTTTCAGATACCCCCTTGTATTGACTTGGCTATTTCAAATAAATGCTTCATAGTACATACATACATCGGAAGGAGGCTGCAAGGACAGGAAAGAAGTTGCTAACATGCTACCAAACCCAATTGCTTGGATTACGAGTTGAATAATTCTAGTTTATAAATTCTAAGTTGTGCTTTTACTATTATTAGCTTGTATCAAATGAAGGTACTTTCATAATTTCTATTGCTTACTTAACTCCCCTTCCTATTACCTTACTTCCACCTTCTCAAGAGCTAGAATATTAATTGAAGATTGATCAACTCCATTGCCATGATGAAACTACACCTGGGACACAAGTCAAAGGCAATGCCTTGGTTCCTGCCCCTCCAACGCAATAGATATCTGCATGTGCAGTCTGAATTAACCCGGAGATAAAAGATGGGGCTCCTTCTTTTCTTGAGCACCTTTTTTCTGTTGTTTTTGTACTGGTTTTTCATCATCAGATGATGGTGGTGCTTCCAAAAAATGCAACTTGACTAATAGGAATTATATATATGTGTTATATATTTTTGCAATAGAAATAATTACAATACAAACCATTTAGGTCAAAACTTGCATCGTGTCTCGTTTAGGTCAAAACTTGCATCGTGTCTCATTTAGGTCAAAACATGCATCGTGTCTCGTTTAGGTTAAAGCTTGCATCATGTCTCATATAGGTCAAAACATGCATCGTGTCTCGTTTAGGTCAAAGCTTGCATCATGTCTCATATAGGTCAAAACTTGCATTGCAACAAACAGCGGGGCCCGATTAATGTCACATTGTGATATGGGTCGTAAAGTTGTAGAGATCGTGGGTGTTCTGAGGATGACGTCACATGGCAGTCCGTCATCTTAACTCGCCCCACATTTTCTGCAATCTAAGCGGATCCTCGTACTTAACAGATATTCGCGGATTTATGTAAAGTATTTTGGATTTACGAGAAATAGTTTCATAGTCGATGTTTTTATTAATATTCCAGCGCAAGGAACCCGTGACGACACCGGCAAAGAATGCCAACGGAGAGCTCAAACGGGGTGCCGAGACAGACTCGTCGGACACAGATTCGGAGCCTGTCAAGAAACCAAAGCAGGATGAACGTGAGTCAACTTAAATAACCTATACCTTTTTTATTAACCGGGTCTTTGTAGTGCAAAAAAAATGCATACGTGCTCTAACGGGACCATATCGCATGGACTCATGTAAAACATATTTTAAATCACTATACTATATATACTTCCGTTACCATGTATGTACATTTTTGAAATATGTGTATTTGTCAAAAGTCAAGAAAATCTCTTCACTAAAGCATACGAATTGTATCCGAGATGTAGTCGTAATCGCAACATTGACTCCCAATTTCGTTGATGTAACTTTTTATTATTTCCAAGTTAATTGATTTTCGTATTGGATATCACATAATTTGCATGCCATTGTATGGCTAATTGTGGCGAACTATTTTATTTTTAATGTACACCAATGTAAACCTACAATTTTGCAAATAAAAATGATTTCATTTGATTTGATATACTGTAATCCCCCCTATAACACGGTGCTCATATAACGCTTTAATATTACGCTATAATATTGAAATAAAATAAACTAAAATGCTAAAGCTGAAGAGTTTCTTTGTTTGTTTGAACGCGCTAATCTCGAGGAACTATTGATGACTTTCCTCTAGACCTTTTGACTGACGTGCCATGTTAAATTATTAATTTATAAATTGAAGTGACACGCTTTATGGAAAAGACATTAAGGGGATTGGTTAATAGCAGACGAGCCAAAATTCGGGCAAGTCGTCTGCCGAGTTTACTAGTAAGGATATATGTTCGTAAAGTAAAGGTATATTTTGTGCAGTAGCTCTTATGGACATTTCTAGGGGATTTTGAAAAAAATCGTTTAATGTCGTGGTGGTAATGGTACTGACATTTAGTGAATTTAAGTCTTTTCTGATTTACCATTATATTGATTCCACACTCAGTACAGTCATTGCACATAATGCATAAAACAGTTTATGACATCAAAATCACAAGCGATCAATATTTATATTTTTTTTACATATTATTCTTAATATTATATATTTAATAAAAGTTTTATAGTTATTGAAAAAAAAAACTGGATTAAAAAACAAAAAAAAATTTTGCAGGGTGTTGGTTTCGAATCCATATATACACTTTCAACCAATGTCCTCTTGTTCGATTTGGCTATCATGCTGCGTAATGCAACTGGCGAATTAGTTATGTAGTTTCCGTGACGTTAACTTTCGTTATTGTAAGATTGTGCGGGTAGCGTAGAAGTTTATTCCCTTCTTTGTAATCACCAAGTATTTTTAGTTGATTTGAATTATTATTATAGATTACTCGTTTTACAAATTGTGTGGTTTAAAGGTGGTTGATTGTGAATATTATTACTGGGTGCTAGAGAATTACACTACTGGATATTATTCTAAAGCACGGTACGTACTTTATATACGCACTTATTCTTCAATCACTTTAATATTTTAATATGTGTAAATATAAAAAACTGGACGAACGTAAATACAACAAGGCTATATAATTCAATTTTAAAGATCAGAGCACAACCGTTTTGCGCGTAAGTATAGGTTATGCTGTGCGATATTGAATGAATTGTCCAAAATATAACGATTCATGTCCAGTAAGTAAGAGAAAATTGCCATCTGTTAGCTATTCTGGCGTACGCTGCAATAATCTCTAGAATTACACGTATATAGTGTATGAAGGAAATACTTATCTTAAAAGGTTCTACAAAAAAGCCCGCGATAGCATATATCTATCTTTTAGGTTTAAGCCATTAACGCCAAAATAGTGAACCATTATGAAACGGGAACGAGAAAGGAAATGGGAACGGGGACGGGGACAATATTACAGGTGGTTAAAAGAATGTAGTAAATAGTAAGTAACTCAACGTTCTGACAGGACAGCGTCTGCTGGGTCCAGTACTGACATTATCTTAAACTAAGACGTATTTGTATACGTCTACTATTTAACCACACTTGTGTGTGGTTAAATAGTTTGGCATTTGTGGTTTTATCTATATGATTAAATAAATTTATTTACACTAAACCTACCCTCTTCTATAGAAACTATAATTTTCATACCCCTCCGTCCGCGCAATTTTCGTAAAATGGTAGAAAGTTTTTGCTTTGCTTCACGAATTAATCTTATGTTTGTTTGTCTGCGATGAATTCCTAAACTACTTTACCGATTTTAATCAAATTTGCACACCGTATGCAGTTTGAGCCATCTTAAAAGATAGGATAGCTTACATCTCAATTTATTATTGCAAATAAAAAGTCCCTGAAATGTATATTGAATATTATAGTACAATTTTATTAAACGTGACTGAATATGAAAGTACAGTTTTAGAATAAAACATTTTATACACAGCTGGTATGTCGCCTATAATAATGGATAAATAAATACTAAATTTTAATCGAAAATAAAAAATAGGCTTTGAAAATAGTACAGCGAAAAGAAAAATTGTTTAATAACGCATTTTTTTATTAATCTATTGTACCCCACTGCTGGGCATAGGCCTCCCCCCTTTTGTAAGAGGATACGAAAGAATGGTGTACCATTCTTTCGTATCCTGGGTTCCTTAAATCCAAGTCTTTCCCGCAAAGAGTCTACGTCATCTCGCCGCCTCTTTCTTGGCCAATATATGGAATATTATGAAATGACGAGCGTTCATTTAGGTGTTCATATTGTATTTTTATCTTGAGCAATTGTGGTTGACCAGCCTTAGATATACACGAATAAAACGAACGATAAAGAAATCCCTAGGAATTCCGTTTCTGATTCCAGAGTTCTTCACTCTAAATGAAGTTTTGTTTTACGACACAGCTGTATTGCCATATCACGATTGCATGCGTTTGCGGTATTGGAACAATTTCCATATCGAGAATCAATTTTATAGTGAACTTTTGTGCTTAATAGTGAAACATATACCGTTTAAAAGAAGTGTCAGGGATTTTTTATTAATTTCTTTAATGTACAATAATATATTAATTTGTGTAATGAGAGTAGCAATAAGTGCAAGGTCGACAAAATAATTGCGTATATATTTTAATAAAAACTGAAATTAAAAGGGCATAGGAAAATAGTTTGTCGTGGTGAATCTCTCATGGGAACGAAAAAAGTTGTCAATCACGTGAAACTCGAAATCGAACCATTAAATGATGTAAGTATTGAATTAGTTTTAATTTATAACGACAATCTTGTGGTTTATTTTATATATCATGTTAGATATAATAACAATTGAAATTATAAAAGTATTGACTTATTTTTAGTAACAATGAACCATTGTAATCAGTGTTAAATGCCAATCTTTATTGTCACCATGACAATCATAATGTAATGCCGGAGCCAGACATAGCTTCATGTGAATGATCATTTCAATGATCACGTAGTGTGGCCGGGGACTTTGTGCAATCGCGCAAAGTTTTGTTGAACTTTGTAGTCTTCAAGGACAAAAATGTAACAAACACTCCTAAGTGTGACTAGGTGAAACCAATAGCATGTTTAATTTTTACCATTAATACTTTTTTGGTACTAATAAAAAATTTATAAATCCAGTGTTCTGATTCTGAAACCAGAAAATACTTGGCGAGTTCAGTCCATTTAAAATTATCACGACATTTCCGCGGTACCTCGCCATGTTTTATTAAAAAGTTTTTGCTCTGCAACTTCTTCTTTTGGCCAGGTAATTCGCTAAAAATTTCGGGTAATCTTTTGAGTTCTTTGGTGTTTTTTGATGGCGGTCTTTAATTATTATGTTCCGCTAATTCTGCCGGTGTGTATTTCTCCTTCCCGTTCATCCGAATCATGGCCTTCAGCGAGAAGCTATCTTGTAGTACAAATTCCGAATACCGCGAATGCGGTGGTTTTGTCAAATTAAAATAAATCTTATGAGAAGCATAAATCTTGAAATAACCTCTGTTTAAAGTATTACGTGATGGTTTCATATTGTAGTTGTCATGGACAAATGCAATACCAGAAGGTGCGCAGATGCTTTTCTACTGAAGGTCCCTAAATCATATCTATTCGGAAAGGCCAGAACTGGTAACTGGTTCTACGGTGATGATGAACCACAGAAGAAATTTAGTTTATGGGACTACTGTTTACTGCAAAATGTGGATTGCTCATGAGGAACTTCATATGAATAAAGTAAATGATTTAAAATATAACATCATTGAAGAGCAACAGAAAGAAGTTATATGAATATTGAATTAAAATATAAAATAAAAAACACAGAAATTAGAAAGAAGACAAAAGCAGCAATAAAATAATGTCATTAAAATGGAAGTAGGCTGGCCATATTCAGAGAGGGACAGACAATAGATGGACTCAAAGAATAGTCAATTGGTACCCCATGTACAAAAAACGAAGACGTGGCAGTCCCTTTAAGAGATGGGATGACGACATTCGTGAAGTGGCTGGAACAACTTGGTCAAGGTTAGCCAGAGATAGAGCTTACTGGAGCAGTTTGGAAAAGGCTTTTACCGCAAAAGGCGGCCCTTATAATATAAATTCACTAACATAGATATAAAAATCATACTAACAAAAATACTTTAAGGGAAATAAATAAAGCTTTATTATCATTGAAGAAGAGACCATCGTAAAATGAATAGGATCTCGATTTTAATTCTAACTGAACTAAGTCGGAAGAAGTCCACAGTCGGAGATGACGACGGCCTTTCTTAGTTGTGGTCATTTTCGGTGGTTGTGCGTTCGCGTGATGATCGTTTTATAGACTTTTATGTTTAGACTGTGATTTGGGTCCAGCTAGAGAAACAGGAACCGGGGAGAGAGCTTCATAAATAGAGCATTTACTAGTTACAACTTTGCTTTAATAAAACAAAAAAGACTAATTAGTATTTAATTTTGAGTCCTCGGGGTTAAATAATAAGTAAGAAATTATCGGAAATGTCTATGTATGTTCTAATGAAGAATATTTTTGTTCGAAGAAAGTAAAGACAACGATATAAGTGAAATTTTAAATTACTTTGCAAATATCCGTAAATGAAAATGACAGAAAATTGGTGCATTGTTGTAACCCAAATGCTACAATGCTACCAAAATGCACAAAGCAACTGTGCCAGCTTCGGTATTTCCGAACGGATACGACTTAGGGACCTTCAAGAAAAGAGCGAACCTTCTCATATCAGGCATATGCAAAAGTATTTCTAGCATTCTTAAAAAATAATTATTATATTTTATTTATTTAACCTCTAACCAAGAATACACAATATACGTTTAAACTTAAAAAAATAATCAAAGAAAAGAATTGTGCGCTCCTTCAATTCAATTCCAGGGGACCACAACATGCACATCAATATACACTAAGCAAACATAAAAAAAAACGAAAATAAGTTCTAACTCTAAGATCAATAATATAATTTAATTTAAAATAATATATAATAAACTAAAAGAAAGGAACAAACATAAATGAACAATATTAAAAACTAAATACAGTTAATTGCTTTACTAATACATTTTTGTATGTACATAAATTTGTTGTGAATATATCAGAGCTTTGCCGTAAGAGATATGCTATACGTGTTTGTGCTTATTTCCAGTACCTCATTTTGTACCGTCGTCTAAGTCGAACAACGGCAGGCAACTCTTGTGTATCGGCAAATATCGGTACGGAATCCACAACCGACCAAACGGCCCAAAAATCACATGGATTTGCACGAAAAAGAATTCGGGATGTCGAGCCACAGTGATCACTGTAGACAACATTATCGTCAAGACTAACAACCAACATATACACTAGAATGGAACAAATGAAGTTTAAATAAATACATTTGTAAGTATGCAATATACGCATACATTTCGTTACAATAAAATAATATTTATGTTAATTCACAGAATATATATTTTTTCCAAATTAAACATGTTTCATTTTGTTTCAATTCTTTTCAACGGATATAACCAGGTATCATCCATTGAAAAAAAAAAATTGAGAATTAATTTTCTGTTTTTCGAAATTTTCTATCTCAGGTCAGAGAAAAATCTAGCAGTGGGATAAAACAACTTAATTTTGTAATACCATAAATAAATAAAAAAGTGTCAGAAAATCATACTCTAAAATAAAATGATAAGAGAATTTATCAAACACAAATAAAAATAATTAATAAAAAAATATCGTATGCTTTCCAGGTCCTACGTTCACTTTGTCTAGATTTGGCAGGCCCGTTATTGAGTTAGATGGATATAGGTACAACAGACGAAGTGACAGTAAAGGATCGCGAGGTAGTTGGTGTTGCAACAAGGCGTCCACGGGCTGCCGAGCCACCATAGTAACCATTAATAATGAAATCATATACATTAAAAGCAATCATAATCATTAAACCAGCTTCATTATGAGGTATATACATGTGCATGTATGTCGCCGGCAACTAGCTTATTCAGCCGTTCAATAAACAGCTTAGTCTCTTTACTAAACTATACCACTCAACTATCTTACTGAATGATTTTCAGACATTTGATCAAACAGCTTGGCGAATGACTTAGATCGATGACGTTTTATTACTTGCTTAACCTGTTCAAAACTTAACCAAAAAAAATACCAAGAAGGTAAAGAACTTTCTAACTGTCTTGGTTGATTTTTGTTTCAATTAAAAACCTTTCTGTACAGTAGTAATAAAAGAATTCGTTGCAATGACATTCATGAAGCTAGTTGAATAGCGCCGTTTAGTAAAAAAGGTAGGCATTTGATTGAACCGCCGATTAACCTAGTTGGCTGCGATATATTTTAAACATTCATAAATTCTACATATACACGCGTACATGTACTACATTAAATGTAAATACATACTGTTTTAACCATATACATAAGTTTAATTATACATGAAGCAGATAAGAATTAGCTTAACATAAAATTAGGTCATGAACATAAAATAGCTCGATATAAGAGGATGATTAAGATGTTATTTTCCAGATGCAATATTCACTGTATCCAGATTCGGCAAACCTGTGATTGTTATAAACGGATATCGTTTTTGTAGACGAAGCGACAGTAGAGGCCAGCGAGGCAGCTGGTATTGTAACAAATCATCGTCTGGCTGCAGAGCAACTATTATCACTATGGACGATGAAATTGTTACTGTTAAAAACGACCACAATCATTAAAAATGTTTTACCTATGTTGACACAATTAACTGCAGCAAATCTTATTTATTGTACCTCAAGCAAAAGTCTTCGCGAATAAAACAGATAAAACAATTTCATCCTTAGTACTATTTACACATTAGAAAAATTCAATTTTGGATGTAAAATTGCAAAAATTTCTTTATTTCGATGACTTTTCACGATAGCAAAACCTGACCCATAAATCGAACCTTGATATTATGAATGTAATTTCTTTTGATTGAGTTATGACGTAAAAAGTGGAAGTGAAAGGTAGACCCTTTACTTTTTATGATGGACATTATACATCATTTTAGACGACAAAGGGTCAAAGAAAAAACAGTTGTAATGAGAATTTTGTGAATCGGTCAAAAGGTAGTTTATTTTTCAGAACCAATATATACTGTATCCAGATTTGGAAGACCTGTCATAGAAATGAATGGTTATAGATATAACAGACGCAGTGACAGCAAAGGACTTAGAGGTAGTTGGAGTTGCAATAGAGCTCCGTCGGGTTGTCGGGCAACATTGATCACTTTGAACGATGAAATAATCGCAATTAAAGGAAATCATAACCACTAATAAAGAATCTACGATTATCTGGCAGTTACTTTTTTAAGATCGAAATAAAAGACTGGAGGTATAAAGTTTACAGGCCTAGTTTGTGAGAAAGAAGCAAGTACTGCGCCAAAGTTTAAGTTAACTCTAGGCTGAAGGAATACAGTTGCTGAATTTAAATTGTCAATGTTTGCAAACTATGCGGAAGTTGATTTTTCATTGGTACTGCTGATATTTTTAATACAGCAACCATGCATACTATTGCTATAAGCCCTAGAACCAATTACAAATCATCTTGATATTTTCAGTGAGATTCGAGACGACCAGATATGGGAACCCCGTGATGGTGGTTGGAAAGTACAGATACAACAGATGGAGTTACAGCAAGGGTGCCCACGTGCGCTGGACATGCGTCAAGAATCAGTCAGGCTGCCGAGCGACTCTTACAACCATTGATAACATCATAGTTCGGTCAAGAAATTTCCATACACATTCGTGATTTAACTTATCCTCTAGATAGTGAAAGATATTACGCTTTATATTATCATTAGCAGCTTAGAATAGAGCTTTAATTATTTTTCTTTCAATCTTCATTCTTATATTTCGACAGTGATTCCAACGTTTGTTGGCTTAAAGTTGACGCAGAACTGTAAGACCCAAATTTATTGAATATATTTACAATATATATTAAGCACAAAAAAGTATTAGAGAAGTATATATTAATATGGAAACTCGGTGTTGAAATGGTTTTGATAGTTTTTATGTTTTTATTAACATTGTATTTCAATGTAATTAGTATCCCATGTATAAATAAGAATAGTTGAAGTATACGTGTAACAGATATTCAATTTTTAGTCCCATTCTAACTAAGCACGTATGAACACACAAGTTAACTAACAATTATTTCATTTCATTTCAAAAAAATCTTTTCGTAAGTCCGTTTTAGTTAAGAAAATAAATTTATTTGATCTTCTATCATTTAATGAATTAATTTAAATTTAAAAAATGGAATTATAAATCAATAATAATCTCGTAAAAGTTATAACTTTTCTATTTAAAAACAAACTTTAATACAGTTTGCCAAATCAATAATTTTATTTCGCTATACGTAAAAAATAAAACTATACTTATAAAAAAAACAACCTATGAAAAGAAATAAATATAAAATAAATTAATAGAAACCTATATTATTATCATAAAAAATGGTAGTATTAAGGATTTTAATGTAAGTAAGAGTTATTTAATTAATGTAAAGATTAATTTTAACAAACAGTATTTTTTAAAATCACTATTTATTTTTGGTTGAAGTGGTTAAAAAAGTACCTCAAAAAGTATTAAGCGAAGGCTGTCATTTATTTTTTAAATATTATGTAAGTTTATTAGAATATACTCTATTGTATGTAGTTGAAAAAATAAAAAAAATACGTGAAATTTTGCCAGTGGCGATGTTCGATTAATATCACTTCGAGAGAGCTAACTTGAACTGAAATAGGATGTAAAAATTTTATGGCGTTAAGAGACCTCTTTTTGAAATAAATTACCTGAATGTCGTAATTTTGGTTACTTT
>JANCMC010050420.1:9535327-9640339 GCA_024363005.1 Charaxes varanes | reverse complement strand
AGGATGTAAAAATTTTATGGCGTTAAGAGACCTCTTTTTGAAATAAATTACCTGAATGTCGTAATTTTGGTTACTTTATGGTAGTTATTTTCTTACTTACAATGATAATTGAGATTTCACAATCAGAAATTATGTGAATGAGGAGTTAGAAAAAGTTAAGTTAACCATTTCAGTATTGTGTAATGATTATTTTGAAATGTTTTTTGTTTCAAACATTAAATAGTAAAGTTAGACGTTCAAGAATGACATATTTATTTCTTCAACTATATTTATATACGTTAGTTGTAGATATTAAAATTAGCCATAATTTATTCTTCATATATCTACGGCCTTTAATGTATTTAATATTTATTGAGAAAATTATAAATTCAGTATGGTCATATAATCCATGCATTATATGTACTATAAGTTAAGAATTGGCTGTTTTTATAATATTATTAATATAAAAATATGCAAATGATTAATTTGCAATTATTTAACTGAAACAATAAAGATTTTAAAAACAAACTATACTTGATATCTACTCTTTGAAATACTTCTCCTTCGTCCTAGCCTTATCGCGGCCTAGTACCAGATTCCTTTTTAAATTTTAGATGATGTGGCCGTGGGGCGAGTTAAAATGTCCGACTGCCGTCTGACGTCATCCTCAGAACCCCCACAATCTCTACAATCTCACGACTAATATCACTCAGTAACATTAATCAGGACCCTCTGTTTAACGTGCCTTTTGAAATACGGAAGAGGTCAGAGGTTTTGGATGGATCAACCATCATCTATCATCCGGCCGCGGTAAAAATGCTAAACCTAGTGATCTACTCAAATTCCGGCCAATGATTGAGCTAAGACCTCCTCCCTTTTAATAACTTAATAAGATTTTTGATTTCTAATTCCTTTTGTTTTAATCCTATTACGTTTTACAAGGTTTGTCTGCAGATAAAGCAATCTTCACTAAGTCTAGATTTGGGAAGCCTGTTATACAAATTGGAATATATCGATATAACAAATGGAGCGGTTCAAAGGGAGCAAGAGCAAGATGGGTTTGCGTTAAAGCAGGATATGGATGCAGAGCCACTATTATAACACTCGATGATGAAATTGTTCAATTTTGTCACGAGCACAACCATTGAGAATATGTTAAACTTCGCAATTGTGTGCGGAAACATATTTATTTACTTAAAATTTAATTACACACACAGAAAACGACAATGGCAAGAAAATGTTATTACACAGCACACAGTGCGTAAAGGCCTTATCAACAGACAAACTAAGTATGAGAAGATTTGAAGAATCAGAAAGGAAGGTGCTGAAAACAATTAAGTTGATAATTAGTATGAATTGTAGTAAATACGGAATTAGTCTAAACATAGAAATAGTAATTTCTCAAAATAAGATAATTCGGTTTATGACTAATCGCATTCGACTTTTATTTATATTGTAAGTCTATACTACTGAAATCCACTACGACTTTATATAGAGAAGTGTAGATGTTCTTTTATTATTTCATCTTTATTCTAAGGAAGGGAAATAACTATAGACATCTAGGTGTAATCAGTGATATTGTCCTCGCAGTATTCCATGGTTTTGTTTAATTTTGAAAACTTAAGTTTTGTTTGTATGATGTCCTTGTTGCCGCCGCTACATACCGAAATGGCGATGTCTAGTGGAAAGATACACCAATAGTATACTAGATGGCGCTATATGGACAGGTCGACGGACGCGGTATAAATGCGGACTCGTACGTTACAAATTCCAACTCACGCTAGCGAAGTTTCTACCTATGATTACTATATATGGTCCTCCCGACGAATAACTGTTCAACAAAACCTCCAACTAGCCGGTATGGAAGATCTTCCTTTGAAGAGGTCGAGCATATGGACTCATCCTTCGCCAAAAATCTTCCTGTTGGTGCATTTCCACAACCTAATTGTATTGCGAAAAGTGCAGAAGCCAAGTTTATACATACTTTAATAATAAAATGAAATGAGATGAAATAAGATGAGATGAGATAAGATGAGATGAAATTAAATTAAATGAAAGAAACTAAACGAAACGAAAATATCTTTATTCCGAATATTAGACTTTTATACGCTAAAATGACTAAGACAGGAATTATTTATACATACAAATCACCATAACAGATTGGATGGTACTTTAAGTAACTTTAACGTCTCTCAAATCCCGTCCCCACAAGTGGGCGAGGTTTATGTCATAATATTGTTAGTCACGGGAGCTAAACTAGGGAGTCATAAATTGTTATAAGATGTTTTGATAACAAATTATACTAATATTTTCTTGTCATATTAAGAAGTCGTTCTGGTATAAGATTGTCAAGTGTTTTATTTAATTATTTGAAACAGGTCATGTAATCTTTGATATAACCAAGCGAGTTGTCTAAAATACTGTAAGAAAAGTTGTAATACAGTAGTAATATATCTGCCATTTTTGTAAATATGTTTACGGCATGCTTTATGCCGTACTTTCTTGTTAAAGTGGCAGAAATAACACCTTTACTCATTTTACCATGCATTCGACCATCCTTCCTGTATTCATAACGTCATATATCTGATAACGAACGCGACAAAGATATCTGACATTATTTATACTATTGTGATATAATACAATAGTTTTAAAACCTTTACTAATTTAAGAAATCAAATTTGCAACTATATTACACTTCCACAAAAACAGACATGATATGAATTGACGAAATACCCCGAGTAACTGCGACGCTACACGTAATTGTATTATGAAGTTGCCTAGTCAATTATGTGCTCTATTCTATCAAGATGGAACATTTCAAGTCTCTGCATCTAATAGTTTGGAAACGCTAGGAGGAAGGGGGCACCTTGCGGGCAGACATACGGACGTAGGGACGGACAGACGGACAGAGCGAAATTTTAAGGGTTCCTTGTAGTAGTACGGAACCCTAATAAAAAAGCAGTTTATTATTATATATTCAAATACTACCATTTTATTGTGACTTTGTCCACGTAAGCCCTTTGGCCCTATCTAAAAATCCGTTCTTAGCGGATGTCAACTAACTAAAACTATCTCGTTGTTAATTTTCAATTATGTATTTACGTCCCGCGTTTTCAAGATTTTTTTTATACTTGTACATATTGATATAAAAAGGGAGGAGAGGGTGTAGTAGGGGAGTAGGGGGTAGGGGAAGTGATGCAACAGTATTAGAAAGGGTGTCTTTGCACGTCCCGGATGGGTACGCTTTAGCACGAATACAATCTTTGTTTGCGTTGCCGCGGTGTAGAACCAAACAGGGAAAACAAGGTCCTCATACTCGCGCATTGCGTTTACTTAATTATTTAATAATTAACTATCCGTAATTAGATTTTTTCCATATTCCGCCAGCTCAGATGATAAGTTCAATTAAAAGTATCATTCTGCCAACAGGCAATTTATTGTATTGAACAGGTTTTTATTAGTTGTATATTAGTATTAAATATATATTAGTTTTAAGGAATTGATGTATAATTATTTGGTACCAAAAAGACAAATTGGGGAACTGTAATGTTTATTCGGATATGTCGACAAATAAATAAAAAAAAAACCTTTTTGCGAAATGCTTGAAGATGCAAGTTCAAATCCGGCAGCGAGATATTTTTTAAAAGTAATAAACTCAATTTTTTGGGGTTCTGTAGTCCTACATGAACCCTTATAGTTTCGGTCTGTCTGTCTGTCCGCCCGTCCGTCCGTCTGTCTGTCCGACGGTCAATCTGTCGGTCTGCCTGTCTGACTATATCTAACTTCTACAATTATGAACATAAATGCATGAAATTTGGTACAGTTATGTATTGCGTACAGATTTTGTTTGTGGCATAATAAAATAATAACAATTTTACTTTTTAGGAGTAGCATGCATGTGAAGTGGGGATGATTTTCTTCATTTAACCCAGTCGTGTGTTTTATTATTCAATAACTCTTTTAAACTATAGGCAACATAGCATTTCTATAATGGGTCCCATTTTTGAGCAATTGGCCTTCAAAGTGTTTATTTACATGGTTTAGAGTGGCAGGTAGTAGATTTGTTCCTGACCTTTAGTGTGTGCTCTTTCTCAGAGGGAGTTCGTCTTTAAGGGAAGCAAATATTCTACTTACTTACTTACTTACTGGAGCGGCTCAGAATCCCAAAGTAAGTTTTGGCCTCCGACAGGAATTTGCGCCACTTGTTTCGGTCCTGCGCCCGACTCGAACCCAGCGGTCTCCGGCCGTTTGGATGATGGGATTGTTCTGTATCATCAACATTACGTACGCCATTGTTCTGTTTAAGAAATACTTCATGGATTTTTATATACACATTATTTATATTTTTTATTTATTCTATTTTCTTTATATTATTTATGTTTTCTTAATTTTAAAAGCAAGGATAATTTGACTGGCAAGTAAGCAATTCAACTTCGAGGAGGATATTGAATATTTTATTTTACTAATTGCCGCTCTTCATTGATAGTAAAAGAAATAATGACGCTATGATAACTGATCGATGGGTTCCGAACAGGAGTTTGAAACTCACTGGCAACAGCGAGCATACCCACTAAAACCCATAGGCGCCTCATTTTTCAATATTAGAGCGTTATAGGACCACTTTTGTATTTCATTGTAGTGCCCCAGAACTACAGTTGATTACCTATTGACAACTCCAGTCGGTCCCTTGGTGATAGCGTAAGCGAAATTGACGTCACAGTCTCCGTGGAGAGGTAGAGCAAGTTTGACAGGTGCTGTGGGGGTGAGAGCACGTGCTGCGCAACGCTCGCTACGACCAGGCACATACATGCGTCCCCGAAATAGACCACGTGGCTTGTATGTCACGACGAGAAGAGATCCCTCGCAGTCTACGCTTACTAAAAATATTAAAACACTTTTAATTCAATCTTCTTATGTTATCGTGTTATCATAAATAAATAAGTAAAAAGCATGTTGTGGTATGCTATGGGTTTTAATGATAAAGCTAATGTGGAATTTGAAAGAAATAAATAAATTCTTCCTAGCGTTATCCCGGTCTAGTACCAGGGTCCGCTTAAATTGCAGAGGATGTGGCTGAGGGGCGAGGTACGATGATAAACTGCTGTGTGACGTCATTCCTGGAACCCCACAATCTTTATAACCTTACGACTAATATTAGTCAGTGACATTAATCGGGAGCCACTGTTTTACGTGACGCCGAAACACGGTTTACGCCGGATATTTGAAAAACCAGTGTTAGAATGGGTTAGCCATCTATCACCTGGCCGCGGTAAGAGTATCTTAACCTAGCCATTGACTCAAATGCCGGCTACAGATTAAGTTACCCCGAACCACACAAGCCCCTAAAACACTTAATGCAGTATTTAGAAAAATTATCCCATCATTTATTCTTTCCTTCTATCATATAACTTACTGTTAAGACATATCACTCTACGATAGTATGTCGCAGCCGGTAATTTCCGTAACAGCCATGAACCAGTCGTGACGAGGTCTTCGCTGTGGAGATCACACAATCCGCGAGAGTTTGTTACTGTCCATGTGAACCCTCGGCATACAAATCGTTTTTCAGCTTCGCATGCAGATTTGCACTGTAAAGGTTATGTAACATAAATAAATTTATGATTTTTTTTTTATTTATCAACTTCCTAAAAACGGAGGAGATCGGATATCAAATATAAGCCAATGTTAGAATGGGTCACCCATTCATCACCCGGTTGCAGCAAGAGCTACTTAACCTAGCGATTGACTCAAATGTCGACCTCTGATTAGGCCACGACCTCCCCCTTTAAGTTAAATAACATAAAATACGTTTTATGAAAAACGGGAACCATCCAGACACCCAGTAAATACAAAATCTTTCCACATATCTTTGTATATATTAGTTATACAACCTCACTAAGAGACCCGTTTTATCTTATTTATGAGGAATTATGACCTTAGAGACCTTTTTTCGGGAGTCTTCTTGTATAAAAAAAAAACAATAACGTATATTTTTAACCTATGCCTACTATTATTATAGACACAGGATGGTGTAATGCAGGAGTGGCCCCAATCGCTCTGGACAATGGCGCGCTGCCCTTGAATTAGCACCGGAACCATTATCATAGAATCACAATGGTCGGGATTTGCCTGCATTGCAGCCACGAGGCACGCGTCTATAACAAAAACAGAACAACCAAGGCGTAAAATTGATTCCACACAATTGTGTAGCAACTAAATTTTTTACATTTCTACATCTAAATTGAAAACAGTTTTTATGTATTAAATGCATTGTCCTTTTCGTCAGGGACTTGAAATTAACACTTGACTCTTGCAAACATTGTTCGCTTAGTAGACAAAGTCGCCGACTATAAGCTAGTTTAATAAACACGAACTGATTTACGTACGCGATCAGAGATGATATACGAACTGAGCTTCAATTAGTACGATGATTTGAGCGATGTATCAACGTCACATAGATGACAATGAAGACATTCATCCGAACTAATATTGTATATTAAAATGCGAGTTTGTTTATTGAACCTTTAAGCCTACAAACTGATTTACGAAGAAGATCAGATGAAGTTGATATTCAAGCTGAGCGACAGCTTCAATTAGTCCAATTATTTGAGCGATTAATCAACATTCGAATTCTAATAATCACCGTGATGGCAATGAAGACATGTCTTATCCTAGCTAATATGGTAAATTGAAAGGTGGGTTCATTTTGTTCGTTTTACACTTAACTTGATTTGGAATTGATTTTTACTTGGGCATGTTTATATTTGTAAACGGAGGGAGGAGACCAGCTGCCGCGACACAGCTTTGCTAGTGCGGTAGTCAATCCTATATATAATTAAGATTACCCATGTATTTTGTCCAATAAAGAATTGAAGTGAATTGATTTTGTAATTAGAGGTAGCGCCATGCTTGTAGCCGAATTTGGCCGGCGCAATCGGTCACCAATACCTATTTCCTAAATAAGATCGGCGTGAAGTGGCGGCAATGCTGTCACGTCAAGTGATGGTATTATTGTCACGTTTCGTTCGGACACACAGAAAAGAGTAACAAAAAAATAAAGAATGTATATGTTAGGATACATGCATATCTAAAAGCTGCAGCGGGTCACTAGTATATAAATATAATAACAAATTAAATTTTTTATTAATAAATTGTATATAAAATCCCCAACATAGTTAAGCGTTAAGCTTCATAAATGCTATAAATTTTCATTGAATAACCCCCCATAGCACGCCATAATCTGATTCCCCGTAAATGCAATATCCTGCATCGTCTCGGAGAGATCGCATCCACTGCCAACTCTATCTAATTTTCTAGTCTTTATGTTGTTAATTCATCTAACCTTTAATGTTTCATTATCTAATTTAAAGTAAGATTGCAAAGCACACGAATATTCTTAAAATTAATACTCAAAGTATTAACTATTAAAATATGTTCTTTTTAGGTTTTAAATAATATTTTTTTTCTCCTGATACATATGTCTCTATTAATAGCTTAGAATTAGTCAACTGAAATACATAAGGACCCTGTTCAATCTCCTGTTGTTTCTCGTATACCTATGTAAGGAACATAAGCATTTACTTTTCTCTCAGTAGGAGAGAAACGGGAATGTTAAATGCTCAAATACACCTTACATTATTCTCAAATCAATTATAACAAAATGAAAGTTGAAAATGAACCACACTCGTATAACTATTTGTAGTGGGAACTATTTAACAATGTTGTTTATGTTTTTGTCAAAGCCTTGTCGCCGTTAGAAGCGTCGTCGAGTGGCTGTTAGCCCCAGACTGCATCGGGGCTACGCTGTGAGTGCAATTTACTCGCTAGTGGACTTAAAGAGAGTGATAGTTCCGCTCATTATAAACCCGTGCTTGCGATGTTACAAGATGAGATCCTACTTTAAAAAGTTCGGTTGTACATCCCATCGTCTACAAGAATCATGTCTAGCTATTTGGAGCGAAGACTGCCTAGCAATCTGCTTTTTTGTCAAAGCTGTGTCACAGTTAGGAGCGTAGTCGAGTGGCTGTTAGCCTCAGAAATCAGGGCTACGCTGTGAGCGCAATTTACTCACCAGTGGGCTCAAAGAGAGTGACAGTTATGCTCATTATTAACTCGTACTAATGATGTTACAAGACGAATTTCTACTTTTAAAAGTTCGGTTGTTACATTTCATAGTCTACAAGAGTTATGTCCATACTAGTTACTAGCTATTTTCAGTAAAAACTACCTAACAATGTTGTGTATGTTTTTGTCAAAGCCGCGTCGCCGTCGTCGAGTGGCTGTTAGCCTCAGACATCGGGGCTACGCTTCGAGTGCAATTTACTCGCTAGTGGACTCAAAGAGAGTAATATTTATGCTCATTATCAAACCGTACTAGTGATGTTACGAGATGAGATCCTACTTTAATAAGTTCGATTTTACATTACTAACAACTGATTCTTTTCATGTAATGTAGATCTACAAAACAACGCTATTGGCGTTGTTGCAATACGTTAAAAGATATTACACAGTTCAATATATACAGTATTTAAATTATTGAATACTGTAAATATTAAAAAGAATATTTTTCTTCTTCCTACCGTTTATCCTATCTCTACTTCGTTCTATCCCGGATATAAGAGCATATTTAAAAATCATATATACTATATTTTATGTTAGTATGGATTTCATGAAGTCTTATCTGAGGGAGTGTCTATACAGAGTTACCACAAACCGTATGTAATGTCCTATTTTCTTCGAAACCACAAAATAGTAGAAAACGGTCTATGAATTGCAAAATGGACGACTCGAGATCTCAATATCTCGAATAGAATGTTTGTGGAGAACTCAAGAATGCTTCAATCTGTTGTGGAAAGTTGAAAATACGAATTAAAAAGGTGCGCCTTTCCCACAAATAGTGTCACCAAGTGACATTCATCGGGACCCAATGTTTACGGGGCTTTTGGGAACACGGAGGAGGTTGTATATTTGAAAACGAGTATTAGAATTGGTCACCATGTTACCCAGCCACGGTAAGAGCTACTTAACCTAGTGATCAGTTCAAATGCCGGCCACTCTCTAAGCAATTACCTCCTCAGATGCATACGAATGAAAGCAAAAAAATCTCATTGCATTAAAGGCACTTAGATACGTGTGTATTCTAATTTATTCCAGGCTTTATACTTATTTTTAAAGAAACGTTCTTTGAAAATGCAGTAGAGCAGGTGCGGGCATTAATTTATAGTCTAAGGAAATTCAAAGCTTGCTTCTTTATCTTCAAACATAAAAGAGTCAAACAATTTACGGCAAGCACACTGATCCTTAATGTTTTTATGGTATTAACAGCTTTTGAACATAGGACCAAATTTGTAGGGCAATGTGGTTGTTAAACTATATAAATATCAACTAAGCAAAAAAAACATAGCTGGTGAGTAAAAATTTCGGATGATCATGTTAAGGACACATTTTGGAATAGGGGGAAACTCTTTGATTAAACCTTATATTTTGTTTGTTATTAGGTCAAATATTTTTTCTAGTAATTTAGATAAGTATCTTGAGATTTAACAGAAAACAAACGCTTATTAATGAAATTTTGAGAATTGTTAAATCGACGTATTTTATCCCTGCTGTCTCTGTTAGTAACCGTAATAGAAAATTGTTGTAACGGAAAAAATTGGGCGTCTCATCGAAACGAAACAGTTCACGAAGATTCACCTTTCAGATTCTGGGGTTGAAGTCATCTTAAATCGACCAAAAGCCAATCCCTGCAATATAAGAGGACCTTGGCACCATACCGAGATAACGCTAGGAAGAAGAAGGACGCATATCTTGAAATTCGGCTGCCCCAAATCTGTCTCCATCTAATAGTTATTCGGAGTAGCGCCACGCTTACATTTCTTTGGGTCTGCAGCCGAATTTGGCTAGCGTGGATCATTCAAATGAAGCTATGTCTGATTGCGGCATTATAGAAACGCCAAGGAAAAGAATTCATATTTGAATATAGGAATTTTCAATATTTGATCATAGAAATGTTTATTAAAAAGCTCGGGCAGGACAACTTTTGCCGGGTCAGCTAGTTTATTGGTTTTGTAGAATATAATATTGGAACTATGTCAGAAATTAAAAATGCGATAGTTTGCTTCGGTTTACGAGCAGTTCCCCGGAACATTGTGACCCCGACAACTCGTAAAAGCGTCCCAAATGATCTCCAGCAACACATTATATTATACCTATAGATCATTAATAGATGTATGACTCATAGTAGCACGGTGTAAAACTACATATGAAGTCTAAAAGGTAAAGGAAATCATGTTTATCTTCGCTTCAGGATACAATTATCCCACTAAAATGTTGCCACGACTCCCACTGTCAAAAAGTTATCAGATGTCTTTTAGAGCCACGTCTTTACTCTATACCTCGTCTACTTAGTCAAAATATCCGATCGCCTCAGATCCAGAAGTTGATGTTGGTACGTTTTGGACTTTAAAATATAAGCCCTTACTGCCAAAATATACAGTTTGCCATTGTTTTGTTCATTACTTTTCAAATAACTGACAGAATCAGGCGGTACTATGCGGAAATCCATGACATGAATACAATACTAAACCACTTTACTTAAATCAAGACTTTACGAATAACCTTTGTAGGGTCTATCTCCTGATGATGCTCCTGTTGAGGCAGGTCGGAAGTCAGTGTAGTGCTGTGCTTTGGTGGCGGATCCAGTGGTGTAGCTTTCGGGTTGCAGTATTGCACCGATTTTCCTTCGTATTCATTCGCGGATTTAAGCAAAGTAGTTTAGTATTTCATGCATTACTTTTCAGTTATACAATACTTTTTGATGTAACAAAACAGCTATGCCACATATTTTAACTGAGCTACAGTCAGCCTTTTGCTCGCCCTTGACTTAGCTGGCACAGTCACTAGGTGCACCTTATGACATCAAGGTGTTGGGGTGAGATTTCTGTATATAGGGAGTTCTACGTATTGGAGCTTCGTATGTAAAGTTTACGATTAGCGAACCAAGCATATACGTTATGTGTACATGGCAAGAGTGCAGGGTGCTGTCAGTTGCTGCGCCAAATATAACCCAGCAATAAGACCGTGCGTTCAACTGGCTTTTGTTGCCGCACTGAAACTATTGACCTATTTAATTTTACTGGAAGTAAGTAATAACTTTCAGCGCAACGCTCGCGGTCATAAAATGGCCGCGTGAGTAACGCGTTGCGTTATACCCATTTACAATTCGCATGGGACGCTAATCAATATTGCAATAGTCATTATGTGCGATATTACAGACTTACAATTGGATTTAATTGTTTACGCATATTTAATATGTTAGGCTTGAACAAAGTGGTGTTGTTGTCGCGTTTCGTTCGGTTTGTGAGACTTTCCGGAGGCCTAAACTCGTCATTAAAGGCCGGCAACGCATCTGCTAACTTTCTGGCCGTACAGATGTCCATGGGCGTCGGTAGGTACTTAGGTGCCTGCTGCCTGCTCGTTTGCCCCTTGTAACATAAAATAAAAACAAAAAAAAATTTCCCGCTAGCCAAGGTTTAATTTGATATATTAAGGAGCCAACAGGCCGTCAGGTAACCTGGCTGTTTACCTAGAAACCAATTAGATCGTGGGTGTGTACTTGTACTCCAGATTTCTGTCAACATATTACGTCACTTGTTAACATCGAATGTTGTCGAGTAATTTTTGTCGTCAACAAATATATGTTTGTTTACAATAAAAATTACTGAGCATGTGTAATATTGTTATTATGTTATGCTAACAAACATTATAAATAAACAATCTACGATATTGTTAGCAATAATAGAATTATTGACAGTTTATCTAACTCATATAAACCTAGTGCGTGTCAAGTCCACAATATGGAGATATTTTATTTTGCGTTTTCAATAGACTAGAAATTGCCTGGTGGTCAAAATTCGGCCACAATTCAATTATTTTGTACAACGACATTCCTATTTATGAACATAATATTGCCTGTAGAGTGTAGACCAACCATTAATTTATATAACTACCAATTATATGCGATTTTTAGGGTTCCGTTCCTCTAAAAGAATAAGGAACCCTTATGACCACTTCACTGACCGTTTGTCAGTCGGTAAAAACCCTTATTCTTAGGAACACGTAGAGGTCTAAAGTTGAAATTAATACTACATACTACGGTTTGCAGTCCCTTGAAGCTGTGAAAAAATCAACCCTCTGAGTGTACGCTTTTTCAAGAAATGGTCGTTTATTTTCCACTTGCAATTAGAACCAAACATATAGCATACTTCCAGTGACCTAGATTCAGGAAATTTGGCAATAAACTATATTTATAGCACAAGTATAGGAAAAATTCCGAAAACTTGTTGCATGAATGTCAGTTTGTCTATATGTATACCTGTCCGTCAAAACCATTTTTCTCAGAAACTTATAGAGGTATACAGTTGAAATTAATAGCAAATACTGAAGTCTATGATGCCTTAAAGTTGTATAACAAAAGTAAATCCCTTAAATATACGCAATCTAGAGATATGGCCATTTCCCATACTAGTACATTCGAAAAGGGAATCCAAACCCATAGGGTATTTCCCGTTCACCTAAAAGCATAAAATTAGTGTCGAAGCTATATCTTGAGGAGTTTATAGTTAAATCAACAATATTGTGGCGACTTCGTCAAAGTAAATGAAAACCGGGTAAATTATTACGCTATGGTACGGAACCACTAGTGCGCGAGTCTGACTCGCACGTGCCCGATTTATTTATTTTTATATTGCATAACATATTTGAAGCGTTTTAAACCGTCAGGAGTGGTTTTTCAGTCAAATTTAGATTTTCGTTAAATTAGACACTTCGCCGCCACTCCGTCGGTCTATACAGGCCCACATTGGGGCTACAGAGCTATGGGAAGATGATATGCAACCAAAAGTAGTAGCAAGGCAAATGTAGGGCCATGCTTTGACTCACGTTCGTCCCGTTCTTGGCCGCGTTCTCGAGCGCCTGCGACAGCTGCGCCCGCGTGCGTGCCACAACACATACGTTAGCCCGCGCCCGTCACACGGACAAGCGGTAAAGGTGCGAGCGGGGCAGACAATTGTAGTGCTTTGTCTATTTAAGTATCGCTTATTACAGGCGTCTAAATTAGGCAATTTGACGCAACGATTTGCATGGTATAGTAAATATGATCAATTCATGGCAACCAATTACTTTGTAATTATTTTCTGTTGCTGGTCCTACGCGGAGGCCCCACTTTACCGGATCAGTAATAGAAATCAAAATATTTGACACAAAATAGAACTTGGCAACGAAAAGTTCCTAGCACATTTTCAAAGAAAACTACGTCACTGTTGTGACCTAATCATTTATATATCAGCACTGTCCAAGATGGATTCAAGGGGGCTAGTACTAAAGTATCTTTCTTTACAATGTAAAAATTCTCTAGGTCATAAAAATGCCTCATAATTATAAAAATCATAATAATAACGCACTACAATGTTGTCCCACTCACACTTTACGTCGCGAGGAGGATACTCCATATCAATGTAGAAATTATGTAGACAAGTGAGATGTGGCGTCGTATTGTGACTTAATTTTATTGCGTATTATAGTAATTCAGAAAGTTTCATTTCTATATATTTTTTTTATTCTTACTCTGCACTTGGGGTGAAATTTAAAGAGACATGTAATAATGCAAAGCACATAGTTTCAAATAATGTAACTGTAATTTCGCAGACAGATTTTAATTTTGTATTTTATACTTTTACTGTAGTGACATAGTACTTAGTTATTTTATGAAAGTATTAATATAACATTCGATATTTTTTTATTTGTTAGTAATAGTAAATTGAAGAAGAAGAAATATTGAAACGAATAAATATAGTCCACAGAGTATACAGAGTCACAGAATGTTGATATTGTCAGTAGTTGTTAGTTTGAGCGTATAATGTCGCTATTCAGCCAAAGCAATATTGATTAATATTCGATACAGTATCTCGTGTAAAGCATCACAACATCGAGTCGGCCGGTGCGAGCGCGGCGGACCGTCACATATGTAATGTTTCATAATATACAATATATAATATAGATATAGTGGCGAATCAGCGCAGTACAAGCGGACGCAACAATATGAGGGTAGTTTCTCACCACGCTACGCGCCGCAACGCATTCCCGAGCATCGTCCAACGACAATTCGGCCCCCTGATCCGACCTCCTCCGTGTTTCGGAAGGCACGTAAAACAGTGGGACCCGATTAATGTCACTTTGTGATATTTGTCGTAAAATTGTAGAGATCGTGGGGGTTCCGAGGATGACGTCAGGTGGCAATCGGTCATCTTAACTCGCCCCGCAGCCAAAATCCTAAATCCTAAAAAAGACAGGGTCACTGCTCACTGCGCCAACGGGCCAGTTAAAGCCATGTTAATAAAATGGTGACAAATCAGAGAATTGTAGAAAACGTAGAAGGCTCTCATTTTATCAAAGTACCACTTTCCGATAACAGTCGGCTTTGATTTCATAAAATATTCTAAAGGCGACTGTTTACAATTCAATAATCCTAAATATAGGCGTCCTCTACTTCGATTCGTGAGCTAATTTTAAATTGAATCGAAGAAAGCCTCATGCTTATGTTAACGTAAAATTCACTTCTTATCTGTCTATATATTACTAGCGGACCCTGCAGACGTTGTCCTGTCTGAACGTTCCCATTCCTTTTCCCGTTCCCGTTCCATTTACCGTTCCCGTTTCCGTTCCTTTCCCCGATCCCGTTCCCGTTTTTGATGCCTTGACTGAAATTTTTTTTAACTTTTATCCCATGTTCGCTTTAGTTTTAAATGGTGTTACTAACTCTACGTTCTTTTATATTTATTTAATAAACTCAAATATAGGCGTGTTCTACTTCAATTCGTGATCTAATTTTAAATTGAATCGAGAAAATCTTATGTTTATGTTAATGCAAAATTCACGTTTTATCTATCTGTATATTACTAGAAGACCCGACAGACGTTGTCCTGCCTGAACGTTGGAATAAGTAACCCAACGTCTTTAATAGTATTATTTTCTACATCCTATAATATTGTTCCCGTTCCCATTCCAGTTCCCATTTCAGTTTTTGATGTTTTTCGTTTAATTTTTTTTTTTAGTTTTATTCTATGTCCGCTTCAGTGCTAAATAGCGTTTCAAAATCGACTTTCTTTTGTATAGATAGATATAATATTGAAACATCACCTTGCACAAAATCTGGAAAGCTGCGGGACGTATAAATATGAAATTCGGCAGGGAAGCAGTTTATTAGGAGACATCCCCTGAAATTGGACTTTTCAATAGAGCAAGATTTAGAAGAAATCTAAGAGGATACAAAATGCCAATTTTGAAGAATTTTTGTGCATAGACTTAAACCTAGTTTTTATGGTAGGACTAGAAATGCCTAAACTAGCATACTATTATTATTATTTATATGAAAAATGTATGTATAATATAAAATCGTGTACTAGTTAGGGTTAGTTTTTGTTTAAGGGTGTCAAAAAAATGTGAAAGCTATATGTTGGGATCTTCGTGAGTAGAATGTATCCTATGTTGTCCAATATATTTTCTATATGTTTATTTAGGTATTTATGAATTTATTATTACTGTCAAGTTATCAACAAGAATATAATTTACTTATATTATAAACTAGCTGCACGGAAAGACTTCGTTCTGTCACAACTTTTATATTTTTTCCCTTAACTTTCCGTGTATCTTAAAGAACATACGAAAAAAAAAATAGTCCAATTCGACTAATTTTCTTTGGAGTCGTTTTCGAGTTTTACGCTTACACTTAGTAAAACTCATTTTTATTTATATACGAAATAAAGCATGATAAAGTATTTTGGACAAGTATTCCCTCTAATTATTCATATGTTTTATTTTTAGTTGGGTATACCTCCCAGTCTTTAGAAGAGATTTAAATGCTGAAAAGAAGATATTCTATTTATTCTTATTGTATTAAAGTAGACTGTTATGGATCAACTTGAAGTTTGTTCCTCCTCCTCCTGCGAGGCCTAAATGATGTAAATAACACGACTTTTTTTATAGAGTTGTTTTATATACTAGCTGTTTTATGTCCCGCTACTCTCTCAAAAGGGAAAGCCCTCCGATTTTGATACATTTTTATTGGTGTTCCGGTCGTATTGTTCTTAGCGTGATCATATGTAGCCTATAGCCTTCCTCGATAAACGAGCTATCTAACACTGAAAGAATTTTTCAAATCAGACCAGTATTTCGTGAGATTAGCGCGTTCAAGCAGAAAAATAAACAAAAAACAAGCTCTTCAGCTATATACATTAGTATAGATTATATAGATTTTTTTGCGTTTTCTTTAGGAAGAAAAACCCGCAGACGCTCAGGTCAGTAAAGTAGTGAATAATAAGTCTATTGTCGATTACAGTTGCTAGTAGTGATCTCGCTAAAGGGACTTTTTACATCAGTGAAGGCTTTCGAAGAATATAATTGACTTATGTTTTGAACTTGCGGACACGACAGATGTTGCCCTGTCCGAATTTAGACTTGCCTCTTATCAATCAGTCTCTTTTATGTCTTTTCCATAAAACGTAATTCTGGCCGAATGTTGCGTAACATAATAATTTTACATGGAAACTCCGTCAAAAGGTCTAGGGGCAATTTTAGTATTTTTAAATAATTTTTTGACTTTTCTTTTCTTTTAAATCTTCCCTTAAATGAGGGGAATGAAACAAAACAAACATAATTTAAAACGATCCAGGGGCATTAGAGTTTTAGCGAGACTAACGAACAACGATTTATTTTTATATATATTGAAAATAATGCTAAATTATTTGTTTTTTAAATATTTTTATTTTTGTTAAATTTAACAGTTCTTAGACAACCTTTAGAACTTTCTATTATAATTATTAGAAGAGACCTAGATCTAGCAATAGATATCTTAATTGCTGAAAAGAAGACATTCTATTTGCTACAGTTAGCAATAAACTGTTATCGTCATGGTTTAATAGGTTTAATTTTTCTTTAGATGGAAACAGAAGAAGTAGCAGCTGGGTCACCCATCTATCACCCGGTCGCAGCCAGAGCAACTTAACTTAGCGATCGACTCAAATGCCGACTACTGATTAGTCAATGACCTCCTCATAGCTTATTCCTAAATGTTATCTATAAATAATTTTGGACGACTTGAATTACTAGCAGCAACGCTACGAAGCAAAGTGGTAGGCGTTTAACCTGATGATAGGTGAATACCGATGCCCATATAAACCATGGACATTAGAATAAAGGAAGGACGATCTTCTATGAGGGGCTTGTTGAAAAAGTGGCCATTCGTAAACAGCAAATTATCGTTCGAAAATTTACCGAAATGGCGCTAGTATAGAATGAATTGACCAACAGCCTTCCAGAACTGCGCGGTCCGGTATGAATGTGACAATTAAATAACCAATTTATTGCTACAATATAGCTACATTTTAATGGGGCGCCCCCCTTATTTGCGGATTTCGATGGACACTTTAATACATTGAAATGGTCCTCCTAATATTCTAATCTCCATAATATAATGGTATATAGATTAGTTGATGGTCTATGAAATACGAATGTGAGTGAACCGAATATCGACGTGAAAGCAAATCGATTTCATCAAAATTCGTTTAAACTTAAATATAAAAACAGAATTGGTCAAAGGTTAAAAAATCAAACCGGTAAAACCGTAGCAATATTTTTCAAATCTCGGTTTTTGATCGCTACAAATGCTAACGAAACATTCGCAAAATATAAAATATTTGACTCGTATTCGCCGATCGGTTATTCTGTTAAGTGATTTTATTCCGTTACGTTGGTCATGTGAATTTTTCCGATTCAAAGGGGGGTTTTTTTCGAGAGTTAT
This sequence comes from Charaxes varanes, assembly GCA_024363005.1. Taxonomy (NCBI): domain Eukaryota; kingdom Metazoa; phylum Arthropoda; class Insecta; order Lepidoptera; family Nymphalidae; genus Charaxes; species Charaxes varanes. The sequence continues at coordinate 9,622,506 of JANCMC010050420.1, read as the reverse complement.
AGGTATTTTGAAGCCTATATTTCACTCGTGCTGGAGAAGGATTCGATACAACTTTCGGTAAGTGATATCAAAAATTGGCTTAAAGTGCAGTTAGACTAGAGTATGACACTGCAAGATCATCATTAATTATCACCAGTAACCTGTTTTCACTAAGAATCGGGTGACATAGCACGCGTTCCACTACAATATGGAAAGCATTTTCTTAATTATGTTAGAATTTTTTATATCTTCATATATAAAATCACGCGTCACATTGTTTGTCCGCGATGGCCTCCTTAACTACTTAACCAATTTTAATCAAATTTCCAAACAGTATGCAATTTGATTCAACTTGAAAGATAGGATAGCTTACATCTAAATTGATAGTCGCAAATAAAAATGTTTCGCTTAAATGTATGCACGTGTATAACTTCCGAACGACTGCACCAAATTGGATAATTTCTGTTTTGTTGCGTTCGTTGTTGTTAGGACAAGGTTTGCGCAATAAAAAAGGAATGGCAAGCGAGATGGAACGGGGAATAATCTTATAGAATAATCGAATGTAATAAATAGTAAGTAACCCAACGTTTGGACAGGACAACGTCTGCAGCGAAGGTGAGTGTTAATGGCAACTATAAAGAAAGCTCTTAAACCTACACCTGGGTCACAAGTCCAGGACACTGCCATGGTTTCTTCCTTTGCAACGCTATGGACCCGGCACCCGCACGGTGAATCCATGGAATGCTAAGGAACTCGTCTCTATTTCTTTTTTAAAAATTTTAGTATGGCCATTGATTTATGACAACTTATGAAACAATTCCAATTATGTCAGTGTAGAATATAAAGTCATTATTATACAGACTATAAAGTGTGATAGTAGTACAAGGAGGAACTAAATTCTTAAGGTTCCCTTTAACAAATAAGAATAGAGCATACTCATTTCTCAAAGACCGGTAACGAATCTACGACACCTCAAGCCATTGCAGGGTTTATGTGCTCTGCTGATCTTGAGGATGAGCTATAAGCTGAGGCAGTTGTAATAGATCTTACTGGCCGCAGATGTATTGGTCTTGTCTTTGGTCCGACTCAAAAAAAGAACACATCTGCGAACCCTCTGGTTTATTTAAAAAACGTAAAATTGTATAAAAACTATTTTTTCTCTCTTTTATTATCGTGTTTGTTACAGTCGGGAGAATGTTCTAATGAAAAAAAAAAATAAGAAAATTGCGCGGAAAATTAGGAAATTTAAAAATACTTAATCGCATATTAAATTATTTCTAATGTAACCTTAGCGTTTTTAACAATTTAAACTTTTTAAATGTAATGGGAAATGCAAGGAGAACGGGAAAGGGAACGGGAATAACATAATAGGATAATATAATATAGTAAATAATAAGAAACTCCAAAGTTCGAGCAGGACAGCGTCTGCTGGATCCACTAGTTATATATATCAAAGCGAAAGGTCACCTAACACAAAATTCTGAAAGCCGCACCACGTACAATGATGAAATTTCACAAGGATTGTTGTTTATATTGGGTAAATACCGGCTAAGGAAGAATCGATGTTGCCAGATTATGGAGTTCTTACTAAAGGCTCCCGCAATTTTATGAGCAGCTAGTATTCTATATAAAAAGCTATATTATTCTTTAAAGAAATATATATGCATACTCTCTATTCAGATATAAATCGTTCAGCGTTAATAGTATAAGGAAACCTCATTGCTTCTTTCATTAAAAAGTATTCCACTGCAATTTCCTTTTCAGATTATCGGCTTTTTACTATCGCTTAGAGATTTATTAGCTGTGCAGCTAGAAGATGCCTTTTTTACATTAGTTTATTATGCACTGGTTAGCATTTCTTTATTATTTACGCTTATGAGGGATAATACATAGTTCTATATTTTTATATAGCACTATGTTTATAATATTATTTACGCTTATGAGGGATAGTACATAGTTCTGCAGGCTTGCAAGCTGAAGTGGCAGTGGGCTGGACACATCTGTCGCAGAACGGACAACCGTTGGAGTGTCTAGTACTAGCGTCCGGTTAGATTGCAGAGGATGTGGCTGTGGGGCGAGTTAAGATGACCAACTGCCGTCTGACGACATCCCCGGAACCCCCATAATTCATACAATCTCACGACTAATATCACTCAGTGACATTAATCGGGATCCCACTGTTTTACATGCCTTTTGAAACGCGGATAAGGTCGGATATTTAAAAACCAGATCTAGAATTGACCCATCTATCACCCAGTCTCGTTAAGAACTGCTCAAACTAGCAATCGACTCTTCAATTCCAATTCTGAAGGTGTAACACCTTTTTTAAGTAAAAATATAACTGAACGTGTCTTTGAAATGCGCCTTACGACGAAAACTTGCACGAGTGCGTTACAGTTGGTTGTGTCACTTTTTATTTCTCCGCACTCACTCGTGCCAACGTGAAAAACACAGTAGAAGCTTTTTCATCTCTTTTCATGCGACCATTTCACACGTGAAACGTTAACTTTTCTCCCCGCAGTGACACTTACAGCTTTGTTAGAACCATTCTTTTCACACAAAGTTCAGCTAATGCGAATAAAAAACTATGAGCGATTTTCTTAAAATTCATTAAGCTTCGTGAGAGTAAAGCTCAGAATAAGAGGGTTCGTGAGAATGAAGTAAATCTTCTTAATATAATTTTGAAGTTTGTTGTGTGAGACAGGATATATCAAAGTGAAAGATCATCTCGAAAAATATCTCGAAAAACCGCGTTAGTACAAAAATGACATTTGGCAAAAAAAAAGAAAGGTGATAGTAGGTTATATTTAGTAGAGTCCGCTACGAACGGATTTTTCGATTTGACCAAATTATTCCGCAAGTTTACGCCAACAAAGTTGCGGGAAACAGCTACTTTCTTATATGATCCAAGTGTCAAAAATTTATATTTTTGAAAAGACAATCTTATTGTTAATTCCTTGTAACTTTAATCACTAGATTTTATTATTACTAAATAATTGAAGAAAAATTTCCTTAACACGAACATTTTTTTGGATTTCGTCAGAGATTTCCGAGAATTTTTGTTAATTTGTTGTGAGATTTTCTTCATATGAGACAATATGAAAAATAATTGTTTACATTTGCCTCTATTATTAGAGCAAACGAAGCGAGCTCTTGCACTATTCCACAATCTGAGCAGTTTTGGGCATACGCTTGAATAAAAATCTATCATGCTTATAGATTTTAGTTTTAACATAATAATTTAACTTCATATCTAAATGAAGTTAAATTCATATCTTAATTTGTGCCAAAAAAAATATAATAAAAAACTTCAATTTTTTTTCTAGTTTTACTTACAGTTTCGAAAAAAGGGCCAAAAGCCTGTTAAGACACACTTATATAGAAGGATTACGTATCTGATACGCTATAAACGTATTTGTTAAATAACATCAAAATTGTTGTCTACTTTCGAAGATTTCAATCAGCCTTGATATGTTTCAGCTGTTTCACGCTATATGTGTACACTAGCTGTTCCCCGCGACTTCATCCACCTAAAATTTACTTTTCGAGAACCCTTGCACCCTTTAATTTGGTCCTATCGAAGAATCCGTTCTCAGCGTATGTCTCCTAACTATAAACCATTTCCTTGCCATCTTCTTCGTCTGCTTTACTGTGTGTCCCACATGGCAGTGGGATCAGCCTTCCAAATTTTCTTCCGCCACTTCGCCGTATCTCTGACATCGTCTTCGGATATTCTGCACTTCCTCATGTTCTCTGTCACTACATTTTTCCATCTTGTTTTGGTTTTGCCTTTGGATTTTCGATCTGGGACAGAAAGCTGCAGTGCTAGATTCCCCACGTACTCTGATGGTCTTTTTTTCACATGACCATACCTAATTTCATATTTGTACATGACACGGTTTTCGCCATAGGTGACCTTTTGCTTTTATATGTACAAACAAGGACCCTTTTAATATAGTTACATACCCAATTAGATTTATTTTTCTTGTACAAATGGCTTTCTCTCATGGCACGTCAAGTATTCAAGCGCTTAACGAGGCTATTAAGTAGGTGAACGGTTGAAACAATTTTGTACTGAAATTATTTGTCAAGAGAGCATACTCCCAAATCGTTTCCAGATTTAGATTCGAAGGGTTCTGTTTACAATTTGTTGTTACCATTGAGACAATGCCGGTCGAAGATATGGTAATTTTTAGAGCCGGCAGAGTATTTCTTTCGGCTTATTTTGTAATGTTATTCCATTTTTATATTCATAGATGTAAGGGATATCTCGGATTTGGATTCGATTACGTTATACACGATGTCTTGAATGTTTCTATAAATTTCTATATCGTAGATTATTGTAGGTTATTTTGAGGGCTATGTCTTCGGACATAGTGCAGTGTAGCATCTGTCAATTCTTTTATATATTTTTTTATAATATGGATTTATAGATAGTGTAGTTCTGTAAATTGTTGTTTTTTTCTTGTTGTTTATTTGAGTATCATGATACTAAACTGTTTGAATTCCATGTTCATATAAAATTGTATACGCTCTCAGATATCCAATGAACAAATGTACGAGTAAAGATTTAAAAAATGGTAGATTCTCATTTATTGTAAAGTTTTGTTCACTTGGTAAAATAAGATGAATTGTGCAATGAAAATACTCATTATATTATTAAATTTGCTTGGCGACACACATTTTTCTTGCTCTCTGAAATTAAATAAAGTCCTATTTATATATAAATTATGAAAGTTCTTCTTCTTCTAAGCGATTTTTCGGTCTAGTACTAGGTTCTGCTTACATTGCAGAGTATGTAGCTGTGGGGGGAGATCAGATGACCGAATGCCGTCTGACGTGATCCTTGGAACCCCCAAAATCGGGATCCACAGTTTAATTTAGAATTAGTTTTTATTATTATTATGTATATAGTTTTGTTCTTATTATTTAAATTACATTGTAAATATATTTATAATAAAGTTAATTGATATTTTATAACAATATATTTCCTTTTACAATCTACAAGAATATTTTAATGTAACTTGACTATGCAGAAGCATCGGTCTCCCTGCGTGACTGGAAATTATAAATTGATGTAATACCCTCCCAGGGTGGTTCAAAAATATTGAATAAATAAATAAATATATTAGTATAGATTTAAAATACATTTGCAAAGGAAACCAAAACCTACAGGGTAGTTCCTTCAGAACTAGAATAATTAAATTTGACAAGAAGCTATATCTTGTAGCACAAATACCTACATACATATATGAATCACTCCCAAAACTCTAAATTTGTTATTGCAAACATGTCTGTTTGTCTATGTCTGTCTGTATGTCCGTAAAGACCTCAGGTCATAGAAATAATAAACACTTTTTTATCATAAATGCGTAGAGGTGTAAGTTGAAATTATTACCAAATACTAAGTCTGTTAACATACTAGGTCTGCATAAACACTAGATCTCTCTTAGTATACGCAATCAAAAGATATGGCCGTCTATGTCACATTCACTAGTACAAACGAAAAGGGAATCAAAACCTATAAATACATTCCTTTGACGTAGAATCGTGAAATTTGGCAAGAACCTATATCTTAAAATACACGTACAGGGTAAATTCTGAAAATCATAAATTTGCAGTTACACCACAAGAAACATTTCGGTGACTTTGTTAAATTAATAGAAATATTATGAAAAATATAAATCTTAAAATAACCGGTTAAGTATTACGTGATGGTACGGAACACTTAGTGCGCTAGACTGACTCGTACTTGCCCGGTTTATTAATTCCTTCTTTCATATAAACATTAACAATACGTAGAGAAAAACTGCAGACAAAACATTAGTCGCCTATCTGATAATAAAGTATACTAGACACAAAAAATAAATGTCTCTATAGTTGTGGAAAATATTGGGAAAGACCTTTCAGAGTGAGACACAGATGATGCCTAATGGTATGAAAATAAGTACATTGCCGTTTTTAGTTGGACAGTGAAACAGGATTGGCTTCAGTATGGGTAAGATTGATGACACGCAGCTGAAAGGAGCTTATTACTTGCTCCTAAAACTAATCAGCGCAAGACGTATTGCAAATGCTTCTCTGGAACGAAACAGGACGATTTGTACGAGTCTGAAAAAGTTGCTAAATTTATTCTCTAAAAATTGCAATGTGATGCAAGGCGATGTATTCGGGATAGCAACTATTGAGGCTTTAATAATTGTATACAGGGTGACAGTGTCGCGGTTAGGATGGTTACGTAGATCTTATCCTAAGGTTGAATAAAAAATATTCGCACTGTCATAATATCAGAATAAGTTTTTAAAAACTTATTTAAAGAATAAATATTTATATTTCTAATTAATCATCCTATTATTATACCAAAAAACACACACACGCACACGAACACACAAATTTTCTTTCCCTTTTCTATGTCTAAGGTAATGTAGTAATTAAGTAATATAATTAATTAATTAATTAATATCTCAAATGACATTTAATTATAATTACATGGTTGAAGCGCTAAGGGCAGGCGTAACTGCGCCACATTTTAAAACTAATGCGGTTTCTATCGTAAATTGTAACTCTGTATATTGTAATGCATGAATAAACTTTTCTATAATATTTAAATATTATAGAACAAAGCCTTCTGAGTTTTTAAAGTAAATACAAACTTTTAGAAAAGATGTCTATCGTGTTCTAATATATAAAATTCTCGTGTCGCAGTTTTTTTTTGTTAAATTCCTCGGAAAAGGCTTGACCGATTCCTAACAAAATTTTTGTGCATTTTTGGTAGATCTGAGCACACTTCGTAAACGGTTTTTTAAGCCCGATCAGTGATAAGGGCCACCCCCCCCCCCCCACTTCGTCCCCGTGGGCCACCGACGGTGTCGGGGGTGCAGCAAGTATTTATTTACAGTATTGGTAAAAATAAAAGTTGTACTGTACATTTAATGGATTTAAAATACATTTCACATTGTGATTCTATTAAAATTAACGAAAACTAAAAGACGCCTCTTCCGCTGTTTAAGATATAATTAATTATAAAGACCTATAAAAATTTCTCAAAGATAAAAGCTCATAGACAAAAGGTCGTGATAAACTTGACCCAAAGCCGAGATTGTGAAATAACAGCGTTAGCTTGATCCTCCAGAATGCCAGAGTTTCATTAAAAGTTCCCCACTTAAAATGTTAAGTATACGATGATTAAGTAAAACCTTCAAGCTATAAAAGCTCCCCGTTGTTTTTCATCTAAGCTCGCCTCGTAAATATAATTTTGTAATCTTTACGAAATATTGAAGGCGTCTTTTTAGCATGATTTTGGACTAAATTGTATATTTCAAGGACACTCTAGTCGTATGATTGTTTTCTACTATGATTTCTTCTCTCTTAAATATTTCTTATTGTGTCGATAAATCAAAAATTTCGTTATTTCGTTATAACAGGTTATTAGTATAAAATAAGATATTAAACTGTTTTATTTTGTTCATTTTCATTTATTTCATTCATTCATTTCGCGCACGTACTGCCATTACGTATTAAAACAAACGTCAAAGATTTATTCAAATTTATAATCAAGCAAATACCGCTAATTAAATTATTGAAAGAAAAGAAAAAACGTCCGATATTCATTTGTTTATATAGATAAATATTAGTCCTAGAGGAGGTCGTGGCCTAATCAGTGGTCGGCATTTGAGTTGATCGCTAGGTTAAGTTGCTCTTGCTGCGACCGGGTGATTGTTCGGACGGAGACTAATGGTGTCCCTGGGGTGTGACACCGAAAAGCCATCGAAGGGTACATGAAAAATGTGATACCCATATGTTTAACAATGCTCTCCTTTCTGTCATGGGATAACATGTGTTGGATGGTGTGATAGACAGCTGATTGGTGTTTCGTTGCCGCCATTTGCTACTTGATGATTTCATGGAGAGAGGTGTAATAGGGAGAGCTAGTTGTTTTCTGACCTCAAACGCACAATAGAGTAATTATAATTCATCAACTGCGAACATATACAATATATGTTTCAATGCAGATCAGTAAATTTAAGCTCTACATATATTTTTCAAAGAGGTCACTTAAAAAAGCATTGCATAATCTATCGCAAATTCATCTAAAAAACGAGGCTTTGATTCGACTTTGAATGTTTAAACATTATCAACCCAATTTTCGACCTTAAAAAGGTAAATATTCCATGGCGGTACCATCTTTACCGGCCCTTTAATATGTAATGCGAAAGCGAGCTCAACTTGGAGGAAAGTTGGACAGCTTTTACGAGTTTCTAATACTTTTCATCATGTGAACTGAAATTGAAAAGATTGTTTTACATTCAACTAGCTAGCTGTAACCCGCGACTTCGCCTGCGCGAATTCAGTGATTTTGTTAATTTTTATTTTTTATGCGGAACCCTAACTATTTAGCTGAAACAAAATAGCCTATGTTATTACTTATAAAGCCAGCTATCCACCAGTGAAAGTCCCATTCGAATCGGTTTAGCCGTTTCGGAGTTTAACCGGAACAAACAGGCAGGCAAACCGACATAAAAAACTCGTTTTGAGTTGCTGAGACGGTCCAGTAATTACGTAAGGAAGGAGTATGCTATTTCTTATTGCTAGCAGCGGTGTCCGAGAATTCACTGTTGTGCGAATTTCAAGGGAATTCCTGCGTGGCACAAGATCACTGTTGTCAAACCTGAAATTTACAGTTTGCAAATATATCCCCTTAACATGTTATCAGTCAAATAAAAAGCGACTCAAAAACCTCCCCGTATTACAAAATTCAGATAAAAATAAACCGTTATTATTGAACTGTACCAGGTATATAGCAATATTTATTTTTGTCCAATACAAATATTGCAAATACAAAGTCTATAATTAACAATGAACAAAACTCACACTGAACTAAACCATAGATACACAAAAGAGGAATTGATAAAAATGATCAACAGAATTCTTGTTGTGCTACTAAGAAAGAAGAAATTAAGCTGAGCGCACACAGACGTTACATTTTATCAATTTTCTTCTATTTTACGTTATACGAGTCTAGTAACTTGGTCCTCTTGAAATGCAGAGGATGTGTCATTCTGGCGAGTTCAGATGACCGACAGCCGTCTGACGTCATCCTCGGAATCCCCATAATCTTTCGGTTAAAATCACTCAGTGTGTACACCTCCATTTAAGTGTACCTTCCCATTACGCCTTTACTTTGTAACAAATTACACTAACCAATAAAATTTTATCACTATAAAAACTCCAACGGCCTCTTACAACTTTGTTAATAGCACTCAGACATATTAAGACGTTTTAAAACCATACCCGTTTTTTTAAGTATAGCTTTTATGTATTAAGAGTTCTCCTTGAAGACGTAAAAATCAAAATTTAAAGTGAATATATATGAAAGCGAAAAGTTACCTATCCCAAAATCTCAAAAAACGCAGGACATTCAAAGATGGAATTTGGCAAAAAGTTAGTTTAAAACAAGTTTTTCGAAAGAGACAGATAAAGGAAGTCTATGGGCTTTTGCAAGTTTAATTTTACGCGGACGAATTCACGGAAAAAATTAAGTTCAATACAAAAATATGTATATATTTTTGTCCGTATGTAACACTTACTATAAACGTCACAATGAAGTGGTAGAAAGGGTATGCAAAAATTGTAGAATTTATTTGTATTTTGCAATTTAAGCCTCACAAACATCTGGTTCTATTCTTATACATATATACTCATTTGTTTTTCATTTAGTATACTTCTGGCTAAGTAAAAACCTGCGTTTTATTTATTTTCTTGTATTTCCGTCTGTATGGAGTATTCCTTTAGCTATCCAGGTTTTCATAACAAGTTAAGTTGTTACAAGGGACAAACGAGCAAATGAGATGCGTTGCCGGCCTTTAAAGACGAATTTAGGCCACCGGTAAGTCTCACAAACCGAACGAAACGCGACAACAATACCATCACTTGACCTAATAACATTATCGATCTCATGTAAGAAATAGGTACTGGTACCTGGATGCGCCTAACCAATTCGGCTGAGACCAAATGGACTGCTAGCGTGGCGCTATCTCTAATTAAATAAATTGCTTTTTATATCAAAATCTATAAAAATATTCAAAAATATACCGTACAGTCTATGCAAAAGAAAAATTAACTTCGTATTGTCTACACATGTTTTATTTAAAGCAGTAGATTTTGAAAATTTAAAAATTAGTAACAAATGGAGGACTCTACTTATGGAGGTCGTTAATTTAATCAGTAGTCGGCATTTAAGTCGATCGCTAGGTTAAGCAGTTCTCACTGCCGCCGGGTGGAAGATGGGTGACCCATCCTTACTCTGGTTTTCAAGTATCCGACCTCCCCCGTTTTTCGGTAGGCACGTAAAGCAGTGGGCCCCGATTAATATCGCTGAGTTATGTTAGTCGTGAGATTGTAGAGATTGTGGTGGTTCCGGGGATGACGACAGACGGCAGTCGGTCATCTTCACTCGCCCAACAGCCACATCCTCTACAGCTTAAGCGGACTCTAGGTAGAAGAAGAGCAAATGGCCTTCGCATTCTCCCACGTAAGAAATGATCAGCAATAAAAATGAGTGCCGTTGGGGTATTGTCGCACCCACTCCTAATACAAGCTTTTAATTTAAGCTTAGTAGGAGGGGAAAAGGGAATATTGGACATACTTAAGAAGTGTTCCTAATATTATTTAAAAAAAAAATTGTAGAGGATGAGTAGGGCGAGTTAAGATAACCGACTGTCGTCAGACGTTATCGCTGGAATCTCTACAATCTCACGACTAATATCACTCAGTCACATTAATCGGAACCTAGTGTTTTACGTTCCTTACGATACACGGAGGAGGTCGGTTATCAGAAAACGAGTGTTAGAATGGGTCACCCATCTATCACCCACCCGCGGTACGAACTGCCTAAACTAGCGACAGACTCAAATGCCGACCATTGATTAGGCTACAAACTACTCTGCACAATTGAGCTACTAGTTAGCCGAAAGTATCCCATGTATGTGTAATTTTTAACATTTTTGTTGTATTTATTACATACTATTTATAATGTGAAAGAAAATAAAAATATCAGAATTGAAATCTTAAAAATGTATTCGAAACCAAGAGGTTCAGTTCCCTAAGAAGGGAACAGTCGTGAAAATATGAAGGCACAGAGAGTTTTCTTTTTGATTACTTTGAACTGCTTCATTCCTATGAATCCTTAACGTTATAGAAGATAGCTCTTATGGATTAGTAACTAATATCACTCAGTTTGGATAGTTAGCCTTTGCCCTCGGTTTGGATTTAGTATCATATGAAAGCAAAGATAAAGTAAGTGCCAAGTATGTCCAAAAAACTACAATAAGACAGTGATATAACTTACAAAAGGAAATGTTCCTAAACATGACTCAGCGGATAATATCTGTTATATTATCTTAATAGAACAGACTAATAGGAAATCCGTTATGAAAGTAAAAGACACCTCGCAAAGTAAATAATTCGGAAGTACACAACGAAATGAGTAGAGTTTAATAGTCGTTTGAATATTCATCAACGGCCACTTTACGTTGATGACCGTTATGTTTCTTTAACACATTTGTAACTAAGGTAGTTATAACTTTCAAATATTCGGAGATAAACACGAAGGCTCCCACGTAAATTGTTGTAACTCCAAATTCCCAACTTCACAGTAGAGCGTGTTACATATTTGTATATGTAAATTGATATAAAATTGTCTTTATTTAATATATTTTTGTATACAAATGTGTATTCAAAATGATGATTCCATTCCATAGTGAGGATTATATTCAAATTTAGTTGTTTGTAACGCACTAGTGTAAAGTTGGGAGTTTGGAGTTACGACAATTTACGTGGGAGCCGTCTATTAAAGAACATTCGCTTCGGAAACGAAGGTCCGCGGTTTCTAATGTTATAGATAAAAGAATCTTAAAAAGACCAAATACCTTGGGCGAATGTATTGCACTTTATACGGGTATGACTTGCATTTTTAGTACTATTCTGTGCTTTGGTGGCGGATTCGGTGGTGTAGCTTTCGGGTTGCAGCATTACACCGATTTTCCCTCGTATTCATTAGCCGATTAAAGCAAAGTAGTTTAGTTTCTCATGCATGTCATGGATTTCCGAAAAGTAACACCTGATTCTATCAATCAATTACTTTTTGTTAATCATTTAATAATTTGGTGATAAAAGGGGAACTAGGACGTTAGGAGAACTTTGATATAATTGTGGCAATTAATAAGTAGAATTTTTAAGAGTTAGGTTGAGTTATGTACAAAAATTCCAACAATGAGAACAATATACAGAAACACATTAGTGAAACATACGCTTCTCATTTGAAAAAAGCCCAGTGCGAACGTAACCTTTGTCCTAGAAACCTTACTACATTTTGCATAGGACGAAAACAAAGGTAGAAGGTTAAACAACAGTTCTGAAATCTTTATAAAGCCTGGCCTTAGCCGACACGACCTAGAAACTGAGGCGGCGCTTAAAAATATAATAGCTCACGTAGGCACTGCTTGTGTGCTCATAAATATTTGTTCCACATGCGACTCGAGCTAGGAACGGCGTACAAATACCGATTTGGACGTAAAATTCGGAATACGCCTCCGTAAATATTGAGATTCGATCAAAGTTCATATCAGGTAAATAAAATAAAAAAGGTACGAATGAAATGGCGCCGAAACGTGATAGGAAGTTTCAGGTAAGACCGATTTGTCGCATGCCGTTTTTATTGGCGATAAAGCATTTTTATATTTATGTCATTTTTTTTTCAAAGCAAGCAAGGAGTTATAAATTTTACTGCTTCTTATATATTTCGATTTATTGCATTCAATAGGGTCTTCTTGGTTGCTTTCAAAAATTGTTTTATACCTTTTTCTCATACAAGATCGGCGTGAAGTGGTGGCAATGCTGCCATGACAAGTGATGGTATTTTTGTCACGTTTCGTACCGTTTGTGAGACTTCCCGGTGTTCTAAACGCGTTGTCAAAGGCCGGAAACGCATCTGCTAGTCTCCTGGTCATACAGATGTCCACGGGCGTCGGTAATCATTTAGTTGAAACGCCTGCTCATATGGCCCTCATAACATAAAAAAAAAATGTAACAAATAAATTCCCATATATATACATTTTATAGAGCTAGTGGCTATAAAGTGGATTATAATTAATCAGTAAAATTAAATCAATTAAATGTTTGAACAAACTTTATTTAACATTATGATTTGATATTGACGAAGGCTGAGAATCTAAAAAAATTAGATACATAGAAATTATGACTGCTATACAATAATGCATAATTATTTTACAATTAGAGTATAATTTTGTTGCATTGTAATAAAATCTTACTTTTCCTTGGTCAAAGACACAATTAGCTCGTTTCGTATCTATTCTCGTGATCTTTAAAGTACTGAGTAGTAATAAAGAGGAACCTTTTTTAGTTTCTTAACAATATTTTATATTATACTTTTTAAATCAGCACCTCTGCCTGTTTTCAATTCCTGCCAATCGTAAATTTCTCATTGTCTTTTTTCTAAACCTAAAAAGGCAACGAGCGGTGTGAAAGAGATATTAGTATCCTGACAAGCCGACCCATTTCGGCTAAAAGCGCGGCGTTACCCCTAAGTGCAGCCGAGAATCAGGATTAAGGCCTACCCGTACTCAATATTGTGATAGCTAAGATTGTCACCAAACAGTAGCAGAGATTTTAAGGCTGGACAAAACCATTGGTCATCATGGTTATATTTTGCCATTGATGAGCAGTGAAATATTGGTAAAAACAAATAGGAGTATTTGCTACACAGACATCTGTTTCTATGGTAGGCAAATTTATGCCTGTATAATGTCAGCTGAATGTAGAAAAAATATATGAATGCTCACCTTCCTCTTCCTCATCTTCAATATATTCATCCAGATCTTCATCCTCCTCATCTTCATAATCCTCTTCTCCATATTTCTCAAACTCATCATAATCAAAGTCTACACCAAATATGTCTTGACCTTCTTGTAAGGTACTGTAATATTTACATAATATATCATTCACAAACCTTGTTTTAGGGTCCTGCTTATATTCTTTTGTTGATATGCAGAAATATTAAAAAATAACTTAAGGTCAAAAAATAATTATAAAGATCAATAGCTCAAAAATATATATCAGATCATTAGGACATTTAAAAATACTACTTTTGTCTTTAATTCTATACTCACGCATCTGTGAAAATATGTTTGCGCTTTTTCTTCCTCTCAGCTATTGGTCTCCCATCATCATCTACTATGAAATCATCAGCATCTGATTCCAAATCTTCATTGTCATCATCATATTCAACGTCTCTTGGAGCAGCTGATTCGGAGCGATTTTCGTCTTCCTATTAAAATACATAATGGTAGAAACTACAATAGGTAATAAACAATTTTTAAATAAAATGTAAACTAAAAAAAATTATATTTTCATATGATGTGCTAGACACCTACTGATGAGTTGTAGTATGTCCTAGTCAATCTGGTTAATAGCCACTGTTTCACAGGACAGCTCCACCCTCCCATATTTTAAAAGAACTATAATCATATAAACTCACTAGATAAGTAACTGCAAGAAAAAATTAAGACGAGAGGATCGATTAACTTTTACGGAAAGAACAACCAACTACTTATTACCAAAACTAATAAATAATTTGCCGCTCGCGTTACGAGACTCTATTAGTAATAACAATATTAAAAGCGTATTAAAAAGACTTTTTTACAACTTAAATCAAATAACCTAATAATATTTAAAAAATAAATAATATACAAAAAGAAATGCATTGATATTATGACTTCAAAAAATCAGCCTGTATATGCTCGGACCTACTAAAAAAAAATCACTTCATTGCCGTTTATGAAAAGGCCCATACAAATATAATATTGTTTAATAAATATGTATATATGTATACATTCGATGCATTCCACTTAATTAAAAGTTTAATCAATAATAATGTAAGCTAAGTGACGCAGGTGTGCAGGTGATACGAGATAACATCGCACTTATAGAAGATCGATATGCTATCGTAAGAGACGAACACCTGCGAAGCACAACAAGGCCGGCCGTTTACATATATACATGAGTAATGTTATATACTCATACGCACCTAGACGAGTATCGGATGTCGTGCAGGTGTCGATTATTATTATTCGATGTATCGATTTCGCTTAATTGTTATATTATTTAAATAAAATATTTAAAAATGTAATATCATAATCTTATATATAAAATTCTCGTGTCACAATGTTAGTTACCAACTCCTGCGAAATGGTTGGATCAATTTTTATGAAATTTTCTATGCATATTCAGTAGGTCTTAGAATCGGATACTATCTGTTTTTCATACTCCTAAGTGATAAGGGTGGCCCACGCTGACGAAATCGCGGGGTACAGCTAATAGACTTATAAAAACACAGGGCTACCTAATCGTGCATGAATACTAAAGAAAAAAATGGCCAAAAGCGCGTCAAGACACGCTTATATGGAAGGGTTCCGTATCTGATATGCTACAAACGTATTTGTTAAATAACTTCAAAAGTTTTCCTAATGAGTTTTTAGCATGTCCTATCAACATGGAATATTTCAAGGCTCTACGTCTAATAGTTTGGAATGCTAGTGGGGGCCACCTTACGGGCAGACAGACGGACGGACAGCGAAATTATAAGGGTTCCTTGTAGTACTACGGAACCATAAAAATATCGATTAATACATTATATATAAAGGTTAAAACCGAATATTGAGATTGACAAATAATATGTTTAATAATTAATTTTTAGGAAGAATTTATTTAAGATACTTCTCATCAGAAAAATTGAAACATTTCGTTTTTTTTTTTACATATATTCCCAAATATAAACATTTTTTTGAAAAACCTTATAAACCATAAACTTTCAAGGTGTTTCGATTTTTCTATTCTACCAGTAGACTAATAAATATGAATTTTAATTTTTTTACCTAAAGAACTGTGGTCAAACTTGTTGCACAACAAAAGAAATGTAGCAACTTTAGATAAATTTATTACAGCCTAAACTAAAACATATACAACGTTAAAATAAATTCAAACTAGGTGAAAAATACATCAAAAATCGAATATATAAATTTCCAATACTGTTCGGCACCAAATTGTTGTGCGGCATCATGGTGTTGTTCAATAGTAGCGGTGTCGCGAGTTTAACGGTTTTATTTTTGAACAACTCTTCTAAAGAGGGTTTCACTTCAACAAATCAAAGTTGATACGAGTGAAAATGCTGTCAACAACTATATTGTATTATAATTGTCACTGCGTCACATATTTTTGTATAAAAGAATGTTATCGTCATTATATAATATATATTTGTATACAATATATATACTAAATAATGATGATGATGTTTGTAATGAGTTGGAGTTACGACAATTTACTTGTGAGCCATAGAAGTAATAGAAAGTAAATTGTCCAAGCCCCATATTGTCATACTAGTTAAGCTCCATAGTGATCCATAGCTCAAAGTCAAAGTCATAATCGTATATTCATATAGACTTTTTTATAAGCACTTATTAACATCATAATTATGTATAATAATATTATTTTTTTTAAATCATTTAATAATTCGGTGATAAAATTTACGTCTTAAAAGCTAATTTTACAAGGGTTCCTCGCGCCCTGCTCTGAGAAGAGCCCGCAACAAACTCAGTTGGGTATTTTTTCGTTATCACAATGTTCAACAGTAGAAGGGCAGAAATTAGAAATTGATTCAAAAACCCTGAAGAATCTAATACAGAAATAATACCTACTTCTATTTAAAGTATTATTCAGGTTTTTCTGGAAATTTAAGCGGCGAAAAATGATATGGAGCAACCAAATGGTTGCACCGATACATTTTCTGAACAAGCTCCTTTGTTCCAACAATGTTCATCAAGCAAAGCCCGGGTACACCAGACAGACAGCAATGAATTGCTTGGAGATTCGCCAACATGTTAATGAAATCGATTTATACTTCACAATTAAGATTCCACCTAATAATGACTATTCAACGAGTTTTAAAATATATTTGAAGCAAAGATTAGTCACTCTATATAGAGAAAGATTATAGTAGATTATTGCACCGAGCTGAAAGTGAGTCACGAATGCATCAGCATTATGTTGGTGCCCAAACGAAAGCGAGGGCACTAAATCAACACGAGTGCATTAATTACTCACTTCAGCAAAGTGCGTAATATACCTTTCTTTCAACTACATCGCTGCCAATTTCCATTTTTTTAACTTTCCTTCCTCTTATCTTCTTATTAAAGTATTAGTTTTTTTAGATTCGCTACATTATCGATAAATTTATGGATCTCCGCAAAGAAGCAAAAGACAAGCTTGCCAATGATCCGGAGCTAACTATTGGAGATATTAGTACTGTGAATCTAACTATGATAAGCGTAAGTAAATGCAGTTTATTACGTACTTTATTATTCCTTTGTAACATAAGGAGGCCGGCTGCACTGAAGTCGATCGGTAGTTTAAGTAATTCTCATCACGACCAGATTATACCTGGGCGAACCATTCCAAAACTCGCCTTATCCTACATCCGGAGGGCACGTTAAAAAGTGGGCCCCGATAATGTCACTTAGTTATATTAGTCGTGAGATTGTGCGGGCTCCGGGGATGACATCAGACGGCAGTCGGTCATCTTAACTCAAACTATTTAAGCTCCACCAGAAGGTACACAGATGCGTTGCCGATCTTGAACAAATGATTATTTTATTACTTAATTTTTTTACTACCCAACCCGACATGTGTTATCATACCTGAAATTAGGCTTGCTTTCTATTAAATATATGTGATTATCGTATTAAACTGGACTACATTACAAATAATTCCTTAAATTTGATAAAAAACGGTACAGAAGCTTTAGAGTTTATCGCAAAAATACATCCTAACACAAGATTTTTATATATAAAGGATAGAAAGGAGTTGCTCATTTAACGGATTCGATTCTCATATATTAGGTTAATCGCTCGCGTCTATGACTTAAGACGTGGCATTTTCGTTGTATTCCGCTGTGGAAAAACGCGTACACTCGAACCGCGACTAGAATAAACTATTTTAATTACGAGTTACGTTTACTATCGGCTTTAAATAAGCTAAATGTGCATAATTGAAGGCTCAAAGGACGTCCGCCGGTAGCAGAATAGCATTTTTTTTACTAAATTACTTTGCATTAATTTATGCCTCTCACTTGTGATGGATTTCTGCAAAGTAACTCCTGAACAAACATGCAGGTGGATGACGTGATTTCAAGTAACTACCGAGGCCCATAGACAAAGTTAACAGATGCGTTACCGGTCTTTAATATATGTACTCATAGGCTCTTTTCTTAAATATTCGTAAGTAAACGATTTATAATTTTACAATTTTCTGGTCGATCAAAGAAGATAACAATGGCACGGGTTCTTTAGCTTTTGGAGTATACAATGATGATTAAAAAAATAATTATGACTTGTTTCTATAAGGAAGACCTTGTTTGCATAGATATAGATATACCTAGTTTAAGTACAGAAAGAGGACACCTACCTGCACTAATACTTCTTTGTACCAGTAATAAAATATGGTCTATATTGAAATTGTAATTGGTATGTGAATTTCTTCCAATAGAGATATTATTACTTTTAGTATTATCCAGGGATAAAAAATAGTTCTGTGTTTATAAATTCTTTTATGAATATCACACAATAAATTTATACGATCTCTTAATACTCTTCAGACTGAATTCTCTTTGAATATGGCTACGGGGAAATCAAGATATTCAAACTTATATATAACTCTATTGTGGTTGCTACTTGCACCATGGGGAGTTATTAAATTAGTATTTCAAACTAAAACTTGCTTCGAGGGATATCTATATAAATATAGATACAGAAATTTTGGCCATGAGTGCAAAATATTGAATTCAAGTCTTAATTTTAATTGACTCATTCTCGTACTAAAACAGAGTATAAATTATGTAGTTCGTTATTCGCTTAATAGCCTATGCTTAGTGTATCTTTCATATATGCATAGTATTGTTTCTCTTTTTAAATTCATAAACAATTTTTTGTAGAGCATTATGTTGGCAGCATTTGTAAAGGGCATTCCATTCAGTAATTTTTCCGTGAAAGAGCGTCAAACATACATCCAGACACCTATACATCCATGTTTGCAAACTTTTGGGGTACTTAACCGGGATAACGCTAAGAAGTAGAGAGAACATGGGTGGATTACCCCGACAGGGTAACTAAGAACTGTATGAAATAAATATGTGCAGTCATTAATCTTGTCTTCAATGTTATTGAGTACCATTAAGGACCATTATCTGAAACATTTATCACTGTCAATGTTAATATGTGAATTAATTTCAATTTGCAATTTATCTTACTGCAGATGTTCCCTACGAAACGATTACGGTATAAAATTTATTGTTCCTTTATTTATTCCGTTCTTTTAAGGTTCCGTAGTCCCGCAAGGAAGTTTCGGTCTGTCTGTCCGTCCGGCTGTAAGTCCGTCCATCTGTCCGACCGCAAGGTGGTCGCCCTAATATTTCCAAACTGCTCAATGTAGTTCTTGAAAGTTTCCATGATAATAGTATAATCGACCAAGACATTGGTTTGCCACGCTAAGGTCGAATGTCGCTTGCACGTCAATTAGTTACAAGGCTTCTTTTTGCTTGTTATGCATTACGTTAATTTCTAACAATAACACGTAGCAAAATTTTCTTTAACTAGGAACTGTCATCCAAAATGGTAAAATATTTTCATGGTCATAGAAATTCATTAGAAAAAATATTTTTAGCGAAGTCAGACAACAACTTTTGAAGGTTCAAAATTTAATCTTTAATGCATATCAGATACGGAAGCCTTCTATATAAGCGTACCTTGACAGATTCTTGGCCGCTTTTATTAAAACCTTTTTACGATCCCGTCAAGCATTTTGCCAGTAAATATTGCATGGGACTCGACACCTAGGCGGTTTGTGAAATCCTTAGCACGACTTTAAATGTTCCTGCTAATAGAGAACTTCTTGAAAGCTCTTGGTGAGCCAACTTCTTCTAGTAGATTTTAAACGATCTGCGCTGGTATACCGCTATCGGTTCTAACAATAGAATTCTTCCTTAGATGCCCTAAGTTACAAAATTATAGTAGACATCTATATATATATAAAGCTGAAGAGTTTGTGTGTTTGTTTGCTTGAACGCGCTAATCTCAGGAAATACTGGTCCGATTTGAAAAATTCCTTAGTTTGTTAGATAGCCCATTTATTGAGGATGGCTACAGGCTATTTATCATCACGCTAAAATCTATTCTTTTTTTTTTACCTAATTTTACGCGGATACAGTCGCGGGCACAGCTAGGTATAATATCTATTTGAGATGATAAACCCGTCTGCCAAGCCCAGTGGTTATGTATTCACAAATGATATTACTCTGAGCTGTTTGTGCGGTGCAACTCAAACAATGTGCTCCAACCTTCGGGCAGAAAGCCTCTGCCGGGGCGCTAGTACTGTTTAAAAAGGAAAAGATCGAGGTGGGAATCGAACCCACGACCCCCGGAGCAGAAGGCAGGGTCACTGCCCACTGCGCCAACGGGCCAGCCATGTATTGTATAATTCAATTACTAAATTCGAATCACCAATAGGGATATTATAAGATTTTGGTAATTGTTTTAAAACTATATTATATTTATTTGAAAATTATACCGTTTTGATTTTCATACAATAAATTGTAAATAGTGTGCATAATAGTGTAACGTACTTTATACATATTGTTAAATTTGTAAGTCTTTTGAAAATAAACGTAAGACGTTTTATAATTATATTTGTTTTATTTCCAACGAATACAACTGTGGTGAGATAAAAACTTGTATCGGTGGGTTGTAGATCCTATTAATGTTTTAAACTTTTATACACCTGGATGTATAGATGTTTGCATGTATGTTTGACGCACATCTACGGAAAAACTCCTGAATGGATTTTAATAAAACTTAACAATAATATAGTTTAAACATGAGAACAACACATAGGCTATAAATTATGAAAATAGTGTGTGAATTATCTAAAAATGTAACGATAAATTTCAAGTAATTAGTAGAAAATTCTGCCATCTGCGCGCTTTTCTGGCGTGCGCTGCAAAAACCGTTAGAGTTACACGTATATAGTGTAAGAAGGAAATGTTTATCTTAAATAGTTCTACAAATAATATAATATTTTCCCCGTTCCCGTTTCCATTCCCGTTCCGTATTGGTTCACTATTTTATAGTGTTAATGGCTTAGATTCTATTGAATGTAGTAAATAGTAAGTAACACAACGTTCGGACAGGAGAGCGACCGCCGGATCCGCTAGTATTTTATAAAGAGGAAAGATTTTATTATTAGTTTTCGTTGAATTGATAATACTGGTTCGATTTCCAGAATTTCTTCACCATTAGAATGCTACATTATCTCTAATGAACACAGGCGATACAATGTTTTGAAAAAGTTAGGAATTCGTATGAAAACTTAAATGACGTAGATACATCCATGCAAACCAGGGCAGGCCGCTAGTATAAAAGAAATCCACTACCATAGAGGTCCTATTCATGTTGCACGATGTTACCTTTAATTAAAAAAAAAAAACAGAAAAAAATACTACGATTTTAACTCTCCGTTAAACTTGAGCTTGTTGTTTGTTAGTATTTGTTGTGAATTAATCACAACAAATTCTTAATTACAACATTATTAATTTTGATTGTATGTAATGCTAAAATTTTATTTTAAAGTTTTTGTGAGCGTTCAAGATTAAACACAGATCACAGAAAACATCCACAGCATTAAATTAAGAAAATATCAAATACTCTTTGGTGCACCGTTACGCATAAGCCCCTCCGGCATATATTTTTTAATTTTTCTTGCCTCTGAACATTCGGCTAAACCGATTTTGACAATTATTTTTTATTTCACAGCTGGGCTAAGCGCAGATCACGATAACAGCTGAACCGCTTTCGCTAATTCTTTTTCATAATATTTCATGAAGGACGAGGATGATTGTTGTGGAAAGAAAATTTCGAAAATTGCCTGAAAATGTCTAAAAACAATACTTTTCTATACTCCTATACATACGATTCGTAGTCATTCTTAAAAGTCAATTTGAACTTTAACACGATACGATAAAGTTTTAGTGTTACTGGAGAGATTCAGGAAAGGCAAAACAATTGAATGACGTAAGTATCGTATAAATACTGATCTCAATTTTTATACGATGGTAACATTAGTCAAACTCGAATTGTCTGTGGTAAAATGTCAAATGACATATAAAGGTCTCCCGGTAACGGGAACGGGATTAATATAGGATAATAGAAGTAAATAGTAAGAAGCCCAATGTTCGGGCAGGACAACGTCTGCTGGGTCCGCTAGTATACAGATAAAAATAAAGACTGCCTTCTACCATTGAGCTGTCGAGGTTATGTCCATTAACCGAAATTTCATTGTGAGATCGGCATGAGGCTTTGGTTCATAAGGATATGCTCGTTTAGTATGGTAATATATTTGGATGGAACTGCTGGCTGCTCTCTCCACAGTTCATTATGTAGTCTTCATACAATGTTCGTACATACGAAATAGGAACTACGTTTAGTGCTTGACAGCTTAATACTTATATTATTATAATAGTAAAGGAATTTCATTTCTTTCTTTTGAAAGAATTCATAATTTACATTTAGTGACAGACCGTTAGTACAAAATTTCTTATCATTCAAATATTAGTAATAAGTTATTGATACACTATTAATTAATCAATTAAACAGTTAAAAAATACATAAAAGACTTTTTTAGTTTATTTCAAAAAGGGTATTAGGAATAGTCTCGTGACAGCTAAGATTTTCACGTGATAACGTCTTATAAATCGATGAATGTCGGTTGCAGGCAAGAAAAAGCTTGACGTATTGTCACGTTCCGCTTGAGCCGAGCGTGCAAGCGAGAGTGCGGGACACACGATAGAGAGGCACGATCGGCCTAAGTGTTCGGCGTTATCACATAAACTTCAAACTTAAACGGAAGACGTAAATCGAATTAATGGATAACCAATTTTTTTTAAAATTCTTAATAGGAGTGGCCACAACGATAACACAGTGAGGTCGAGGTATGAACAACATCAACGAGCATCATACGGATTTCACACTACCCTCCTTTTTGATATAACAAAGGGCAAACGAGCAGGCGTTACTCATAAGTGACTATCGAAGCCCATGGACAACTGCGACACCAGGCAGTCGCAGATGCGTTGCCGGCCTTTGAGAAATTAGTATGCTCTTTCCTTGAAGGTCCCTAAGTCGTATCCGTTCGGAAATACAGACGCTGGTAATTAATTCCACAGAGGAATTGTGCGAGGTACCTTTAATTGCCATTCTTTTGGTAAATTGGAGGAGCGAATTAATTTTCATTGTCGTAATTGATGACAAAGAATTATGTTGGCCAAAAATTATAGTCCATTTCCATCGTTTACTTAAATATACCGAGGAATTAAAATAAAATTATAAAAAGTTTAGGAATATGTGTAAAAAAAATATTCTATTGTGTAAAAAAAATTCCAAATCTAATGGTGTATTCAGTCCTCGCACTTTTTAAACATAATAAATATAAATTTCTTTACTGAAACCATTTGAGTTTACAATTTCTCAGTTATAATTGGAGTCTCCTTTTGAGTAAAGAATAACCTGTGTTAGGGGACTCCGCTCTTCCATAGAAAGTTACTTATTATTAGGCTAAAGCACTTATCTCATATCTATTACACAATTTCTCAAAATTATCATAGATATCTAAACCTCCACGGATATCTACATTATCTATGTAAAATCTATACATTATCATACAGTACGACTGCAGTTAATGAATAAAAATATTTGTCAGTACAAATAAATAATACACAATTTGAATTTTATACACATTTGTTCACATCGTACGCGCTTATGCGCATGGGAAAATATCTTTAAACCTTTTCGTATGTTAAAAAAGAATTTTTGTATGGAGTTAAATCTGTGACTAAATGTCTTCATCTGTCGATGCATTGATAACCACTGCGCCATCCAAAACCCGATAGATCACCGCTTTATATCCCTTCCCCGAAATAAAATTGAATAGAATACGCATAAGGCACCTTTTTCCGAACGAAGGAATCACCACAAATTCGATTCGATGACTGTCGATTGAATTTGAATTTTATTCAAACCATTCTGTTCGGTTAGCTTACCTAATGCTTAGTGGATCCTCGACGGCTTAACGGTTGTGAGGCTCACCAATTGAAAGGGCGGACTGGTATCCGAAAGGTAACTGGTTTCATACTTGTTCACCGACTCCACTGATCTAATGTGATAAAAACTGCTGATACAAGCTTTATGTATAATTGCATAGAAAATACAAGGCATAAGTAAAGCAATCCTGGTATTTAAAAACAATCATTGTCTTTGCGGAAATCCTTGGCAAGCAGATATTAATGCTAGAGATCGCCTGATGATTGAAAATCAGCCACAAATCTTTGGATTTGCTTAATATATGCAAAAGCATATTAATTACAGCTATATAAAAAAATCTATTCTTTGTACAACGACAGTGGCAGTGGCTTGACAGTTATTATTTTTACCAACTAAGCTTTGACACAATCCTAAAGTATAATGTATACGTAAATCGTTAGGCATTGGTGTGCGTGAGGGTTTATTTTAATAATTTAATGTATTAATAATGCATATTGTTTAAAAATACTAGCTCTATACTCTAATTAAATTTTAGCGTAATGATATATAGCTTATAGAGTTCCTCGCTATTTCGACTAGAGAATGAATGAACGCCATAAATTTGTTCCGAATCGGAAATTAATTCGGACGCCGCGCTGTCATTGGCTGTTTCCGAACGGTGAGGCGGCCATTACTATTTGGAGTTTTGACACTGTTTGTATAATCTGTCACTTGCGTTTGGCGCCGAAATACATTTAACCTTTTCTAGAATGTGTTGACAATCATATTTTTATCGAATATGACGTTTCTATAATTTTATAATTTATCAACACTTTTTATGAATAGATAATGAATTTTTTTTGATCTTGGTACTTTATTCCAGCTCCGAGGTTGCGAGTTAAAGCCGTGTTCGTGTGTGCGCGCGTGCGTGCGTGCGTGCGCGCGCGCGCGCGTGTGTTTGTGTGTGTGTGTGTGTGTGTATGCTTGCTTTGCTCTGAAACAGTGTAATTATTAATCAAGCACACTCGTTTATAATCATTTGTGGCAAGGAAGCAATATATACGTATATATTATGCCGAATACTTAATCTTGCGGTTTGATTGTGATATTTAATGAAGCCTACTTTCTTTCTTGTAACATTTCGCAGATTCCTCGTAACTAACAGACGTGTTTTTCATAGGTTTCGTATATAAACTTACATGCGTTAGAATAATATGATCAGCAGTCAGTTCAATTTTATTTATTTTTATAGATCGTCTTAGTTTAAAGATATAAAACACTTGCTTATCAAGCGTTAAGTGCTTCCAAAATGGATCCCGTCATTTGAGACTTGAAGTATTGCCGACACGATGGCGTCCCCCGACGTACTTCCTAAGCTGTTTAAATTACTCGCTTATCTTGTTGTTTGTTTTACTCGAGTGCGAAATTTTATACCGAAACCATTTTTGAATTGGGGCACAAATTTTATTTTCGAGACATAAGTAGCCTATGTACTTTTCCAATGTCCAATCTATCCCTATACCGAAATTCATCAAATTTGGTTTAGCGGTTTAGGTGTGAAAACGTAACAAGCACGTCTACTTTCACATTTATAATACTAGTAAAGGCGATAGGAATTTCGAATATGGTGGACCGCATTTCAAAGACGCCGCACCGACAGCGCCCGTGTCCTCTAGAACCTCAGGAATTTAGCAGAAGTTTTTAAAATTTCTTCCTCCTTGGGGATATACTTAAAATAACTTCTCAACGGCTCAAAAAAAAATACACCAAAATATTCCATTTTTTTTTTAAATTCCAACACAATAACAGAAATTTACTATGGGTGTTTCAGTTTTAAAATGCACGCCCCTCCACTAATTAATTGCTTGTGTGTAAGCAGCTTTTTTATTGTAAACTCAAACACGCACTATAGCCAATGATATCGACGAGCTTGCGTGTTTGTGTCCACACGCTATTTTGCATGTACATATGCGAATACTTTGGAGGGTAGTGCATTTTTAGACTGTACTATTTTCTACCACCACAGAACTTATGAGGGTATTTTATATTGACAAATAAGGTTTAATAGGGTAGAAATCTAATGAAGGCAGTTAGGAAGAATAAATAAAATTAAAGTGTAGATTTAGTGGGAATAAATTAGAGTAAAGAATAAAAATAAGATGTTAGAGAATACGATGGAGAAGACGATGAGAAACTTATAAGTGACCAGTCTTTCTTGCACATCCTTAGCGAATCTAAATAATTTAATAAGTTTTTTCTGTCTTCTCATAGATCTTTAGAAATATTGTAAAAGTACTTGTAAGGAGTACCTACTCCTTGCGTGGAAGAGCTTTATAGATCACCACCCACTAAAAACATTTTCATGTTTCATGTTGCCATAACTAGTTCATAAGGCTAGCATTGCCAAAAAGTTAATGGATCTCTAGCAGAGCCACCCTTCTAACTCTACACACCTTTACTCTACATGTCGTTACTTCGTCGACTCTACACCTTAATCAAAATATGTGGCTTGTCCAAATTTATTCGCTGTTCATTAGTTTGTCATTAAACAATAGTTCTTGTTTACAAAACAGTAAATAGATTTACTTAATTGTTTTTTTTTTTCATAGCTAGCATCGTCTAGTCCCGTGGGCGCTCTCGCATATGTCATAGAGGAACAAGCTCTATTCGTCAAAGTCAACTCCGGCTGGCAGTATGTACTGGTAAGTTTGTACTATTTCTATGGTACTCAATAGAACTTGAAAATGAAATGAAAGCCGTTTTTATAATTTCAAAAGAAAACACTGAAATCAGGATATTTGCAAAGATAGCCCAAAGAAATTGGGAGTCGAACCTATATTATATCACCGGACTTCTGAGCGGACTTTACAAGCTATCAAGGTTCCAATTGAGTAGACCCTGCCTTCCGCTTGGAAGGGGGGGGGGGAGGTTCTTATGTTGTGTTTAAATCCATGGATTGCGAAATATGTCACTTAGTATCAAAACTAATTAAATAAACCTTAATTACTACAGTGGCTTATCGGCAAATAGTTGGAAGTTAGTACATGTTCCCACTACTATCATTTATATCTTTGTGGAGTTACATTATTTATATCTCTTACAGCTAGGGTCGTTGGTCACTCAAAATATCCCGGTGACTTCAGCCCCCCCACCGGTCACTCCGCCACTACCAGCAGCCAGTTTGGTACACGTGCCACAGATATCTAACCTGGTCGAAAACTCTCCATCCATCAGTGGACCCAGCGTAAGTTATTGAATGCCATTTTTTGAGATGGAAACAAATCAATAAACCATTGAACTCGCGACACTGTTACCGTTACTGAAACCTCTGTATGTTCGATTTTTCACTTCTGTCGGCAATAGTGCCATACAGTGCCACTATTTGTTTTTTTTTTTTTAAATTAGGTACCCCGGTGACCAACTCAACATTTTTCCATTTGACGTTTAGAACCCTTTTGGACCTACACGTTTTTACTCATTTTTTATTTTTATTGCAAAACCAATAACAGTGTACAAAAGAAGACCTTAATGATAAAAGCCTTTTCTGCCAGTCCACCTAGGTTATTACGTCTTCTTCTAGCATTTAATTCTATGCCTTCCTCTTCTTCTGACTAGCAACTTATATATGTAATTAATAACTTTTCTTATGATGAGAAACTTTTTATTATTAGTAATATCTTCTTATGATTAATAAATTCTTTTTTTTCATTTGTAACATCTTTTTCTGACTAGTAATTTCTTCTAATTAGTAACATTGTTCCTAGCTCCGATTGATAGCTCTGAACGAGCCACTATCGGGGAACATGCACGGCGTTCGGCGCGCGGATTACGCGTGCTACAGACAGGCACGCCGCGCTGGACTGAAAGGGACATTCAGAGCCTTTCTAACTAGCAGGTAATTTCTCATTTTTTTATGTTTTTTAGAGTCAAAGTCAAAAATATTTTTATTGACATAGACTTTCTTACAAGCGCTTGTATTCGTCATATGTATTACTAGCTGTTTCTTGCGGCCTCGTCCCCGTTAAACTTGCTAGTACCTATAGACCTACTTAATCTGACCCTATCGAAGAATCCGTTCGTATCGAATGGCTACTATAAACTACCATCCTGCCAAATTTAATCTTAGTACCGTGATTTTGGAGATTTTGAGTTAAGTAACCCTTCCTCTACATCCATCGGTCCATCTCGACGAACAGAGAAAGGTACCGATTTTAGTACCTTTTTTAGTATTGGTATTCATTATTTTATGTTATTTATAAAATGTGCAATTTAATAAGTTTATTTGGAAAACAGTTACATATATATTTTTTTAATTTTCACGAATTTTTTAAATAATAACAACACAAAAGCCTAAAGGAAACTAGAACTTAATCGATCCGTTTAACGAAAAATATATTCAAAACAATAAATATTTTTAGCGATCTTTACTTATTTTTATAATTTAAGTCTATTATTAGACTTAGGAAAATAAGATAAACATATACAACCTTCATAGGTTAAAATTTGAATAAAATACAGGAGGTCTTATTTAATTTTATATTACAACGAAAATACAATGACAAATTATGCATTACCGATAATATTATCCAGACGTAGAGTACGCTGTGTCACTTTTTTGTCACTAATCAATGTCACTTTTATGACATTAAAATTTTTCCCGCAGTATCATAGTCGTAGTTTTTAATTTTTGCTAAAACTGGCTACAACAAAAATAATTATCGCTAAATATACAACATCACAGAGAGTCGGAATAAACGTTTTGCGCAGAATTACCTCTTGGGCTCCCCTACCACAATGTCTAAAATATTTAAATGTCTCTCTATTCGACGGGCCTTTAATGTCTTATAACTATTATAAGATATAGCACAACTACTTTATTTTCTTAATGAGACTGAAAAATCACTAGGATTTTATTGAAAAAAAAAATAAAAGTAAAACTTCTACGTATTCAGACGGTCAAGCCTGTCACCCTGTGCAAATATTTTACAAAATTCAATGTTAATAGAAATGAATCTACTGTTAGTGTTAATTAAATTTTAAATACAATCTTCTTCTACCTGGCATTATCCCTGTCTAGTACCAGGGTCTGTAAAATTCCAGATGCAATATTAAATCTGTCTACAGTTAAATTTAAACAGCATGTTAAAAACACGTTTATTCGTAAGGCGTATTATACAGTCGAAATCTATATAAGTTGCTCCGGCTTAGTACTTTATAGTTAACATGCAAAAATGTAATTTGAACTCATCTATGTAAGAACTACTTTTAAAAGAGTGGCCAACGAGTTTCTTGCTGATTCTCCTCGTGGCTGGACTCTTCCGAATCAGTTGTAGCTTTTAAAATATTTGACGATTGAAAAAAGTTTGTAACAGTCTATTTGAATAAAATATAATTTCAATTTGATTTTGAATGTTAGTCCAACTTTGTACTGTTAAGCTAAGGAGGTTTTTTATGTGATATTAGAATATAACTTGATTTTTCACGACATAATTTACGTTCTATATCAAAACAAATTCTTTCAGAATTCAAAACCTGGATGCAACTGTAAGATATGCGGACCGCCATTTGCCAGTTTTGAACGCGCAAGGAGAAGTCCTCTTCAAGTCTTTCTCGGACATATTTGACGGAAATGGCGGAATTATGGCGGGACCTTTGAAAATCTACAGCTTCAACGGCAAAAATATCATGCTGGACCCTAATTGGTATGACAATTAATTCATATTTTTACTTCTGTTTGGAATCCGTCAGTGTTTCTGAACGACCTCCAAGAAGCGACCGTACTCATTCCTCAAAGGCTGGCAACGAATCCATCAGCATATGTCCATATTCGTCGAAGGTCTGATAATACAGTAGTCAGGAAAAATCTCTGTCTATTTGCCCGTAGTGACATGAAAAGTAGAGTTATATGCCAAAGAAATAAGGCTGTCTGCCAATGTGGTACTGCTGTGAATTTATGCTAATGCTATTAGTTACTTGTTATGCGGACGCCAGACATACCTTGGGAAATGTTTGAACACGGCAACGCTGACACATCAAGTGATGACACTGTTGTCGCGTTTCGTTCGGTTTGTGTATGTTCCCGGTGGTCTGAACCTAATCTTGAAGACCAGCAACGCATCTGCAAGCTTCCTAGTACTTCAGATGTTCGTGGGCGTCGGTGGTCACATAGGTGAATTACTCACTAGTTTGCCCCTTCTTCTTCTTCTTCATAGCATTATTCCGGTCTGATCTAGCCACCACTGATTATGCTACGACCTCCTGTGTTATATACAAATGATAAATAAATAAGTGTACTGCAGGCCGCAGAAGCTCGTCTGGCACGGGTCGCACGCCAGCGGGGAGCGCGCTCTGGACACGTTCTGTCGCGAGTGGCAGAGCAACGATGCCGGCGTGAGCGGGATGGCAGCCTCGCTGCACGCGCATCGGCTGCTGTCCCAAGAGAGGTAACCTTGTTTACGGGGGAGACTTCTGGCATTTGGATGGGTAGGTAACTTTGTTTGGACAGGAGAAGCAATGCTGATTGACAGGAGAGACAACACCGATTGGCATGAAAACTCATTGGCAAGACGGGTAATGCTCGTTGAAAGGAGAGACAGCGCTGATTGTCATAAAAACTCATTGGCGCGAGAGGTAACTTCGCCAACAGGGGAGACACTGATTGGGTTTAAAACTCATTAGCAGGAGAGAAAATGCTGACTTACAGGAGAGACAACACTGATAGACATGAAAGCTTATTGGTAGGAAAGGTTTTTTAACATTGCTTGTCAATATTGATGAATATTAGTGAGTGATATTAGTGAGTTTGAAAATCGTACTAGTCTGTTACATTTAATTAGAATGTCTGTCTCAATGACTGCCCTTGTATGACTATGAAATCTTGATATCTCAATGGCTACGTATCATAGACAATTAAAAGTGGACTAGGGATTTAGATCAACAATAAATTCCTTCTTAAAAAAAAACAAAAACAAATTGTCAGAACCGGATCAAACTGAAAAGGGGCCACATGGTAATCATAAACTTTCAAACAAAAAAGAATCATCAGAATCGGTTGACCCAGCCGAAAGTTCTGAGATAACAAACATGAAAAAAAATTCAGTCGAATTGAGAACCTGCTCCTTTTGTGAAGTCGGTGAAAACCAACACTAATTTTGATGTATTATGTGTTTAGATATGCGTGCAATAATCACTTTGCGGTGTTGTGCATAGAGGCGACTTCACACGCCAACGTTCGCAGAAAACGAAGCATCTTAAGGTAAAAACTGATCTATGTATAATTTTTCAAAATGTCACCCATTTTTTTAATCTATCCAAATATTCATTTATGAAAAATATTTTTAAGAGTCTTCAGGTTCCATGAGGAAATACTTGGCTATATATATATGCATGTCATCTGGTTCGCGAGTGAGAGCGAGTCATGAGATCGCATCACTATGTATGAACGCTGATAAAGTAATGTTTGACATAATATGATCAGTGAGTACCGCGACCTCCTGTCGCGGGCTCCTATTGCGATCTCCTGTCGCGATCTCCTGTCGCGATCTCTTGTCGCAATCTCCTGTCGCGGTCTCCTGCCCTTCCTGTCCTGCCACCTGTACGCGGGAGGACCTGATGCAAGCCACAGAGGATGTTGTTCGCGTGGCTGAGTTCTGGAACGGAACTGTTTGATGCGCCATCGACACGACAAGAAGAAGAAGTCTCCCCTACTAGGAGGACGTTAGTCTAGAAGTTTTCCATATTGAATACTTAATTTTTGTTGCAGGTATTGTTGAATAAGACATTTTTTGAAAAAGAAGAAAATTCTATTCGCGTACCAAGTACGTTTTACGAGGGGCGAAAGAAGAAGAAAAAGCTAAAAAAATCCCCTAAGCGTACAATACAGAAGATAATAAAGAACGGAAAGAGCAAGAGCAGAAAGATCTATGTGCATCCGGTAACGAGGTCGCCGATAAAGCCTTCGGAGCGTATAACAAGAGACTTTCATACAAAAGGCGTAGAAGAGATGCCAACGGAGAAAAGTCACAGGAGAAAAATAAAAAAGAGCACTAAAGTTATCAGATATCCCATGCCTTTCCACAATTACAGGAAGGATACGATTGGACGAAAAAGAACTCGACGAGACGTTGATGACAACCAAATACATATATTTAAAGATTTAGATGAAATTGAATTTTTGAGCAACGAAAATGACAACAATGTTGTAAGGGCACATGTACAGCGTCACTGGTAGATAAAACTAATCATTTATAATGTATCTGTTGTGTGAGTTTGTGTACTTGAAATAAATCGTAGTAGCTATTCATTAGAAGATAAAATTGAATAAATGATAAAAATAAAATCCCTTTGAGCATTAACATTCCTTGAAAAGAATAAATAGTGTATGGTGCAGTAATAACCTTTATGACTGTTCCAATTCTTACATAAGTATACAATTATACATAGACACTTATTATTCTAGTTTTGCTTATAATTTCTTTAAAGAATGGGTTCAACGATAGTCCAGACGGGATTCAAATGTTGGTACATTTAATTCATTCTTTAAACTTAAAAATGTTTTCAGTTTACGAATTTAAATTTATCCTGTTTTTCTGCCTTACTATTTAATCAACGAAGAGAACAGCCAAATATTATATATATAAAATCATAAGCGGGAAGATCGCAGCAGGGGCGCATAAAGGTTGCTTCCTGCTGGGCGTAATATTAGAACAGTCCCGGATAGGCCGTTAATAAATCTTGAAACTTTGATAGTTCAACGGTAAAAAGAAAGGCTCATAGGTTGCTTAGTTCAAACCCGAAACCAGCTCGGCTTGATGCTCACTTCTATGACAAATAAAAAATATCAGGCATACCGCAAAGTACTCTTAGTATTTCACAACTAGTGGCATAATCAGTGGTAGACATTTGAGTCGATCGCTAGGTTAAGTAGCTCTTGCTGCAACCGGGTGATACATGGGTGACCCATTCTAACACTGGTTTGTTTCTGATATTCGACTATTTCATCAAGCAATTTCTTTTGATCCTGACATTTAACATAATTATCTATGTGATCGCCACATTCAGTATGTTTTTCTTTTTTCTCTATGCTTACTAAGCTGTTACAGATTAGACAATTCACAAAACAGTTATCAATCTAAAAGAAAACGATTTCGATTATATACACAATATTAATATAAAAATACTTATTTATATTGCATACATTAAGAAGATAATTTACTGCTTGCAATGGTCAGCTTTGGAGAGTCACCTGCCACAATAATGAAGATAGTTAACCTTTCCTCTGAAAAAGTAATACTGCAAGGTAACAGCTGAGAGAAATAAAAACTCTTAGTAGATTTGACTTGAACTTTGACACTTTCTAGGCATAATTAAATAGCTGGCAACCGTGACTTCGTCAGCCTAAAATTTAGTGTTCTTGTTTATAACTTCAAAAGATTTATTTTTTGTATGTTATGAGTGATCCGTCTGGGAGGCTGACATTCCGCGCGTAACATAACTCTGTTGCGGATAGGTTGGATGCGCTCAGGGGTCGCCCTGGCCGATATGCGAAATTTTTTTTTAAGGTTTTAACACAAAATATGCCCTTTTTTATCATTTATAACTAAAAAAAGCCTCTCCTGATAGAATATCTAATTAGAGTACAAACAAAAGCAAAAAATTTATGCATTTTTGGGTAAAGTAACAAAACTGCATATTAATCAGGAGTTGATATTAACAGACAGCAATCTTTTGAGGCTCTGTCAGAGAGAGCTGTTGCTGTTGTGGTTAACCCTAATCAATTGGTTAAAGGCAAAGTGGTTATAGATGCATTCCGTCTTATTAATCCTAATATGTTGGACAGGAACCAAGACAAACAATCTCCAACTTGGGTCATCTACAAAAACCCTCTGTGCAAGCCTTAATACATGGATTAAATCGTCACTACTATTCAATTATCCCTAAAAATATGTCTTGTTTCTAAATTTCAAAATAAACGGCTTCCAGATAACCTTACGTACAAACTGTTAACCAAAATTAAAAAATAAATAATAACAAAATATTTGCACAAATGCTGAAGCAGATATTTACTTATTTGTAATAAGTAGCCCCATTAGAAAGTTTCATGTTTCTAACTTCAAAAATCACAAATATTCATACATATTTTCAATACCTATTTCAATCCTTTCAAATTTTACTTTCACAACAAAAAATTAGCCTACGTTCATCTGTAAGATCTAATATCCCTCTATATGGTAATTAAAAATTAATTAAGCTATTAAAGGTCTGAAGACGTAACAGACACATTAAGTTTCACATTTATAATATTAGCATGGATTGTCTAAACAGTAGCCACATTAATTAATAAGTTTTAAATATTAAAATTAATTTACTAACCTTACGATAGACTGATTTGTCTCTGACAAGCTCCAATTTTGCTTGATTCACTGATAACTTATCAGTTCGGAAATGTTCTGTGGATCTGCGACGAAGTGGGACAAAGGCACGTTCTATGAAATAAATCGTTTAGTCTATACTAATATATAAAGCTGAAGAGTTTGTTTGTTTATTTGTTTATTCGCTTGAACGCACTAATATCAGGAACTGCTGGTCCGATTTGAAAAATTCTTTCAGTGTTAGATAGCCCATTTATCGAGGAAGGCTATATAACATCAAGCTAAAATTGAATCTAATTTTTTTTCTTAATTTTACGCGGACGAAATCGCGGGCACAGCTAGTAAACAATAAAATTAAAAACTAAAATATATTCTAGTGTCTGATGATTTGGAAATCGTCTTCTCAAATATCTAATTATTTATAAATGTTCACGCATAAACAGACTTTCAAGACTTTATTTATTTTTATGAAGGGTAAATATTACTGGGATATAAAGTAACCCATGTGTTAACATAGGGCGCTTTGTATCCGTAAAAGGAGTTTATGAGACAACCCTCATAAACTCCTTTTTTCTGAGAGATATTTTGGAGTAAAACTGGCGAGCTTGGTGTCGTGATTGGATTTATGGTGTTGACAGGATATCTTGATATACTGCTTCGGAAGTAAAATTAGGTATATAAAACCACCTCTCCAATATCTGGTACTTTTTCGAACATCGAAATTTTTTGTTTTTACGGTTTTACGTGCACATTCACAGCTAAAACATACCTTATAGAATTTCTAAGACTTTTACTACCTATAAAGTTCCTTAATTTAAATCATATTAAGAAGGATCAAATTATATTAAGCGATCAAGTAACTATAGTCCAGAAGACCTTCTAGAACTAACCAAGTTCTTAATTGATATATTCAATAAGGACAGGATTAGAAATGCTATCTTAAATATCAATATGGAAATTAATCTCTAGACGTTGATAACAGGAAGTTTCCATTTCACAACTCCTCATGTAGGATTTACTTGTTCTATTGTTATTAGTGGCGTATCTTCATCATTAAGTAAAGTATACAAGATTGGATAATGCCGGAGCCAGACATAGCTCAAAGTGTTTGTACATTTTTGTCCTTGAAGACTACAAAGTTCTACCAAAACTTTGTGCAGCTACACAAAGCGTAGAGCCACACTAAATGATCATTTAAATGAAGCTATGTCTGACTCCGGCATAAATAAGTGGTACTGTTGAGCATCTGTACAAAAAAAAATTAAAACATTTTGTATAAGGCCGCACTGTTTGACCAATATATTATTAGGTAATAGTTATTAGAAGTGGAATCCAAGAGACAGATTCTCTATTTACCCTAATTGATCTCTTTCCTTAATCCTTACAGCACAAAACATCCAGGTGGGTCAAAAAAAGGTGGGCTAAAGTGCAGCCGCCGTGCGGGCCCCATCAGTGATAAATAATAAATAGGTAAGCGTTAGTAACAGCGCCACAGTTCTTAACTAATGCGGCTACTATCGAAAATTGTAAGTCTGTATCTTGTAATGCACTAAAGAACTTATTGTATTCATTATTATTTATTTATTTAAGTCTAAGGCTCGCAAGTGAACCAAATGTATTATTTTTATTAGCTACATCTGTCTACTTCAGCCGAGGATTCGGAGGTTGGGCGGCAGCTCGTACAAGAACTACGAGGAGTTGGGGGGCACCATGGCGAGCGTTGGGCCCGTCACTCTGTGCAGCCATTCCGTTGACATTCCTGTGGACTGTTGCCATTGTGTCCCACGTTGTAATGCTAGCCTTCTGCGTCAGATCTTTGATGAATCTAGGGTAAGAAAATTTTCACTCTCTCTCTCTTTGCCTAGACTTTTCCAATTTCATTTGGGGTCAAGTCAATGAGACACGTCTGTAAGAAATATTGTCTATAATATAAAATTAGTTTAGTTTTATAAAGGGTCTCCAGGTCGTATCGGTTTGAAAATATCAGACCTGGCAACTGGTTTCACAGAGATGAACGGCCAAAATGCACAAGGCATGCAATTTAAAAAAAAAATTTATGTATGAATACAAATATTATACCTAAAAACCAAAAATACCAAACTAAGACATTCAATATAAAGTAGAGGAAAGTATTTCTCATACAATTTAGAAACACGAAGTTTTTAAATAGACCAAACCAAAGAGATTTTGTGCGAGGCATGAAATTTCTAGGTTAGGTTTAGGATACCGATTTTGTGTTTGTAATACATGTGAGTATATGTACCTAACGAATAAAAAAATATAATATATTACATATTTATATAATATAAACACAAAATCACACCAAAACAATCAATATAAGGTGGAGGAAAGCATTTCTTATGAAATTTTCGAAATACGAAATTCTCAACTAGGCCAAGCCAAACCTTCATAGTTGATAGTGTAAACGATTATAACAATACTTCTCCAGATGCAGCAGTACAACCTGCATTGGAGTCGCAGCAGCCCAGCTGTCGGTATCGCTGACAACGTTGGCTGCTGCCTTATTTATGGTGCAATTGGACCTGCGATATGACGCTTCACTGTCACCACCACGGCCGTCTGATGCGAACATCTGTACTGCTGTGTCAATGGTATATCTGAGGGTCTACCGCTAACATTTTCGATAGTTTTCAGTTCGTTACAATTAGTTATAATTCGAAACGTTTTCACGACTTAATAGCCGTAACGTCGAGGATTCGATAGATCGATCGAGTTCTGATTTCATTTGTGTTTCAATATTGCTAGATATTTAGGAACTAAGATGTGTAAAACGGTAGTATTAATGGTTCATTTTATTTTCGGTTTCGAACTTGAAAGTAAGTAAAACTATCGAGAATATTCATGCAAGGCTCAGTTTCTTCTTCGTTTCAAAAATAAAATTTGACAATTAATATAACATACGGTTGTCACGATTACGCTTTGACATCATCCAATACATGTGTGTGTTAGTGCTGTAAATCCTTCTGCATTGGTGTGCGTGCGGTTTTATTTTAATAATTTAATATATGAGTATTTTATATTATAAAAAAATAATTGTATTCGCACACCTTTTTCTATATGAACTATGAATGTGCCAAATTTCATACTCCTCCGTAAGCGCAATTTTCGTAAAATAGGTACCTAAAGTTTTCGCTTCCCATATTGATGTATAATAGTAAGTACTTAACAATCCACCAAACAAAATTATACTTTAAGCAAATATTATTAAGGTTGAAATCTCTAACGATGTGGGGTGTCTATTTAAATGGCACGTGGTACCCACGACTTTTTTGCCAGCTGTCAGTACACGGTACCGATGAGTTTTTTGTCGGCGTCAAACAAGATATGTGTGTCAAGTCAAACATGACGGATTAACATTGGTAAATAATGTTTATTTTTGGGGGTCCGCAGAGATATAGCCTCATTACCTCAACGGTAGAAGAGATAGGCTAAAATCCAAAAAGTACCGGCTTCACAAACTTTTAGAAATACTTAAAAATATTCCGAATATAATTCTTTTAACAATAAAATAATATTTCAATACTGTACATAAAATTTTTCAGTCTATTAAATTTCTTTCAAAAAAAAAAGTCTAGTGTATGTATGAACACTGACGGCATAATGCATTTAAAATTTGACAAAATTTAAAAAAAATGACAAAAAAATCCTTATCGCACGCCATTGCTGGTGCAGAAAACACTATCAGGACGAGCCTTGCTAAAATTACTCAACATTTGGCGGAGTTAGCTATGACTATGTATATATTAATAAAAAGATATATTTATTTCCATTATTATATTTATAAATATATTTAGATTTCTTTTAAGCTATATAAACATTTATCATTACCAAAATAGTCACTTTTAGCCTACAAACTTGAATTTTTTGTT
Source organism: Charaxes varanes (assembly GCA_024363005.1). Classification (NCBI taxonomy): domain Eukaryota; kingdom Metazoa; phylum Arthropoda; class Insecta; order Lepidoptera; family Nymphalidae; genus Charaxes; species Charaxes varanes. The sequence goes on along the minus strand of JANCMC010050420.1, from coordinate 9,584,073 downwards.
AACATAATCAACAGCGATGGCTCCCGCGTAAATTGTCGTAACTCCAATTTCCCAACTTCATGATATAGCGTTACAAACATGTAAATTGAAATAAAATCGACATTATTTAATATATTTTGGTACAAAAATATATATTCATTAATAACGATTACATTATTGTGTACAGAAATATACTAAGCAGTGAAAAATATTACACTTTAGTTACTTGTAACGTTTTACTGCAAAGCTGGGACTTGGGGGTTACGACAATTTACGTGGGAGCCATCGAACTATACATACCTATAAAGTTAAGTTGCCTACGTTAGAAAAAAACGCCTGTTTAAATCCCTATACAACCTACTAAAAGACCTTGGCTTGTCAAGAACTATCATAAGTTAATTACTAGAAAGGACATCTAAAGCCGCACTAGTAGGATCATACCAGAATAGTAATCAATTTTTAATGTATGTGCTGATGATAAACCAAATATTAACTGTATATAACTTATTTAGAGTGTAGTGATAGTTAATTTTACGATGTTAACGATTTCACGAAAAAAAAACCCTGTACAAAAGTATATTTTGATTCCAATACTACGTACAGTAGTGATGTGATGCAATATCGCGTTATTGTGTAATTAAGTTCCATTTTTTACGCAATCGTGGGATATTGAAAATCTGATCGAAAACTATTACAATGAGTATAACTGCTTGTAAAATACCAGTGTTTAATTAAAATATTACTGTAATACCAGTATTGTATTATAATATCAGTGTAATTAGTACAGTGCGCAAAAAAAAAATTGCAACATGATTCTGAAACGTTTTTATTTTGTCGCGATAACGTCATATAAATGGAGGATGCGTGCACCAAAAAGCATGACTCAATGTCATGTTCCGTCTGAACCGAGCGTGCAAGCGAGAACAGAAAACAAACGATAGAGAGGCGCAATCGGTCTAAGCGTTCGGTGTTGCCACGTAAAATTATTGTCCATATTCAAATTCAAATGATATTTTACAAGTAGACTTTTACAAGCGCTTTTGTATCGTCAAATAATATCCTAAAACGACTTTACAGACAACCAACGTTTTTTTAATACATACAAAAGTGAATGTTGTGGTTAAACTTTACTCGCTGTTAGTACAGCCTTTGCATAGCGAAAATTAAAAAAAAAATTGAACGTAAATACGTTAGTGTGCGAATGCGTATACATCGCATCACAGCTGATCGCTCCAATATGACGAACCTTTGTTTTTTTTTTTGTAAATATTTAGTGCTGTTTATTGTTAATTGTCATAACGTCTTCTAGTTTAAAGAAGTGACCATATGGAAGTCTATTAATACTTGGGTTGTTTACATTAAACACCGTGCGGAGGTCGTAGCTTCATCGGTGGCCGGCATTCGAGTCGATCGCTAAAGGTTAAGCAATAAGCAATTCTCACCGCGGCTGGGAATGGTTCCCTCATTACCTTTCGGAAGGCACGTAAGACAATGAGTCCCGATTAATGTCTTGAGATTGTAGAGATGGCAGAGATGACGTCAGATGGCAGTCGGTCATCTTAACCCGCCCCAAAGCCACGGCCTCTGCAATTTAAGCCGACCCTGGTACTAGACCGGAATAACGTGACTAAATTGGCGTGACGTAATTTTATACCTATCAAATGTTTCGAGCAGAGTTTTTGAAGCAAAACATTAATTTTCTTGTAAAACTATCAAAATTACTTTTCCTACTACATATGTACTAGGAAAAGTAATTTTAAATCTCTAAATATAAAAACTTCTTCCCTAATTGCACGAGTAACCTACTTACTATCAAGTGCATGCATTGATGCATTGTGTAGTACAAAATGTTGACAAATCGTAGTCAAACCGAACGAAACGCGACAACAACACCATCACTAGACGTGACAGCATTGCCGCTACTTCACGCCGATCTCATGTGGCCCACTGATTTAAGTGCCTTTCGAAACACGAAGGAGGTCGGATATCAAATACAAAACAGTGTTAGAATTGGTGACCCATCCATCACCCGGCTGCGGTAAGTGCCAATTAACCTAGCGATCGATCCAAATCCTAAATGCCGACCATTGATTAATCCACGACCTCCTCCCCGGCTTCGCACAGGTGTATTGTATTATACTTAACATTCATTAGGAATCACACTGTTTATTAATGTACAGCATTCAAATTAGTTGTGCTGTTAAAAAGACCAAAACGTACCAGACATGGAAATGACATTTTTTTGTACTATGTAAAGATATTTGTAAAGATACTATAAGTATATATCTAAAATAATATAAGATAGGAACATATTAAGAATTGTACAATAAGCTTTCATTCGCACGAGAGCTTTTTTACCGAGCGTTAAAAAAACGTTCAAATAGAGCATATAAACTCCAACGCTTGTGTTCACACGACAGCTCTTTTACAACGCGACGCTTTTTTATCGAGCAACGTTCTATTTTCAACGCTATATATCCGAATATAAGGTATATTTTTGTATCGACGACGCTGAAAAGGCGCCAGCGCTGAGATTTAACGCAACGCTTTTTAAACTCTCGCGCGAATGGGGGCTTAGGCGACCTTTATGTTAATCAGCGACCGTTCTATCAATTTTTCTAGCAACCTAGAACTCAGATATTTTCTTTCTCACAGTATCGTATTATTAGCAATATCAGCTTAGTAATAAATGAAACGATTCAATGTACAATCGGGAAGTTCCATATGTTAAATGATAATATAACAATATTAACATCTCGACTAGGTTTGAATGTGCTATTGGATAATGAGTATAATGTAATCGTGTACTGGGTAACCTCGTTAGTAGGTTAATTTGAACTAATCGCATCATCTGTGTTAATAGTTTACTAATGTATGTAACGCCAAATGTGGATTACAAATTCCACTTGCATTTGTATAAATCGTAGATCTGTATCTGAATCGGACTGAAGGTATCCTATGACTTTTTCTATAAGCCTGGAATAGTATATAAAATTTAAATAGTAAATGGTTGAATGATTTCAAAAGATATATTCTTTTAGAAATGCTTAGTATTCTTATTTCTCCTACAATAGATTTTGATTATTTTATTTTATTTATTTATTTAACATTTTAACGAGACATTACAATTATTCTGATCAATATAGCACGTTGAAACCACCGAGGTTTGTCTCCGTGCTATGGGAGATGTCGGCGACGAGTCGCATACATTACTTTCTTAAAATATAAGCTTAACTAATATATAAATTGTGTTGACAACTCTAGTTACAAGATAACTTTTGAATGATTTATAAATTAAATTTTACATAACTACTGGCTAGGGTTTTTACAATAATTGTAAATGTAGATATATAAATTGTGTAAATTACGAGTACACTCGTATTCATTCATCTATTTACTACGTTGCGATTTTGCTTTTATTTAATTTTTAATAAGCAGTGCCGACGCATTTGCAAAAGTATATAAGCAAAAATATTTAGAAACAACATACACAAACAAATTAAAAAAATGCCAAATAGATAATTAAAAGAAATCCGATAAAAATTTCATATTTTAAAAATTTTATAAGAAACTTTTAAATCGAATATTAATAATTATAATAAGGCTAAATTTTAATAAACATTTAATAACTGTTTATAAAACACATGGACAGTATACATCAATTGTTCAAAACGTTTCATTATCACATTGTCATAATGTTGTATATGCGGAATGCTGAATGCCTTAATAATCGTGTGCATGTCGCAAGCCAAACAAGATAATGCTCTATGAAAATGGCGGTGGATGTTATTCGTACCATAGAGCATAGAGTGTTCGTGAGCGCGCGTCTATCGCTTCGCCACTCCCAGAAGGCGCGCTTTCAATGGGGCGGCGCCTCGGACCGCGTCCCTCACCGCACCTCAGCTTGCCTCAGCAGCAGCATAAAATTACAGAATTCGCTCGCGTATTTTAGCACGAAACTTGCGAGATATTTTCTGCATTAAAGTATTATTTAATTTCTACTTAAATCTATAATACTAAATAAATGGATTATAATAACGTTAATCAATTGTAATATAATTATTGTTAGGTATGAATGATAAACATAGAAAATCAGGTGTTTTGCCGTTAAAAACAGTCTATCAGAAAAATCGTAGAGTTTTTAAGAACATTTTACGTGTTCGCCTTTTCTTTAGAAATTCTTTGATCGATTTTTCGTCATATATTTATTTTGTATTCTATTGTTCTAAAATATCGTCATATCATCATAAAACGTCGATTATCTATACTTATATCATAAAGAGGAAATATTTGATTGTGTGTTTGCTTTGAATAGGCCCTAAAGACTGTAACGAATTGAATTTTTTTTCAAATCAGTCATCAGTAGGTAATGTGGATGGACATAGGTGATAGAATACTTATTTTCAAAAACACATGGATCTTAAGAAATGACGAGGGCATCGTGGCTTAATCAGTGGTCGGCATTTGAGTCGATCGTTAGGTTAAAAACTTGCTGCGACCGGGTGGTAGATGGGTGACCCATTCTAACACTGCTTTATATTGTATATCCGACCTCCTCCGTAATTCGGAAGGCACGTAAAACAGTGGGACCCGATTAATGACACTGAGTGATATTACTCGTAAGGTTGTAGAGATCGTGGGGGTTCCGAGGATGACGTCTGCAATCTAAGCGGACCCTGGTACCGGGATAACGCTAGGAAGAAGAAGAACGATTAATATCACAAAGTGACATTAATCGGGTCCCACTGTTTTACATGCCTTCCGAAACACGGAGGAGGTCGGATATATTATTAATATTATTTTTGTGTATATTTTATTTATTAAATACTAACGTGTGAAGTCAGCTTAAGCAATAAAAGAAAGTAGATGGTATTTTATCAGATTATATTACCACTTACTTATCCCGACGTCCTATGACACTTACTTTCCACTGATAATTACTTTCCATTGATAATTAACACTAAAATGACAGAAAATTTGATAATTGAAGGATTTAGGATTACTTTGCATAAATTTGCTAATGCACTGAAGATCTCCATAAGAAATATTGAATATTTATTTTTACATTTCGTAGAGATATGACAAAATGAAATTAAAATAAAAGCTGTCGATCGAAAGTCTGAAGTAAAAATTATTGATTCTCTTTAAATAATATAAAAAACCTTTGTTAAGTGTTATTGTTTGAAGATGTTTTGTCAGAATTTTACAGAAAGTTAACGATAATTTAAGCAAAAATAGATACAAAAAGAAATCGATTAATCACTGACACAAAAATAGATTTACCACTTACATAGTGTTGGCCATTTTGAATGCCGTACAATAGACCCACCAAGGAGATATTTATCAATTTTTACCAAAACCATACGCTTTCACAATGACGTATAATTTATAACAATGCATTATGAATATAAATGCACAACATTAAAATACCTGTCGCATTCTTCACCATTTTATTACGTATAAATTTGAAAATAAATTAGACTTAAACCCGCACCTCGCATCACGCAAATAAATTCGCATGTTGCGTGTGGTCATAATTACCAAATATTATATCTTAATGACAGCTTTAATATTCGAAAGCTTCGCGTGCTTGAAATTGAAAACTTTTAATTTCTCTTTATTAAAGCCAAGCTTTGAGTCGACCGTCCTTCGCGGAATATCAATTCCGGCTTATACAACAATTAAACCTTAATTAAACAGTAAAATATTACTTTTTGAGTACAAAAGTCTTTTAGAATTATTTTTGCCGTTTGCTGTAACATAATTTGAAATATGTGTCTACACATAGGTTATTTATAAAATCTGCCCTTAAAACTTTCAAAAGCATACACCACTTTTAGTCCATTGGAATGTTAAATTTTTTTGGGGTTTAAAATTTGAAAAAATATGGACAATAATTAATGCGAATGTTTCTGACTTTTTTATTTATTTCTGATTCTACAATAAAACTTACTTCACAAAATGTTATGTAATTTCAGATAAACCATAAAAACCATTTAAACCACTTTTTCCAAAATGGCTGCGCTGTGACAAGGGCTCCCAAGTTTGTAACTGATAGAATCAGGCGTTACTTTGCAGAAATCCATGACATGCATGAAAAACTAAACTACTTTGCTTTAATCCGCGAATGATTATTAATAATGTTATTAACAAAAGAATTACTTGTTTACGGCGTTACGTTGGTTATTAATGAAAAACATTTATAAATCTGTACAATGGGCGCCCTTATCGCTGTAAAAGCTCCTAATTAAACTATATTGCGATGTCAAAGTATCCATAAGGGACAAATAACATTTTAAGCCACTAGTTCAGTGACTAAAAGGTAGACCCAAAGCCGAAGGACACTCGGTTCGACTGGAAAAGAACCTCAACCTTATAGAAAATCATAGCCAATGCCGAGCTTACCTACAGAAAACCAAAATCATTATTTATTATTAGCAAACCCAGCAGACATTGTCCTGCCCAAGTTTTGGCTCGTCTGCTATTAACCAATTAACAAATGTCCTTTATGCATTCAATAAAACGATTAATGAGCTATCTAACACTGAAAGAATTTTTCAAATCGGACCAGTAGTTCCTGAGATTAGTGCGAACAAACAAACAAACTTGTCAGCTTTTTATATTAATATCGATAAGTTTACATAGAACGTCAGTAAAAATGTCTTGCACGAATGTCATTAGTTTAATTTAAGTATTTTAAACAGCGACGAAAACGGATTTTTTTCGTATTTTGTAATAATATTTTTTAATAATAATAAATAACTATTCCTTTCTTTTTTTTTTAAACTTTCCCGAAAATAAGTGGAATGACTCAAAACAAACATAATTCAAAATGGTTAAGTCGTTTCAGCGTTTTAGCGAGACTAACGAACAACGATTGATTTTTTTATAAATAGAATGACCTTGGTCCTTTTAATTATTTTTAGAAAATTTGCACTATTTGTGTGCTGTACTCACAGTTAACCTGTGGGTAGTTGTGAATTTATGTCACAATAACCCATTCACGATCAATGATCCGTGGTGAACAGATGTGCCGCTCGGGCAGTATACCTATTTACTGTTGTTTTATTTATGTTCACAATTTTGTGACTGGCCCTTTGGGGCAGTTAGTAATGACACTACCTACCTACCGTTGAGCTATTGAGGTTCCTTATCAAAAGGCTATTATCGCGATAAGCGTTCATTGCCCATGAGTGAAAAAAATAATTGCTTCCCCACAGACTGCACCGAAGCGGCGCCGGTTTCGTATTAGTAATTTAACATACGTAATAGTCTATTATGCGGGCACATAAACAAATAGGAAAATATGGCGAAATGGCCGTATTAACCTGCACTTAACTCACGCCATAGAGCTATTGTTGCGATAAGAGCGCGCCTATTAAATACTGCTTCAATTGTCGCGCAATTCGATTCGATTTTCATTCTCGCGACGGTCATTCGTTAACGGTCACACTTTATATTTTAGCGGTCATGCTTTATACTTTAGCGGTCACACTTTATATTTTAGTGGTCATACTTTAAATATTAGCGGTCAGACTTTATATTTTAGCGGTATGTAAAATTTTTATACATTATTAGATTTATTTTAGAGATATTTAAGAATTTTTTATTTTCAGTTATTGTCTGTAAATGAATACATTACAAACATCAAGGAAACGACGATCATGTTAACCGGGATATAATACATCATTTATAGGGATCAAAATAACGACAGCTTCGCTGATAATTGGCAAAGAAACTCATTAAAATTAACGCGGACTATGTGTACGTGCGTGCTTCACGATCTGCGAAATCTATATTACACATACAGATAATGATGAGAAAACTTTAGGTACCATTTTACGAAAATTGCGACAACGGAGGTCTATGAAATTTGGTACAATTATAGTTTATGTAGAGTAAGGAGTGCGAATGCAAATATTTTTGTATAGTATTCTTTATAAATATATTAAACTATTAAAATAAATCCACACGCACACCAATGCTAAACAATTTCCACCAATTACACACGCGTGTATATAATGATGTCAAAGCGTAAACGTGACAACCGTATGTTATAGTGATTGTTAAATTTGGTTTTTCTGCGACTAGAACAAAATATTATGTCGTACTAAGCATGTGATACGAAAAAGGTTTGTGGGCAAATTTTAACCAGCAAACGATCTCTATTATAGATAAATATACCCACTGTGATATTATAAAATTAAAATCGGATGCTTACGGGAGACATAATCATCGCATAAATGTGCTTTTACTCAAGTATATAAGATAGTTGCGTAAATAAGGTTAAAACTATTAACGTTTTAATAAATATGATGAGAATAAAATTGCCGTTAGCGAAATTCTATTTCAAAATTACAATGCTACTTTCTTCGTTCGTGTATTTTTTTACAACTCCAGTTTCACTCCGCTCTCAACTTTTCAATGTTTGATTTATATCAATCCATTTGCACTATTAATAGTTAAAGATCTTACGGGCATCGTTGAAAAGGAGCGGTAAATTGAAAAATCTTTGTAGAGTGGAGAGACGTTCTAGATTTTCCTTTATATGGACTTTTCTAAGACATGGATTGTTCATTGAATCATTGTTATGTAACTGTTTATAAAGGTTATATAACAAAAGGTTATAATTATGTCGCTTAGATATTTATTAGCAGTTATTTAATTCGTATGTTTATACAATAATATAAAATTAAAACCCAATTAACATATCCCATTTATTAAAATACTTTTTATAAACACCGACATTTACTCTCTATTTCTAGATATTATGTAGGTACTAAATTGTAGCAAAAACGAACTCAGCACTTAAACAGATAGCTAAAAAAATAGTATTATCGGTAGTTTATGTAAAACTTAATAGCAGCAAATTTTTTTAGGGTTCCGTAGGCCTACGAGGAAACTATAGTTTCGCTGTGTCCGTCCGTCCTTCCGTCTATCCGTCTGTCCACCCAAACTAACTTCTATAATTGTGAATATAAAAGCATGAAATTTCGCAGTGCGCATAGATTTTCTTTTCAGAATCTTATAATAATAATAATTTTACATTTTGGGAGCGACTCCCATACATGTGAAATAGAGCTGAGTTTTAATTTGTCATTCAACCCCATCGTGTGATGTCAGATACCTTCTATATATGTATAAACGTGTCTTGACACACTTTTTGGCATTTTATTTATTTTTTGTCTTCAAATCGCTGTCAAACGCTACAAAGTCTCCAAAATAACACTCGAGTTAAACAGGCTCTTATGTCTTTTATTTTAGGGGTGAATATTTATTGCGCATTTTAAAGTTATGAAACGTCAGCAAAAGCAGACACATAACAAATTATAGAACGAGACGGATCCCACCCGGAAAGCATGCCAAAAATTTTTGCTACCCCAGGGAAACCGCTGCAAGTAATAAATTCAAACACAAAGATACTTTTATTTCACAAAAGTTTATATTTAGAAAGAAAATATTTATTAATTCAAATATATTTTATAATAATAATAAAATAATCTTAGAATTTTAAAAATGAAAATACTGATTTATATAACACTGTAATTCTTATACGGGATGGGACGATAACATTTTTTTTAATTAGCTTATAATGTCCCACTACTGGGCAAAGGCCTCCCCACTTTTAGACCACTCTCCTCTATCTAGATAACATTTACAAGCCTCATTAACAATAACCTAGTTTGTTTGTTGAGTAGTTTTATTTATTTATTTATTAGTTACTAAATGACAAAATTATCACCAACCTGACATAAAATAACATGCATAAAAAAAATTTAATCATTTAAACCTTTTTTATACCTTTTATTATTCCTTATATACTTTTACACACACACACACATATATATATACTAATATATAAAACTGAAGAGTTTGTTTGTTTGTTTGAACGCGATAATCTCAGGAACTACAAGTGCGATTTGAAAAATTCTTTCAGGTTTAGTTAGCTCATTTATCAAGAAAGGCTATATATCATTACACTAAAATTGAATCTAATGTTTTTACCTAATTTTACGCGGACAAAGTCACGGGCACAGCTAGTATATTATAATAAAGATATCGGTCACAACTTTTATCTCTGGTAATGTTTTATTTTAAACATTTCTTATTGTAAACCCTTTTGAAATTTGAATAAGAGTTTTAAATTCATGTTACCATTGAGGAAGTTGCGAACATAAAAAATTAACAATTTACAATAATCTCCACAAGCATATTCTAAGTAGCAAAAAATTTCCATGAAGTAATTTTGCGAAAATTGAAACCGACGAACGACGTTGCTTCCTGAAAGTGACACAATGACACATGAGGGAAGGACAAAGCCCACCCTGTTAGATCTTTAATTGACTAGTTCCAAATTGGGAACTAACCGAATTTTCATGCTCTTTGTGCTCATGACTGGAGAAATCAGTTCAGATTTTTTTTTTACATTGAAATAGATAACATTACAATGCCTGCCGTAAACAGATAATACTTATTTTGTCAAACTACATATAAAACTGGTCTCTATTTATGAAAAAATATTGCAGTGTTAAATATTCCGTTTATCTAGGAAGGCTGTAGGCTATATATCATGACGTTGAAACTAATAGGAGCGGAAGACCTATGAAGAATGTTTCAAAATCGGGGGCTTAAAGGAGACCTTTTGAGAGATTTTTTTTCGCTGCGTAAAAAGTTAAAGTTTCACAAAAATGATGTATGATAGAATTGCTACCCTTCTGAATAAAAGTTCGCGAGACCATATATGTTTATCTTTTAAGGTTGTCTTACTATAACCTTTTTTACGCTAACCAAATTTGTTTTAATATAACGCATTACGTGTGAAGGTCTTTTTATAAACATGATAGTATTCCTCATCCAAAAACTATTTTTTAAAACACCACCTATTTTTTAAAACCCACGTGGACGAAATCGCTTGGTACAGCCAGTAAAATATATCAAAAGATAAGACAATAGTTTCATATTTTTTGAAGTATTCTGTCTGCTTCTTCTATAACAGAAGGAAGCCTAATAATTCAAAGTCAATCAATATTTTATCGTAGAGAAATTATTGTCATCATTAAAACGCGAATATTTTATAGGTATTCTACTATGTACAGATTAACATGGATAATAACCTAAACTAGCAACGAGGTCGACCAGCGCTCGAGCGCAACTCTTCCACATGAATACCTTTTAAGTGGTCTTCAAAGCTACCTTCATTGTTTACATTACACATCACACGATTTACATAGGACCATGAAATTTGATAACGAGATATGTTACTCAATTCGGTGTGATGTTTGAGAAATAGTGACATGAGAGAATCTACTTTTTTTTTTAAAGAAAGTAGTAGATAAATTTCGTTCGTCTTGGTAACAGCTAATTTGATATTCCTACAAAGTTAAATATCTAGTTTTTGAATTAATATATAAATAAATTATACATACTAAAATACATAGTATGCTCAAATCTAGAATTGAATCCGCAACCTTGTATTGCTCTGCGAACTGCACTAGAAGACCAATCGTAAAATTTGACCTTACAATACTGCAATCCTAATTAAATTAATCTTAGTATCAGGAGCTATCAAATTTTATTTATAGGGTACTCTTTTATAATATCTCATAAAACTGTACATAATCCACTTCGTAGTAAATACTGTACGAGATAGTTAAGTCTAAGCAAAGGTATAATTCATTGGCTTTGGCTTTTTTAGCAACATTTCTGTCACCTAAATTGACACAACGTCACATAAGTACGCGAGAGACGAGACTATGATTTCTCTACTTCAGTATTTCACTTAATATTAGTTGCCAGATACGGCACGAAGAAAATATGAGACAATATTTATAGCAATGGCACGACATTGACACATATATTTATACGATTTGTATGAAATGTATTTTTTTTAATTGAACCATTTACATTTTGTGACAACTGCATATACTATATTAAATCCAACATATCTGATGCAAAATATTTAGTACATTTGATTAGGTAGCAGCTATTTGGAACTGTTCAACAAATGATAAATAGAAATAAATCCTATAGTATAGAGTGTAAACTTTAAAATTCACTCTAGTAATGTTAGTATACTAAATTTCATTCATATGGAAAGTAAATAATCTGTAACTGTAAAAGAAACAAGGAATGAAACGATAAGAGTGAAAATATTATAAATTAAAAGATTAATATCATAAGAGAATATAATATACCTAAATGCTCTCGTGACTTCGCCCGCGTAAAATTAAATAAAATAATATATATATATATTAGTATATTAGTATAGATAACAATTGACACGGGCGTCGTGCTCGTGGTGTGTTAATTTATTATTAAAAAACTTTAAAATAATATAATTTGAACTTATGACTTACATTTATCTGGCACACAGGTCACTCTAACCAGACACGATTTGAGTTTTTGAAATTTCAAGGGGCTCTTTCGAGAAACACATTGAAGATTAGACAGAAAGGCCACTTATATATCGTTCGATAATATGCCGTATCTTTATATGAAACGAATACAATTAACAGACTCGTGATAAGAACAACAATAATAAAGCGTCAAAAGAAATCTCATTATTTTAAGTGTTCTCTCGCAGACAACCTCTCATGCAGGCAATTTAATAGGAACGCCATCTTATAAAGAAAGCCCCCACTAAGAACTAAAATGTTATGTTTCTCTTCACGGGCAAGCATGTGCAAAAAGTGCAATTTAGTGGCGTCTGGAGAGCACGCTGTCGCTGAATATATTTTCATTAGGCTAAAAGTTTCGCAGTGTTTTTGCATATTTAAACAGTAATAAAAAGTGTCACCACATGGCGGTACACAATATTTTATAATCATTTTCACTTTTAATTACTGTATTACTGAAAATACGGAACCTACAAGACTGACTACATTTTTTACCTTATACTAATTCATTCATTATTATCATTCAATAATAGGGAATTTTGCATATTGATAACAGAAAATTAAAAATGATAACATTTAGTTACGGCAGACGGACGGACGGACTGACTGAGCGAAACGATAAGGGTTCCTTGTAGTGCTACGGAACCCTAAAAAGATAAGCATATATAATATATTTTGTATACAAAGAGAAAGAACTAAACATTATTTAGTTAATTAGCCCTGTTTTTAAAACGATTATTTAGTGTCCAAGTTTAATGCATGTCTAAATAGTTAAATAAAATTGAAATATCTATTTGAAATATTCTTTACTAGCGGACACGGCAGAAGCAGTCATGCCCGAATTTTGTCACGTCTGCTATTAGCGGACTTAGCAAAGTTTTTATTTATATGTATTAAAATTAGGAAGATGAAATTTTGTGGTCATGATATGTCGTCAGGTTTCATAACTATCTTTCAAAATCCATCACACAATCTCCTTTATATCTACTCCATCAAAGATGATACTGGCCGAATATTTTATGCAATAAAAATAAATATGGCGCATCAGTCAAAAAGTCTAATCGAACGTCATCTTTTAGAAGTATTCCGAAGTAGCGATAGAATTTTTAAATAATAGAAATGTGAAATTACTTATGGGCTGCAACTGAAAATCATCGCCTCGTGTCCAATTTGCTTTTGGCATGCGGCAATCGCTGAGGTGCCTTGCCTGTTCTTTGCTATCGTAAATAGTTAAAGGTACTTAACTATAATTTCAATGCCTGTATTTTATTAGCGCAGCTTCAAATAAGGTTTTCTATTCTGTTCTATTCTATTCAGTCTGTTCTATTCTAATTTATTATATTCTAGTCTGTTTCTAATCTTTCGATTTTGCCTTTACGTCTTTTCTTTAAAACCTTCCCTGAACAAAATTGGAGTGAAACAAAACAAAAATAATTTTAATTTGCCCAACGATATTCGAGTTTTAGCGAGAGTAACGAACAACGATTGATTTTTATACACATAGAAAAGGCGGACGCCAAGAAAAGATACAGAAAAGTGACAATGAACACTGTTATACATCTGTTCTATCAAAAAGCTCGTAAGTTTATGCAAAAATTTAAGAAATTAGTATAGTATTTTCATGGTAGTCCCTAAGTTGATTCTCTTCATACACTGCAGGTGCAGGTTTTAAGAAAATTTTAATGATTTAAAAGATTACACATTTATAAATGGAATAATATTATGTATAATTAAGTATCATTAATATTGAAGGTCGATTACAGAAGTTTTTAAATACAGAAAGATGAAAAAACGAAACTGAACATTGTAGCTGATATTAAAACAACTATGTGCTTACATTGTTATAACTCTTGTGTGAAACATTATTTATTCGCTGACATTGTAAAGTCAGCACAGACAGAGTTACATAAAGGACGTTGGTAACAGATTATGTAACTCATTTAAAAAATCAATATTCAAAGAAACAACTGTATGAAACATAGACAACTTACGAAACGGAATGGATGAAATTAATTTTTTAAATGATTTTTTTTTAAACCGACTTTAAATTGTCAGAACTGGACCAGACTGAAATGGGACCACTCTAGACGCACCAGCTTTCAAACGATAAAGAATCATTAAAATCGGTTCACCCAGTCGAAAGTAATTCTTAACTAACTTTTTAAATATGTGAAATACATGAAAAACGATTATAAACAATCAAATTTATTTATTAAGAACATAAAAAAAAAATATGTTTATCATTCCTTCAAGGCAACAAAATTATGAATTTTTTTTTTTAATTATGTGTTAGAAATATTAGGAATACGCCGTTTTTATTTAAGTATTTAATTAACAATCAATAGCTACAAAATAATATTTTACGTGACGTGGTTGCTTCAGACGCCGCGTTCCCATACCGAAATTGAAGCGCGTTGGCCTATTTTTCAGTATTAAATTATCATTATAAATATTGAAGACAGAGATTCGAGAGGAAGGACTTCTTTCTATTACAAATTATCTCCTCTTCGAGAGTCTTTTTTAAACTAAGTTCCTTGCTACCTACGTACCTTCTTTAACTCATTATTTTCATAATTATTATTATCTCTTTGTTTATAACTTTTCATTCTTTACGCGCTAAAAACGATTGCAATTCATTTTTCTACACAATCCGAATGTGCGTATTTTTACGAACTTTATCTTTATATGACACCAATATCAACCTCGAGACTAGACTAGTAGGGATATAATGTATTGAGCTAATTGATAAGATTAAATTTTGCCAAGTTGTTTCAATTAGTAGACTGAGATTAGAAATGTGAGCATAATATTATGGATTGTTTGTTAATTATTACAAGATAGCGATAAGAAGATGTAAGTTACAGGTATCTGTTATTTCAGGTCACACATTCTTCATCCCAGAGTCTGTAATGGGCATGACCTTCCTCGCTTTTGGCGGTTGTTTACCGGAAGCTTGCTCAATATTCATCATGTCCAGACGAGGTAAGGGATTTTTTTAAATTCTCATATGAAGTTATGGTAAAAATGAAATCTTCTCTATGATGTTTTATTAACTTTTATTTATCTATCTTTTCATAGAATAAAAAAAGTCTCTTTCCAATTCTTGTGCGCTTAGATCATAAAGAAACTTTTTTATCATTATTTAACACAGTGATTCAAGGGGAATGTTTTTATTTATAATATCAAACATACATATATATTTTTTAATCTATATTAAATTTGTGCGAGGCCGGGACGGGTCGGTAGTATAATACAATATATGTGTTGATAACGTTGCTTAACAAGTCACAAAATTTAAAATCACATAATATTTAATTAACGACGTGCTCATTATCCATTGAATTATTTTGGCGATATAAAATATAAGGAAATTCGAATACAGAATTGCTTCTTAGACAATAATTTTCTTTGTGCCATTATCGTTTTTATATTTTAAAATAATCTTTTTAATTGTATGCCGAATTTCTAAGCGTATAAATAGTGTGATAGTGTTTTGCGAAGCTAAAAGTAACAGCCGGGTCTTAGCAAGTTAATAAAACTTTATTAAAATTATTATTCTTTATCAGACTGAAAAATGGTCAGTTACAGTTGTATTTAGGACAAGTGTAATAGCCGGTAATTTAGTACGCAGCATAACGTGGTCCAAGCACGTAGTATCTCTTGTTGGATAATCATGGGCTGGTAGGTAACCGTGAAAGGCAAGAGAGTTAAGGTAATCAGCTGAGCGTGGGTCAGATGAAGAGGGTGTAATATCTAGGTTTATATCACCGATGATTACCACTGTTTTATACTTAGAAAGCGATGTAAGAATAACATTGAGACAATTTAAAAATGTGTTAATGCAGTCATGGGATGGAGAACGGTAAATACACAGGATTGCGACGTCAAAGTTAATATAAATGACAAGCCCCGAGGCTGAGAATTGAAAATCTAGTTCTTCATAAGTAAAACAAAAATTAGATTTCACGTAAACCACAACACCGTCACTTTGGTTTAAGTGTTTTGTAGTGTGACAAGATGAATAGGATTCAATATAAGGAATATTTTGATTTTTATTGCAGGCTAACCAGCATTCGGTTAAGACTAAAACGTCATTCTCAAAAGGTAATCGATCTAAGAGAGTTAGAAAATTTAGATAATTGCAGTTTATTGATCTAATGTTTTGAGTCAAAATTTTGATATAGTTTTTGGAGTTCGACATACGTTTACTAATCGTTTCTGGACTGCATGTGTATGAATCAGAGACAAAGAAATTATCCACTTTATTATATAAGGAATCTTGTTTATCCATTGATAAAATTATTATTTAAAAGGGTAAAACATGAGCATAAGATTGAGGACGCTGCTAAAAAACTGGTTATGTGGTAAAAAGCTTTATGTTTTATTACATAAAAGATGACTGTGAAGAAATTTGTGAAAAACGTTGTTGTATTATAGTAATATTTGATTTTATATACTATAGTTAAATATGTACATAAATATTTATTCAGATTATACATGAAACATTTAAAACTATAATAATAATTATTGTTTGACAGTATTATATGTGAAGTTCTTGTGAGTGTAGTACATTGTTGTGAAATTGTGCAAATAAAGACATATTTAAGACATTTAAAATTAACATCATAATTCTCAAAGTTTTTTAAATGGAAAAAGGCATGCAATAAAATACTAACAAATAAACAGAAAAATAGTTCTTGGCATAGTATTAGTCACTTTTTAGAAGACTTGGCAAGTTCTTGTAGTTGTGCTTCGGTTTTTACTATGATATAGGGACTGTCGCTGTCTTTTCTTATTAAGATACGTCCATTTGATGTCCAACAATAATTGTAGCTGTGAGTTTTAGAGAAATTGCGTGCCACAAAGAATAGCTGTCTAGCTTGATAAGGCAAATGTTCCGCTACATATATCGGAAATTTTTGGTTAATAAGGCCGATATGCGTTGTGTTTAATTTATCAGATGTATTCTGTTTGTTAAAGTCTTTAGATTTTTTAGAAATATATAATTACATACATATGGATAATACACCCAGACTCGAGGTGGGAATCGAACCCACGACCCCCGCGAGCAGAAGGCAGGGTCACTGCCCACTGCGCCAACGGGCCAGAGACAGCTTCAATTGAATAACGATTTCAATGATCATATAGGGTGACCGGGGACTTAGCGTAACTGCACAAAGTTTTGTAGAATTTCGTAGACTTCAAGGACAAAAATGTACAAACACTTTTAGCTCCGACATAATACGCGCGGGTTCGAAGTGATCCTTGTTGTTTTTGTTTCTATGACGAACGAAACTTCAAGGGTCCTTGAGTACACGCACGGAGTATGTTGACATTATCAAACAGATTGTGCTTTCAAAATATCAACGTAGTGAAAAAAGAACTAGTATAGGTATCGGCACGAATTTTGACCTAAAATGACAGCCTCTGCAGTAAACGTTTTATGTTATCAGTTGAGGTCCCCCCCCCCAGTACAGTCGCGCGTATTTTTGAGTTATTAAAAATAGTAAAATAGTTTTAGCAAATAGAGACATTATTTTATAAAATGGTTAGTAGTACTGTCAATTTTTTTCATTTCATTATACGTAACTAAAGATCTCGTTTTTTACTACGTAAAGATAAGATACAAGTATGAATTTCTATATTCATTAATCAGGATTTTTAAATTTCGCGACTACTGCGGAATGTCATATTTATCTGTACTACTGTACCTGCGTGGACAGCTGTCATATTAGCTCAAGATTCGTGCCGATACCTGTACGTCTTGATTTAATCCCGTATAAATTTACTGACAATAGTTCGTAAAGCATTATTCTTAAGATTCGGGATAATCTAGTCGAGCGGGCGCTTGTATGAAGTGATTTAAACTTGGCGATGAAGTCTTTGTGACGCTCCAAACTTCGAGGATCCTTGAACACGCTCACGGAGTATAGGGTGTTGACATTAACATCAAACTGATTATGCTATCAGCATAATAACGTATGCGAAAAGAGTTAGAACATTTTAAGAGGTACAGATTATGCAAATTTCCTACACGGAAGCATGCTGACTTTATAAGGTTCGCTATTAAGAATGTAGTACTTTGAATAAAACATATACTTTGAATTTATTAGTATAAGATTAATCAATTAACCCAGGGTTTGCCCTTTAGGTTCGATTTCTAGGGTGTTGTGGAAACCTATATGGGTGTACCTAGGTGGGTCTGTAATGTGGAATAATATCTTTTTTTTTTAAAGAATATTAGGAATACTTTTTAGGGTCGTTTAAATTCAAGAAGCCCTGCCAAAACATAGTTTTGGTCTCCTTTGATTTATCGTATCTGACGTAGGCGTTGTAAATTTTGTGCAGAGTTGTTTACTTATAATAGTGCCACTCCCATTTTCTACACTCATCGTAAAAAGTGACAAGGAAGGTCATCTTAACTCGCCCCACAGCCATATCCTCTGCAATTTAAGCGGCCCCTGGTACTAGATCGGAATAACGCTAAGAAGAAGAGGAAGAAGGGATATAGATAAAAAAGACTTACCTTCCGGCGAGATCTGCTAGATGTAGCTTACAGAGCGGGGTCACCAGTTCCAGTAAAGCATGAGATCGTGAGGATGTGGTATTCCTTCTGGTTTTAGCAGTCCGTCGTCTCCGTATTCCTTCGTTGACGACAGCTAACAGAGACTCCGCGTCGTGAACTTCCACCTGACGAAGGTCTAAAATATGGAAAAAATATTTAAAAAACATAAAAAACGTAGAGTGACATCCAAGGTGCATTTTTATGACCAATAAGCACACGCTTGACACATATCACACCTTGCGTTGATAAAACAGCTAATAATGATAAAGACTCAGAAGATCAACAGTCTAGTCTGGTACTAACTCACAGCTAAGTACATGAACAATAGTACATTATGGTACAAGTGTGTAATGTTGGTGATTACCGCTGAGGCACCATTGAGACTCGAGCCGTCAGGTGCCGTGAGCCGAGAACGGCAAACATCAATACACACGTGTATCATACGACGTTTTTTAACACACTTGTAAAGAAAATAATACTAAAAAATCATTTTGTATAGTAGATAAAAAGTTTATTTAGAGAGACAATTAGTAAATATACAGTTAATATTAATAGTCTGAGAGCCTCCTAGTGATGGTTTTGTAGTCATTTAGGGGAACCGTCCGCCCGTTTGCCCGTTATAAAAAGACAGACAACGAAGGAACGTCACCAGACTTGAACCGTTAATGGAAGAATGGCAAGACGCATCGCACAGAAAGGTGAAATATTAACGACACAGGGGTGTAGCCCCTCACGACGCGACCCCTCGATAGTAAAAATTATTTGTTTGAAAAAGATTTATTTGACACACTCTTCGAATAGTGGCCTATAGAATACCAATAAACACGCAACTTTACCCACTCCACTGCGGATCACACATACTTACCTAAGAACTCTATAAAACGGTTAAATTGTGTCGTACTCTTTGGGAAGGTAATCATATAATATTTTTCCAAATTAAACAATATATATAATTAAAACTCTTTTGATTCCTTTTCATCTTCCTAGCGTTGTACCGGGCTAGTGCCAAGGTCCGCTAAGATCGCAGAGGAATTGGCTGTGGGACGAGTCAAGATGACCTACTGCCATCTGACGTCATCCCCCTAATCCCACAATCAATGGCTGGCCCGTTGGCGCAGTGGGCAGTGACGCTGCCTTCTGCTTCGGGGGTCGTGGGTTCGATTCCCACCTCGAGTCTGGGTGTATTATCCATATTTATGTATTCATATATTTCAAAAAAAAATATTTGTGTCTAACAGGCGGCTGTTACCTATAACACAGGCGTTAAGTTAACAAAATTAATTTTATTTTTTTGTGTTAAATTCGTATAACCGTGTAATCACTAAATATGCTGCAGTTGAAAATTTATGCTGCGTGTTATGCCGGAGTCAGACATACCACAAACCGTTTGTACATTTTTGTCCTTGAAGACTACAAAACTTTGCACAGCTACACAAAGTCCCTGTGTGTAAATGGTTTAGCATTGGTGTGCGTGTGGTTTTATTTCAATAATTTATTGCATATTATAAAAAAAAATATTAGCATTCGCACACATTTCTTTATATGTACCGAATGTTTTCGCTTCACCTATTAATATACAAACTATTATAAAAGGAAGGAATAATAGATGAAAACCTTTAGGCATTGTGAAGTTCAGAATGATATAATACGAACTTTATATAATTTTTAGGAATCCACAGAACCGGAGGTCAAGCCGGGCGCTATGGGTAAACTCTACAATATTATCAACACGGTCAAGGAGTTAGAAGAAGAAGCTAAGGTAAGCTATACATACATACAGAAGTTCATAGTACTATTTTCCTTCTATATTCAATAGATTTGTGCAAATTAATAATTGCTTCGCTAGGTTTTCATTTTTATACCTTTGGTTACATTATTGAAATTTTCTTCTTACGAATCTCATTTTTTTTTATATATTAAAGCCTATGACACTTCCTACTAATGCAGCTTTCTTTCTTTCTATTGGTGAAAACATGGTTATAATTGATCCAGTAGTTTCGGAACCTATCCATTACAAAAAAAATGTACGGTCATCGGACCCCCGTCAAGCGAACGAAGCTCCTTATTATCTCTGTCTAACTCCGAATACAATTAGAAAATACCCCTTTACACCCTTTCCCCCTCACCCCTCACCCCCTTTTTCCCTTTCCCCATACCTCTTTACCCCGTAATCCGCGTTAAAGAACTTAATTCCAAAAAAAAGGACAGTGAGAGAGAGTTGCTCATTCGACCGCGCATTCACTTACTCGTGTGCACACACTCACACAGCATAAGGCATTTCGTTACGTGACGATTTCTGAAAAACCACATGACCAGTAACTGTCGTAAGCTATGTTAAGGAACTTACGTACCAAAAAAAACACAAATCTTTACTCGTGATAATATTAGTGTAGATGTGGCTGTTGATTTACTATAAAAAAATAATTATAGGAAAAAATTATGTATAAGCACATGTATAAAGTTGAATTATCCGTCAGTTTTTTCTAACTGCTATTGATCAATGATAACAATAAATAGTAATAATGTTTATTTTAAACAGGCTATAGAAGAGCCGGCGAAGAAGTCACCAGAAGAGAAGTTCCGAAAGGTTTTGATACAAACCATCGTGACATGGGCAGAGGAGTCGCAGATCGAAACGCCTAAACTAGTCAGAGAGATGTTCAGGTGAGAGATTTTGGAGAAGAAATACATATTTAAAAAAAGAAACAGGAATTTTGGGTTATGCCACTTTAATTCTGAAGGTTTCATATATATTAGTCGCCATTTCCTGTTCCTGTGTTTCTGAAAAGTTAGAAACTTAGGAACTTTTATGAAAAATACACCCTCATTTCTCAATTGTTGCCATTGGTTAGCATTTTCTTCTTCTTCTTCTTCCTAGCGTTGTCCCGGTTAAATACCAGGGTCCGCTTAGATTGCAGAGGATGTGGCTGTGGGTCGAGTTGAGATAACCGATTGCCATCTGACGTTATTCTCGGAACCCCCACGATCTCTACAACCTTACGACTAATATCACAAAGCGACATTAATCGGGTCCCACTATTTTACGGGCCTTCCGAAACATGGAGGAGGTCGGATATCAAATATACAACCAGTGCTAGAATGGGTCACCCATCTACCAACCGGTCAGCAACATAACCTAGCGATCGACTGAAATGCCGACCACTGATTAGGCCACGACCTCCTCTGAAGTTCTTAAGGCGTATGCTCCTTTATCGTATCGACTTTTTGTCCAGGCTGCTAGGAATAGTTGAAGAATCTGATATTGGTACCAATGAACATCTTAAAAGAACGGCCTTTACGCTGCCAATGTCAATTTTTAAGTGTCATTAATGGTATGTAGATGCGGGGTGCGAGTGTGGGAGTATCATGTCTCGTCGTAATTTGTCGAATAGTTGACGATTTCAATACGAATTTAAATAAAGGTAGCGCCACGTTTGCAGTCCTTTAGGTATGCAACCGCATTGGGCCGGCGGGTCCGGGTACCAGTGCCTCTTTCTTGCATAAGATCGGCATGAAGTGGCGGCAAAGTCACGTCAGGTGGTGGTATTGTTGCCGCGTTTCATTCGGTTCGCGAGACCTCCGGTGGCCTAAAGTCCTCATAAAAGTCCTGGTACCGTACTGGTACCAGGACGCGCTGGCTTAATTCGGCTGCAAACCAAAAAAGACAACAAGCGTGGCGTTTTCTAACTAAATAGCATTGGAAAAGGGGTCCCTTATTATTTTTGAGTAGCATCCTATTAACTTGGCTATGTGGAGAAGGTGGCACTGGCAATGACAGCGAGGGATTAATGCTAGCAAAGAGGACCTTCACATCTACACCTGGGTCGCAATTCATAAACTAGGGTTTCTCCAAATCAAATAAAATCAAACGATGTTTTATTCAAGTAAACTTTTTAAAGCTCTTTTGAACAGTGAAATATTTTTAAAGCTACCGCTAATTCGGAAATATCGAACCCCGAGAAGAATCAGCAAGAAACTCGTTGGCCATGTTAACTATGTAGTACACATCTGGAGCGAATAAGCGTGTTTGTAACATGGCGTTTAAATTTTTCATAATATATTTATATTATATAAACAGTCTACATATTATATAAAGTATAAATTAACGAATAGGTTTAGGGATAACCTCCCTTCGTTTATGCCATTCTCCCCTTTCTCTAGCCTAACTCTAGCATTAAGTCGCGTCTCATGACTGGTTATCATAAAATGTATAAAAAAACTCGTTTAATATTGGTATCTTGTTTAGAAATTTGAGCTATAAAATAACTTTTTATAAATTCTTATTGTATAAATGACAAGGGACAAACGGGCTGGCGGTACAACCAAGTGACTACAACGAAGCGGACGGCCATGAGCACTACCAGAACGCTCGCAGATACTTTGAGATATAAATATGCGTTCTTCTTTGAAATCCATTAACAATACTTACAAACATACTTAAGAAAAATGTACCAAACGCAAAGAAATTAAACGCTTTAAGAAAAGTTAAAAAAAGAGTTAAAGCTTTTCTCGTTGAATATACCAGTAACGCCTCCAAACCAAAGGTATCGTTAGTTCGATGCTACGTCATACCTCCTTACAATTATAAAAAGTGGCTCTTTTCCCTCAAGATTTTTTAAAATGGCACATTCAGCCACAGATTAACTATTCATACATAGATCAATACCCATTCTTGTTCTTATTTTTCTGTGCCTATGAACTTGTGACGTCAGAAAAGAAAGATTCTCTTCTACCTGGCGTTTTGTTAGATGTATTTCATAAGATGACCGACGTCATCGACGACCCTTTGACGTCATCCCTTGAACCTCCAGAATTTCTACTATCTCACGACTTGTAAAACCTTATTTAAATAAAATATAACTTTATTTGATTTGATTTGACTCGTATCACTCAGTGACTTGAAACGGTACCCACTGCCTTCAAAAACACGGAGGAGGTCGGAAATTTGAAAACCAGTATTAGAATGGGTCATCCATCAATTACCCGGCCGTGGTAAGAACTGCTTAACCTAGCGATCGACTCAATAGCTGGCCACTGATTAAGCTACAACTTCCTCGCCAGAAAGGGGAGCTTATATAAAAACTTATTAATACTGCAAGGTAATTCAGTTTTTCCTGCTACGGCGAAGTACTAAGTCTTAATTAGTATTATATCATAAATAAACAAATTTTTTAAAAATATTCTGAAAACATTTTGTTCTGCATTGCATTATTCTAATTATTTTCTATACATCTTTATATATGAATCTACCACAAGAGGAAATATTCTGTACATTAAAAATTACCCTTGTTACTCATTTAGGAGCTTTTTATGTTACAAACGAGCAGGTAGCAGGCAGCTAAGTGCCTACTGACGCCAATGGTTGCTGCACTACCAGGAGGCAAGCAGATGCGTTACCGGTCTTTAATGTCGAGATTAGGCCACCGGGAAGTCTCACAAACCGACCGAAACGCGACATAAATACCCTCACTGGACGCGACAGCATTGCCACCACTTCACGCCGATCTTATGTGAGAAAGAGGTACTGGTACCTGGAAGCTACAGCTCGATTACAAGTTGTACGGCGAGCTTTATGTGGGACGCGCAGTTCGTAACTCATATATTAAAAAAAAAAACGTTTTCCCTTCAACTTCGATGTTTCCAAACGATACGATGTAGGGACTTTCAAGAAAAGAGCATTGCAGCACTCTCAGGTACTAACGTTGTAGCGTGCAGTGCCGTACTTTTATGGCATACGTTGCAAAGATTTCCTTTAAATTTAATTTAATTTTAAGTGAGCGAAGGTGAGTCTTAAACCTACGCCTGGATCACAAGTCCCAGATACTGATATGGTTCCTTCCTCTGCAACATAATGGACTCGGCAGCCGCATGGTGAATCCATGGAATGCGTAAAATTTTGTTTCATTTACCTATTTTATCAATTACCTACAATTAAGCCGTAATAGCTCAATGGTGGTAATGGTGCACTAATATCTGTAAAGAACTGGTTCAAACCTCGACCCGCTGCGTGTATCGCTTAATAACAGAAAAAATTGAATGCCTGAAGTATGGCGCGATCTTTAACCGAATAAAACATTCTGCCATAGTGAAACTTTATTGTAATCTAAAACCCAAGAATTTTTATATTGGCTGGTCTTTTGGCGGAGTAGGCAGTGACCCAGTCTTCTCTTCTTCTCCGGCGGTCATGGGTTAGATTTCCGCCTCCAGTCTGGGTGTATTATGTATGTATTTATACAAAAAAGAGTATTTATGTATAACAGGAGTCCGTTACTTATAACACAGACATTAAGTTGTCTACCTTAATATCAGACGTCCGTTGTCATATAGTCCTGTATATCTATTTGTTGAATAAATTTACTATTATTTATATACAGGTAGGCGTACACCTGACAACGGTCGTATTTTCTGATATCCATTTCCATCCCGTTCCCATTATAGGTGTTTGAGTTACGGATTTACCCTCCAGCGCCGACGTGTAAGTCGCGAAGTATCGTTGCAATATGCAGTAAAGCGTAGTTTTTGTGATATCTCCCACCTCCTTATACCGAAGTTACCTTGTTTAGGAACTGCCAAGAGGCGGGAAAGAAACTTTGGAGAGTTTAAACTTTCATAACAAAGAACAAATTATTTTCTGTAGCTTGCATAAACTTTATAAACTCACAACTTATTTATATGTATAATAAAAACTTGCTTTTAAGGAATCGTCCTTAATTATATGACCGCCGCTATACGTGATAATGTCTTATAAATTGATGAACGCCGGCTACATGCACGAAAAAGCATGACTCATTGTCACGTTCCGCCTGAGTCGAGTGTGCAAGCGGGAGCGGAACAAGCGATAAAGCGACACGATCGACCTAAGCGTTTGGCGTTATCACGTAAAATTATCGTCCGTAAGCCGACTTTAAATATTACCAATGTTTTATAGTTTTAAAGGTCATGACAATTCTCAGAAAAAAGTGT
Organism: Charaxes varanes; assembly: GCA_024363005.1. Taxonomy (NCBI): domain Eukaryota; kingdom Metazoa; phylum Arthropoda; class Insecta; order Lepidoptera; family Nymphalidae; genus Charaxes; species Charaxes varanes. Next base: position 9,558,171 of record JANCMC010050420.1, on the reverse strand, counting down.
TGCTAATCTTTGGAACGGTTTTTCTGATTTTGATCATTTCGGATTACTCGTGGGGCTTCTGATTATGCAGTTAGGTTATTTATAAAAATGTGAACGGCGTGGTCGTTAGTTCTTGCGAATAAAGAAAATGCTAAAGATAGTATACATTTAATAATAAAAGGACATGGTTTAATAATTAACTAATCTCTACGTATAAATAAAATTAATGTATGTGTAAAAAAATTGATGTTATATCATCAATTTTTTTTTCACTAATTGCGTAAGACAGTAAATACGTTAGATACCTGTATCAAAAGCATAATTTATAATTTTTTTTTGTCTGTCTGTTGGTCTGCCTGTTTCTTCTGGATAATCTTCGAAGCTACTAGGCCGATTCGACGGGATTGTACTTTTTAAGAAATTATAGGAATTCTGTACGAAATTGTAAAAACCCTCCAAATTTAACAAAATTACTAAATTCACGCGGGCGATGTCGCGAGGTGCTAGTAATGATTAAAACACCTGAAATAGCAGGAATTTGGTATTTAAAGCCATCTTTATATAGGAACGTGATGAAACTACTTTGATAGTTTACCGTACGTGACATCTAAGCGATGGAAAAACTTAGTATAAGAGGCTTGTTTAATTAGTTTTATCTCTTTCCCAGGTCTTAGGTAATTTTTATACGTTGTTGAGACCATTTAGCTGCCCTATTTCAAAACCTAGTATGGACTTAAGATGAAATTTTACAGGAGAACGCATAAACGTAAAGTAGATCGGCCTAGGAAAGGTACAGCCGCCCCATTTCAAAACCTAGTAAGGCTGCGTTCATACGGCGTCGTGTCTAGGTTTCTATCAGATCGGTTTTTTCCCGATCCGGTTTAGTCGTACCATTATTTCAATACGCACGTTCACGCGTGCATTCGGTTTTAAGATACGAGAAAAACCGAATGGACGTCTGAAAAAAAACCTATCCGATAGCGACCTAGACACGGCGGGTCCTTCTGAGGTTTTCCCAGAGGCTTACAATATTAATGTTTTTGAGAGACAGGATCCTTAAAGGCAGGCAACGCATCGGCACATTTTATGTTGCAGATGTCCATGGGCGACGGTGACCACTTATCTCCAAATGGAACTTCTGCCCGTTTGCCCCCTTCTACTAAAAAAGAAAGAAACACGACGCCGTGTGAACGCAGCGACAGGGACACTTTTGCACTGCAAACTCCCATCCTCTCTCTGCTTACGTTTGTTTTGCCTTGATTATAAAACCAGCATCGACCATTTTAAAGCCTCATAGATCCGGGAGCTTACTAGGTTTTTGAATTGGTTAAAGCGACTACCTAAATTGTGAATTGGTAACGAGGGGGTAGGAACTTCTCTTAGTTTAATTATTCGAACTGAATTAGGAAATCCTGGTGCTTTAATTGGAGATGATCAAATTTTCGATTAAATTTCTTCGCGTTAAATATATTTCGTTAAATTATGTTTTAAAATTTAAAAAAATAACGAATGCTTCTCTTAATGCTCTAATTTAAATCATATAGCTTCAGAATCTAAGAGAGACTAATATACATGTAGTATATATTAATACTTAAAGAAAAACCTTTTAAGGAAAAAATGCGCTCTCGGAGGAGTATTAAATATGACACAATTATTGTTTATATACAGAAGGGTGTGCGAATGCTAATATTATTATACAATATGCATTATAAATATATTAAATTATTACAATGAAGTCACACGCACAGCAATGCCAAAGATTACACACACATGTATACATTTTACTATAACAATGTGGTAAAGCATAGATGTGACAACCATGACAAAATAAATTTATGACATTTAACATGATTTCATTGTAAAATAGAAAATGTTGTAAGGAACAAAAGTTTTGTACATAGTTTTAAATAAGTGTATGGTACGCAAATCTGGAGATTTCTAGCAGGCAATCTACTAGAGCACACCTACATAAAGACGTAAGGTGTCAAAGAATCTCAGAAACCGCGGACATACATAGATATCTGGCAGGTGTGTAGTTTATAGCCAGATTTTTCCAAAGATCAATGAGTTCTAAGGCTATTCTCAGTTTAATTTTAAGCGAGCGAAGTCTAGAAAAACAGGTAGGATTTTTTTCAAAATAAAAACCAACGTTGCAAACATACGGTAGAAGAGAACTTCTATCTAAATAATCTTAGATATCTAAATAATCTTCTAAAATAATCTTAGATAAATTAGAAAATTTATCTAAGATTATTTTAGGAATAAGACTCTTCGTAGTTTTTGAAAATGTGAATAATATTTATTTGAAACTCAATACCTCTCTATTGTGATCCAGTTACCCTCTAAATCTGAATAGGTCAAATTAGTTGTGCATTGTGAAATAAGTCAAAAACTACGAGGGACAGTTGAATCAGCGCGTGGCGTCAGACAGGTGTGCTACCCTCTGCATTTTACCGAGATTATGAGGGTAGGAGGGATAGGGCAGTGTAATAATAATTATTTATTTATTGTTATTCCTATAGCGTTTTTTATAATTGTATACAAATTTATATGACAAAGTTATAACACAGTGAATCTATGTTAACATATAAACCTGAAGAGTTTGTTTGCTTAAATGCGCTTCAGGAATTATTTGTCCGATTTGAAAAATCTTTTAGTGTTAAATAGCCTATTTGTCGAGGAAGGATATAGGCTATGTATCATCACGCTAAAATTGAATCTATATTTTTTACATAATTTTATGAGGACGAAGTCGCGCGCACAGCTTATATTATTATTAATAGGGTCAAAAGGGCCTTACACTATATAACCCCCAAAAGAACAGTGTTAGAAAAAAAAATTATTGGAAGAATTAACAAATGCCTAATTAAATTTAGAAATATACCTAATAATAATATATTGTTGTATACATGTTTTATAAATGTTCGTTGTGTTTGTGTGCGTGTGTGTGTGTGTGATGCCTTATGTACGTGTATTTATATAGGTGTGTGTGTTTAAGTCTTTTAATGTAATATATTTTTGTTTGTCATAGTCTATACGGTATAATTTTATTTAATTAAAATAACTGGAGGTTTTTTTAAACGTCACTCCACAGGCGAAAGGTCCGTGCCATTGTTATCTTCTTCTACTTTTTTTTTGTTTTATTGTCAATGACTGAAGGTGAATAATTGTTAGCATTAAATAATGTAATAATACTCACATATTACCTGCTATTGAGTTAATAATAATTACAAGGTCTAATAATAATGCACCCTGCGTAAACCAGAACAATATAAAACCAGCCACCATATCCATTTCAATGCATAGCTATACAAGTTCAGAGATTTGAGGGCATGTATTGGTGGGCACCCTAACGGTAAAACCAATTATCTATGACCCTCGAATTATTTTCTTGTTATGTAAGTTTGTTTAAACGCAGGAGGTCATGTTAAGTTGGCAAGTGGACTTATGCAACATGCGTCGTCGCGTGTCGCGAGGGCGAATGACAGGTGTGTTTCACCCCTTATTTGAGGGAATTTGAGGCCATAACACATAACTATACTTAGTCTAACTACGTATTGCAGGGTATCCAAAAATTATGGTGAAAAAATTGATTACAAGTAATGAATTTTATCACACAAAGATCATAAATAATTATAACTAGCTGTAACCCTCAACTTCACCCGCGTGAATTCAGTTATTTTATTACATTTTGAAGGTTTTTATTTTTAGTGCAGAACCCTCATTATTTATCTTAATGCAAGGTGGCTTATAGTAGTCCTTGTAAAATCATCAAGCTACCAGTAAAAGTCTCGTCCAAATCAGTCCAGCCGTCTCGGAGATTACCCGGAACAAACAGACAGACAGATAAAAATGTTTTATGCTGCGATTTTGTTATAGGTATCATCATATGCAATTAGTATAGCATAATAATTTCCGTGCAACAAACAAGCACTTCAATATTGTTTATACAGTATGTATAGATGTATAGTTTCGAAGGCAAAGCGGTATAATACAAGCTGTATTACATCGCTTTGCCTTTTCTTTCTTGCATTCGCACTTTGCATATGTAGTGTAAAGTGTAAAAAAACAACCTTTATCATTTCATTATCAATTTCTTCTTAGTTTATATGTGAAAATAGCTTTCAATAGAATCTCACCCAATGGCTTCAATCTTCAGTAATATTGGTGTGGAAACGTCACGTGATCTGTATCATGTATGTGCGTGGATGCAATTGTTAAAAAAAACACTTAAAATTACTTGAACCTTCACTTATGGTTCTCTAAAATTCTTCAATTGTTCTCAAAACGTACAACCGAAATATCAAATTACTAATGTCCTAAAATTATTTGATGATTTTATGGTATCTCTATAATCGGTACTCGTCCAAAGCGTTATACTTATCGAATGCAAATAAACGTGTTGTGTTTGAATAAAGCCAACCCTTCGATCAAAGTAACATTATTAATATAAGTGAGGTTGGAAGAGTGAATGCGCTGGACAAATATTTCTTCTTTTACACGATCCAATTTGTTATTTGTATTAATTTGGCATATAAGTACTTTGTTGAATTAACATTTTTTTGTTTTTTTTTTTTTTAAGTTTCACGTCTCGGCCATTAGAGTATAAGTACTCTTAGACTTACATTGTTATTTATTTTTTAAATGTAGATTTCGGTCATTACAGCATAAATACTTTTTTCAATTCCTTTTTTGAATGTTGGCCATAATTGTTTTGTTTTCGTAAGTAGATTTCCGTCCTTATACTTTGAGTACCTTTTTAATGAAATTATTATTTATCTAAATGCATATCTTGGTTATAAAAATCGTAGTATAAAAGCCGTACCTCACCGCGACGCCATGGTGACGTCGCCATATCAGAAGCGTAGCCACTATTACTACTGGCTTCTCATTTGACAACCGCAGACATCCTTGTCTCCTACATCACCGAGACGCCATGGCGACGTACGTACCTGGCGACGTCGCCATGGCGTCTCGATGATGTAGGGAGCCTAAATCTCGTGATACTCGGAATCTCCTACTATTGTGGAAGATTTACGCGGCTTTGTGTATAATTTTGCAACTATTATAACAAAAATATATATTTTTTTATAATACCCGACAATTTATCTTCAAAACTTATCGGATTCATCAGCCAATGTTTAGACATTTCGACCACAAATCACATCGCTACATTTTTTATACCGACTGATAAATCCTTAGGTGTCAGAGGTGCCTTTTGTTACAGACCCGATATTGAAAGTGAGTCTGCATCTATATAGATTCTGTGATAGAATTCATACATTTCAACACCATTGTGAGCATAGATTGGAGCCATTCGGTGCGATTTCATTGAAAGCTATCCTGCCCTGATGGGATCCTTATCGACAGAAACGTTTATAAAAGCTCGTCTTTTTGTAACACTGATATTCTACCTTGATAAATTTTATTCTACACTAGTTGTTATCCGCGACTTTGCCCGCGTAAAATTAGGTGATTTTTTTTAGCGTGATGATATATAGCCTTCCTCTGTAAATAGGGTATTACGCAATGAAATAATTTTTCAAACCGGACCGGTAGTTCCTGAGATTAGAGCTTTCAAGCAAACAAACTAAAGGTTGAGACTAAACCTAGGCAAAGGCTCTAAAGCCTTCAAGCAAACAAACAAAACTTTTTAACTTTATATATTAAGTATAGATATGGAAGTATGGAGAGTAGATTGGAACTAGAGATTTTGTTTATGCTGAATTAATTTAGTTTAATTTTTAATATTGGCCATTTGCAGGTATTTGGTTCCATAGTATCTTCAATTGTTAACATTTGGAAGAATTAAAAGAATTTTTCGACTTATTTCTACAGAAAAGTTTTATCCAATTTAGAGGAAAAATGATGTGGGAATATTTTAAAAAAATTCAAAAATCAAATAACTTTTGAAAAATATACTATTAAAATAAAAAATAGATGCACGAGTTAATGAAGTTCGCTTTAAGCGATAAGACCGTCCTTGCACACTTTATACCATTTTTAATATTGTTTATCATTATTGTGTGCAACAAGCATTAAATAAATTAATATTTCAATTTTCCCTTAAAGAAGAAGAAGAAGAAATAGTTTTATTTGGTATAAAAACAAGCTTAAAGTAGTGCATAAAGTTAGTGCGAAAATAGAGTAAAGATTCTATCTCCTTATCTATACTTAAGTGAGTTTTGGAATTGATACGCCCGTCTAGAGTTGAGCTAAGATCGTCACGTTTTCTCCACTTATATTTCTTTTATAAGCTCTCCTTGTTAATGGGTATGGATTTCACGCGCTTAGCAATGAATAATAGATACTTCACTTTGCCGTGTAATTGACACGGCGCAGCTCTTGTGTTATAAACTTATGATATAGTTTAAACGATTACTCTGGCGCGGTTGGTGGTAATATTTACGAATAATGAGACGAACCCACCTCCGGAGTTCTTCGCGTGCCAATTATTGACGTAATTATTTCAAAAATACGACCGCACTTTTGTGATATTTAACACTTTAAGGTGGCAATATTTTTTAATCACCCGTCGGGGCCAGTGTTTATACAGTCGCCGCGCTGCTTGGCCTGCTAATTGACTCTTTATGCGGAATTTCTTCGCATGAGAAGTCGCGCTCCGAGCTCTTTATAAAGACTGGACGAGTCATTCATTATCCGTACATTCAACGAAATTGAGTACATACCTTTTTGGTGGACGTTACACGATTGAAACTGGCAACCCGAAAATAATGTGAGCGCGACCGCCCGACCGAATACATGGCCGCCATTAATGGAAAAGGCGCGTAAATCCTTGTGCAAATTAATGTGGTAATCTGTAATACTTAAGTACCTTATTGCCAATTATAATGTGTTTCTTACTCTCATGACTAGAATTAAAATCGTTTGCAGTATACATAAGAAATAGTTCTTTATAAATTTATTTTTAGAAAACGTATGAAGATTAATCTATTTATTAGAAATTTAAGTGTCGGTTTGTAACGTTGAAATGATTTTGTACCAAAGCTATGTGTATACTGTATGGGCTATGTGTATACTGTATGTGCTATGTGTATACTGTATGAGCTATTTGTAAACAGTATGAGCTATATGTATACTGTATGAGTTATACCTATATGTGCCCCCTTGTACCCTAGGGGCCACATATCATTGATACAGCTGACACAACGGTAGCTATGCTCTTATAAGCTTAAATGTTTCAAAAATAGGTTTTTTACTTACTGTTTGATTTTATCCTATTAAATCCAGGCTTCACATTTTGTTGTTGTTTCTGAAATTGAATTCATTACTAATCATAAAGTGACACTAATACATTATTGTTATATTGTTTCATGAAGTATCAGGAAAGAACAAATTTATATAAAAACTAGCTGTAAACCGCGATTTTTTCCGCGTGGGCCACCCTTATCACTTAGGAGTATGAAAAATAAATAGTAGTCGATTCTCATACCTACTGAATATGCATATAAAATTTCATACAAACTGGTCAATCTGTTTCAGAGGAATATGGTAACTAACATTGTGACACTAGAATTTTATATATAAGATGTATTAAATTAATATTTAAAACATCTTATATATATGGGATTTTAATAACTAAAATTTCAATATATTTTATTCATGATCAGTTCAACATCATTCCTTAGCATACATCCAAGGGCACTGCATCTGTCTCAATCTAAGAAAACGATGGGTAAAACAATTTTAACATAATAGATATATTATGATAACTTTAACATAATTCGAGACAATATGAACAACAAAGAAGTTGAGTTTGTCCATTTTCTTTGTGTACTTTCTTTGTGGATTTGTATTTAAGACCAAAATAGGCCACATGAGCCTCAGGAAGGTACACCAAAGAGCTGAGCAGTGTCAAGCCACAATGCAGCCACTCAAGTACAACACACACACACAAACGTACATGAACATACACACACACAACATACATGAACATACACACAGTTTTTCATTTAAACATTTGTTGTTTTTGTAATCCTGTTTAGACATAGTGAATATAGGCCATCATGTATCATCACCATATGTTATATAGTCCAGTATATATATTTATTTATTTTTTAGGGAATATTAGTATTGATTCCTTATATAATAGTTGCTTTATATTGTGATGGTCTTAGCGAATTCTCTGATACAGGTTACAACCTACATCAGAAATCTCATTGTAAAAATTTATATATCAATTTATTTGAGAAATAAATATTTTTGTTCTCTTATTGTATTGTGTCTCTCCCTCTTGATACAGTCCAGAAGAAGTCCCTGTTACCAACACAGCTATAAATTATAGAAGGATATATATGCCTGTGTACTATACATGATGTAAAAAAAATTTCGTACTAGGCTAACCTTTTTGTGCGCCTTCTTAACTGATTTGGTGGGAGGTATATAGTCTTCATCTGAGTCACTTTCTCTTGTATTGTATTGTATTGTATTGTATTGTATTGTATTGTATTGTATTGTATTGTATTGTATTGTATTGTATTGTATATTATATAAATAAGAAAAATATATCAATCGGCTGTTATAACACATGTATAAAATTACCTACTTTACGAACAGACGACCGTGTGTTTATCACAGTTATATGTATGTGTGTACTCATTTATTTCAGACAACGCCCATATTCATATTATTTATAAATACAGAGAGTTAGAAAGTAATTTCAAAGTGCTTCCAGCTCAGATACGTAAACCAAGCGTCGAGAGCACCCGATAAATTACTAACATAAACATGTTCTATCGGTCACAGACTATGCTACTCTAAATTAAGGAGATAAACTGGCTAGAAACTGGCAAGACCTATCGCACACAGTATATATATACCATGTATGTCGTATCATGTATTTGTGCTTTGATAGTCATATCGAGGTTAAGAATAGGTTAGAGCTCGAAAAGGGTAGAGGAGTGGATTGAAAATTTTGAGCTGCTAAGTCAGGTTTCTCATCTCATTGAAGTACGTAACATATCTTCAAATCTAATGGAAGGTATATGCTTTAATGGAAACGACACATAGTTAAACTTTATTATTGTAAGGTTTTGGTAAAATTCATTCAGTAGTCTTTCCGTGAAAGAGCGTCAAACATACATCCAGACATCTATACATACATCAATGTGTAAAAATTTTCGCGTTTACAATATTAATAAGATAGTACAAAATAATGAAGGCTGCGTCAAAACGTTTATATAAATAATACTAATACAGGAAAAAACTTCCTTCCTTCAAAGTAATTTCTGTAATATGTCAAGAGTCTAGTAAATTACAAGCATAAACAAACAAACTCGACCGCTCGCAAACTGTGTGACTTTGAATTAGGGGAACAAACAGAGTGAAGATCGTACATTGCGGCTAGAATATGCTTTGACTGCGCGAACTTTACTTGGTTAGTTGGTTATGTATTCGTGTTTAATGAATACTTTAAAAGTATACTTAATTACTTTACATAAATCCGTTAAAAATAAAGAGAGAGATGAATTTACAATCAGAACATTGGATTACATCTCCTGGTGGTACTCAGGTTCTGAAATTAAGAGTGAGTTGCGTGACTCAATATCTGTTTAGTGCTTTCGTAGTGATCATGGTAAAGTAGTACTTTGGTAACAGCTAAGAAGAAGCTCTCGTTATCCCCTATATCTGTACATATATATAAGTTCGTATTCCCTGTAGTCACTTAACATAAAAACGCTTGGACCAGTTTAAGTAACTTTTTAGGCTTCCGTAGTGTCCAAGGAACACTTATAGTTTCGCTCTGCTTTTCCGTCCTTCCGCCTCTTTGGCCATCCGCTTTAGGGTGGTCACCCCCCTTCCTAAGATTTCCAAATTATTAGACATAGCGCCGATGTGTTTGATTTTATTACAGCTAGAAAAATATGAAATTGTAAAGTTACAATATCAACCAGAAGAAATAAATCTAAAATATAAAAATATCGTGTCACAGTGTGTGTTGCTAAATTTCACCGAAACGGCTTCATCGATTTTTATGAAAATTGTTGGGTATCTTTGGTAGGTCTGAGAATCGGTCATAAACTATTTTAAGCCTCTAAGTGAATTGAGTGGCCCACGCGGATGAAATCACGGAGTACAAGTAGTATTTAATATACTATAGATAGAGTGAGATAAAGTGAAATCAAATCAGATCCTCAATAGCTCAACTGTGTAAGGGCTAAAAAACTCCGAAAGGTATCGCTTTCTATGCTCGGTAAACCTAATTTCGCATACACTTCTGACCAAGCCATACGCTGGACACTTAATGGCACGAGCGCTTTTTTAATGCGCGTTAAAAAAGCGTTCAGATTGGACATATGAACTCCCAAGTTTGTGTTCACACGAAAGCATTTTTATAACGCGTAGCAATGTTCTATTTTTAAACTAAATATGTATGTATACATATACGCTATATTTTTGTTTCGACGACGTTAAAAAAGCGCCAACGCCGAGATTTAACGCAACGCTTTTCTCGTGCGAATGATACTCGGTGGTAAGACGAGAACGTAAGGCGTCCTATTGTATTTAAAAAAAAACAACTACCAATTAAATCAATCCCGTAAAGTATGTGAGAGACATAAATGTGAGATAGATATTACTATTGCCAGAGCAGATTTTTTCTGTTTTTTAAACCGTAATTTTTACGATACCGATAACTCGATGAAATGAATCTGGTTCTATAAATTGGTGGTTGTACCTCTCACGTTGCGGTCGGCGTAGACAAAGATAGGCCACGTTTCCAAGTGATCAGTTTGCGGTAGAATCAATCGTTCGGACCACGGCTGGTGAAGCGTGCGGTGGATAAGTGCACTGGACCATTATCACGTCGGCTTATTGGACTCTATTATGTTTAAGTTGGTTCAAATTTCCTTAACCAACTTCTTGAAATGGAAGGCTTTTAACAGCGGCGTATTTTACGATTCGGCTGGATGTTGGGCTGGTAAATCTGTATTATGAAAGTGCATCACTAATATTTATATTATTACTTTTCTTAATTGCCTCCTATTATGAAAACAAACTTATAGTCGGCAATAATTATTGAGTATTAATTACTTGCAATAAAGGCACTTATCTATTAGCGATAAATGTTGAAAATTCCTTATCACTGTTATACGTAAAATAAATCGTAAATTGAACTTTACTGTTCCTCTTACTCTATCTGCAGCTCGCAGCATCGTTTCAACGAAAAATAATTCACCATCTACTGAGTAAAAGGTTACTTTTTTAAACAGAATTGTTTGTCTACGCGTTAGAGTTTTCCATTGACCATACGTTCGCTGGACACTAGTTTAAGAATTATTAAATACTTCTTTGATGCAACATATTTTATATTCATACAGTTACAGACTTCATTACATATACAACTCTTAGGAGGTGGTTGTAGCCTAATCAGTGGCTGGCATTACAGTCGAGAATAGATTTAACTTATAATGTATACTTACATTGTTGCGATTCTCTATATAATATCGTCATCGCTTGCAGAGTGGTATCATCACTAGGCTTTTCGTCGGCTAGCGCGTCTATCACGGCGCGTGCCTCCGGCCCTTTCCCTAACCTAAACATTGCTAAAGCTTTTAATGCACGGGCGGCTTGTAGAGTGGGACTTTTCTTTAATACTTTTTCAGCCTCTTGCAGGGCTTTTTTATTATTCCCATTATCTAGCCAGTCTGCGAACCAAGCGGATCATATTATTTATAAAACTTATACCACCAAAATAATGATGTAGGTTACAATAACTTTTACCGTAAATAGGTCGCAATCTACGTTCCACTATGCCCCCATTATGTATGTGCTGTGGCCGCACTGCCATTTTTCATTTATAAGTCTTTTCTTGCGAAAATAAATGCTTCTTGGAGTCTTTTTAGAATTTTTTGGCAGCACGTTTGTTTTGAGATTATCTATGGTAATGAGCTGACAGTGACATTTCTCTAATTTAAAATGTTACCAGAGTTTAAGAAACTTAAATTAACAATCAGCTACATGTCTATGAATAAATTCATTCTATTTTGATCTATATTATATTAATTTACGGATGTTAAAGTATCAATTTCGTCATTCGAAATTAGCAATAGGCTTTATTAAAGAAATTGCTTTAAATAGATTTGGCCTGAACAAAAAGATTACAAGTATTATGCGTACTGCATAAAGTTGCCTCTACTTCGATACGCAAGTTGTGTCATTACTTATTTTTATTTGTATATCGATAACTTCAGGGTTTCTAACAATACCTCTTAATATGTTAATATGTATAAAAAATTAGAATTATTTGATAATATAAAAATATTTATACTGGAAAATATATTACCAATGACTTGGATGTATTTTACCCAAAATAAAATTGTTTTATTTTTATATCGGAACTATGAAAATCAACAAATTATTATTTTCTGAATGCTATATAATGGCCATAGTTTATCAAATAATTCATCTATCCAAGTTCACTTCGCATACAAAATCATTTTAAAAAGCTATGCAATATTATGTTTGATAAGAAAAATATTCACCTTTATAAAAACTAATTGCAATTTACGTGATAGGCAAACTAGAAGCAGGAATAAATTTGTGACTCCATTCCTGCACCTGGTTAAGGTACAAAAATCGCTTGTGGGCGCGAATATACGGTTCTTTAACAAAATTCCAGTTGCCATATTAAATTTGTCTATAGTTAAATTTAAACAGCATGTTAGAAACACGCTTATGAGTCGATCGCTAGGATAAGCAGTTCTTACCGCGGCCGGGTGATGGATGGGTGACCCATTTTAACACTGGTTTACAAATAGCCAGCCTCCTCCGTGTTTCGGAAGACACGTAAAACAGTGGGTCCTGATTAATGTTATTGAGTGACATTCATGATAGATTCATGATGGAATGATTATGGGGGTTCCGGGGATGACGTCAGACGCGGTTGGTCATCGTAACTCGCCTCACAGCCACATCCTCTGCAATTCTATGTATGTACTTATTATAACTTGTTTTTTTTTGTTGTTTTTTATTTACTTTTTTTGAAACAATAAAGTTTTACAAAGAAAAAATATATAGAATTTGAGTTTTGAATTTGAATTTAAGCGGACCCTGGTACTAGACCGGGATAAAGATAGTCATGAAAAGAAGATACAGCTAGTCTGTGTTTCAAGGGTATAAAATTTTACAAAGTTATGGAAGGTTTCACTAATATGAGGATATATCAGCCCGGATATATGTATACCCTTACCCATATCTCAACTAGACACCATAGCGACGTCACCGGCTTTGTATCCAAACAATCCATATTCAAATTTAGGACAGGTAACTAGGACACTTGGCGACGGTTTGGCTTCGTCGTCAAATTAGAAGCGTCACCACGGCTACTACTGGCTACCCCATTGGCAACAGTAGGTATCCATGGCAACGTAGACGGTGACGTCGCCATAGCATCTCGGTGTGGTAGGGCTCTTAGTGTAGAATCAGTAATATGTCTAGAGTATCTTTCACTGTAAAACTGCACGCCCCTCCACTAATTGCATACGCATGCTTGTGTGCGTGTAGCGATTGTATTGTAAGCTCAACCCAATGATATTAAAGAGCTTGCGTGTTTGCGTCTATACGCTATTTTGCCTATATCTGTGAATACTTAGACGTGCAGTTTCGTAGTGAAAGATCTATACAGCTGTATGAGTGCAATGACAGTGTTTTTTAGATATGATATCGTATACCGTTTTTGGGCATCTTTATCAATAAAAAAACCAATATAGCACCAGATAAGGTGAATTTAACAAAAATAAATAGGATAATAACTGAATTTTATGCATTTCTTATCTTAAGTTCGTATTTTTATGACGTAGAATTATATGGAATTGAAGAAATTGGCAGATAAAAGATATCGCAGAATTAAATAAATATTTTTAAAACATGAATGTTCTCGAAGGTTACTAGTACCTGGAAAATCGCACACTAGTGAATTTTTGAACGTCGGTGGCGTCCATCGTGCCTACTGTCTAACCTCAATTTACTACTTGGATGAACATGGACATAAATAGTTCGGCTGTGGCGAAACACATACTTAACCCGAAACAAATATTAGAAAAAAATAATTATCAATCATAATATATAATATCTATATATAAAAATCAATAGCTGTTCGTTCGGCGGGGGACGCGCGGGGCGGGGGCGCCGGCGGCCGGCGGCGACGAGCCGCCCGCAAGGAGAGCCGGCTGCGGGAGTCGCGGTCTCTAAATCGCATCGCTGAGGTAATTATCTAAAAGCATATGTGATGTAAACGAGACGTTTTATTTTGTTACAAATAACAAATAAATAAAATTGAAGCGTCTTTTTACCGTACGTCACAGATGTTTGCATTGCTCGTGTATCGTCATTGGGTAAAAGTAGGTACCTAAATTATTTTTAATTTTATTAATTATTTTACCTATTAGTGTATACACTAACTAAGACTACTAATTACCAAAGGCCACGTCTCAACATAATATTTTTTTCTCCCTCATCGTTACTGCCACTGGTAAGATCTATTGTAACAGCCTCAGCTTACAGCTCATCCTTAAGACCAGCAGAGTGCATAAACCGTGCATTGACTTGAACCCTCCTGGGGTTAAAGTATGTTCCCCCAGTGTGTTATGAAGAATAGGGTTTGTTTAACACTTGAGGAATAGTTTTAGACAGCAACAGAAGATGTGATTAGCCATTTTCAAGTCCTTGTGACAAACCTGCAGGGTAGTGATTGACATAGGTTGATGGCATGTAAATGTTTCTTCAGTCTGCAGTGACCCGTTTGGGATCTAGTAACTACTCTTACCTGTTTCCTGCTTAGATTCAGGAGAGGAGTAGTGAATTTTGGCGAGTACGCTCCTATGAATGCCTTCGCATGTCATATGCCAGCCGCCTTTCTATATAACTGAAGATATTTTGAGGTGTTAATGTTGTTTTATTCTTTTCAACACACTTGCTCATAAAGTGGCTCTAATTTCACTGCAATAAGGCACATAATAACACCTGTAATTAAACTAACTTTTTGATTGCAATTATTCACAAGTGAGTTATAGATTTTTTTTGTACTTTATTGGTTGAATTGCTTTGTTGTTAAAAAAGTTTCGATACAAAAGAACACAAGAAGGTTGTCTTCAAAAGTACAAAATAAGTTATATTGCTTGATTGTTTCATGCAACTTTGTATTGAAATTGATATAAGTTTGTTTCAGTAAATAACCTATTTGATGATACCTTCATACCATCAAAAACGGTTAATTATAATTTCACTAACTGTGCATTTACTAATTGTTTCTCTAAATAATTTTTTTATCTAGTATAGTACAAAATTAATTTTTAGTACTATTTTCTTCACGAGTGTGTTGAAAAACGTCGTATGTTGCACGTGTGTATTGATGATTAACGTCATCGGCTCTCTTAAGATCGTCACCTGACGGCTCGGGTCTCAATGGCGCCATTACACACCCGCACCAAAATGTACTATTATCCTACAATTGAAATTGTAGGTGGAGGAGGCGAGCGCAGCGCGCTGGGCCGGCGGCGGGCTGGTGGCGCTGTGTGGGCGCCCGACCGCAATGTAAATAAAACTTAAAAGTACGTAACAGGGGTGGTGCGGCGCGGGTCGTTGACTTGCTTTGCGCGTCAACATTTTGTTGACGATTGCTTCCCAATGTTCACGATACATTTCGCGCTCAAGAATGGCGATGGCAATATCTGTAATCTCTCATTTCCGAGATGAATGATATTTGTGATTTCATTTAGGGCATTAAATGTAGTCTTATCACAAAGTTTGCCTGTATTTTGTATTATCATCTGGCTAATAATATTATTAAAAGGTTTAGCTTACCTTAGATCTACCACGAATCCGCTTGCCGTTGTTCAGTTTCAACCAAGCGTCCCAGCGATGTCGGTACACGGAGATGGTGTTCCATCTTCCCAAGTGTACAGGCTCGGGAGATCGGAGTACCCCAGCGCCACTGCCACAGTCGAACCTGGATTAATATATAAAATTTGTACATTTATGACTTCCATATTCCGAATTTGGAGGATGTCATATCTTAAGCAGTAGCCAACATTTGAGTTCTTAACAATTTCGCTGCACATATAGGATTTTGCTGGGACGCACCAGGTCGTCGAAATAGCCTTCCAAGACTTAAGGCGTCAGGGCTGTGCCAAGTTTGCAATTAATTTATATACATTTTTAAATAAAGAAATACAAGTTATTCCTGTCTAGCCAAGGTCAGCTTATATTGTAGAAGATGGGGTTGTGGGGCGAGTTAAGATAACCGACTGCTAACTGATGCAATCCTGTGAGCACCCACAACCTTACGACTAATATCACTTGTGATATTAATCAGGACACACGGTCTTACTTGCTTTTCGAAAGACGGAGGTAGCCGGATATTTGAACTGAACTGGTGCTAGAATGGGTCACCCATCTATTCGCCGGCCGCGGTTAGAACTGCTTAAAGTAGTGATCGATTCAAATGCCGACCACTGATTAAGTTACGACCTTTTCCGTATACTTAGGTACCTTCAAGAAAAACATATCACATCTATAAGCTCTTTGGTAATGCAGTTATCCATGGGCGTCGATTGTAGACTTTTGAGGGCCTGGCACAAAGATTCTCGATAGTTTTACGCACTTTTACGTTCGAAACGAAACGTCAAATGAAGGTCCGTGCTTCCATTTTACACGATTCACATGGCCGTAACGTCGAAGATTCTACTATACGTGCGATTTCTGATTTCATTTGTGCTAGCAATATTTAGTAGTAAGTTCTGTAAAACAGTCATATGAAGCATTAATGTTTCATATGACGTTTGATTTCGAAAGTAAAAGTGTGTAAAGCTATCGAGAATGTTCGTGCTGGGCCCTCGGGACATCAAGGTTTTTTTTTATAATACAAGGGGTAAACGGGCTGGCGGTTCACCTAAGTGACTACCGACGCCCATGGACAACTGCAACACCAGAGGGCTCGCAGATGCGTTCCTTGGCGATACAGTGGGGAGCTGTGGGCGATGTAAGTTATGCAATGGTAAAATAGACAATAAATAGTGATTAATAATACAAAGTAAATAAAAATAAAATTAGACATCAGTTATTTCATTGAAAAAGTTGTTTAGTGAGCAATCTTAATCGTGATGATAATTTGAGAACAACTACATCAGTTACTACGACATTAAAAATAAACGCATTTTAATGATTTAGCATCATATACTCAACTAACATTTAGCATGAAACGCTCTGCGAGATATTTTTTGTTCTGTGTTGAATGAATACGTATGTATGTATTTGAAAAGCTATACGGTCTAAACCAAACCGCATATAAATCCATTGTGTAGTTTTTTAAACTATGACTTTAAACTACTTTTGATCTTTCTTGTTTCTAGTTAATTTTAAACTACATGTCAAAAATACGCTTGTTCGTAAAGCGTATTAAACTGTTGAAGGCTATATTAAAGATAAAAGTGCTTGGAGTTGAGTCGCTCCAGCTTTGTACTTGATAGTTAACGTGCAAAATGTGAAAAACTTATTTCTGTAGGAACTATTTTGAAAAGAGTGGCTAATGAGTTTCATACTGATTCTTCACGTCACTCGCCGTTTACGAATCAGTGGTAGCTTTTAAAATATTTGACGATTCAAAAGAGCTTGTATAAGTCTACTTGAATAAAATTTCATTTGAATTTGAATTTGAATCTGCGCCTACAAGGGCGGCAAGCGGCTTAATTTTATACTATAATGATGAGTAATAAATCGGCGCTCAGGATACTGCCTCGTGTTTTTCTTCGCTGACCTTCGATGCAACATAAGCTAGTTCGCTGAATACGTTTTCCCATAGCACGGTCTTAATACGTTATATACTTCTCATCAGAAAAATCTTAACATCTCCGTTTTTTTGACATGTATTTCTATATATAGACATTTTTTTGGTTCATCAACCTCACAAAAAAACTTTCTTTTTATATACTTAACTGTATGCCACAAAATAAATTAACACATAATAAGGTACAGGCAAGAAAAAAAGGCACAAAAGGCGGTGCTATCGCTGAAGAGCGATTTCTTCGACACAAACTTCCACGCAAGGCGTTTCGTTTTTTCTGAAGTATGTATTAGGTACTAGCGGACCCGGCAGACGCCGTCCTGCCCGAGTGTTGCTTTACTATTCAATACATTCTATTATCCTATAATATTGTCCATTTCCGTTTCCTGTCCAGTTCCCGTTCAATAATGGTCCACTTTTTATATTTTTTTATGTTTCAAGTGTGGCAAACGAGCAGGCAGCAGGTATCTTAGTGCCTACCGACGCCCATGGACATCTGCACGACCAGAAGGGAACTATTAGACGTAGAGACTTGAAATTGTCCATATTGTTAGAACATGCTAAAAACTCGTAAGGAAAAAAAATTGAACTAGAAACAGTTACAAGAAAACACTATGAATGTGAATTACTGTGAACATTTAGAATAACCGACTGAGTTCTTTATGGTCTTTGATTAGATCTGAGGGCCTAGCACGAACATTACGAACTCTAGAGGTAGCGCCATGCTTGTAGCTGAATTAGGCCGGCCCGTCCGGGTACCAGTGCTTCTTTCTCACATGAGATCGGCGTGCAGTGGCTGCAATGCTGTCACGTAAAGTGATAGTATTGTTTTCGCGTTTCGTTCGGTTTGTGAGACTTCCCGGTGGCCTAAATTCGTCATTAAAGGCCGGCAACGCTTCTGCTAGCCTTCTGGTCGTGCAGATGTCCATGGGCGGTAGTCAGTTAGATGAACCGCCTTCTCGTTTGCCCCTTGTAACTTAAAAAAAACTAAGTTAAGTCGAAGAGTCGACTTTACTTAAGTAAAAAGTTCTTGCTAAGCTCACAGCGGCCCCTTCTTAGCGTGAACGCGCGTTGTATGTTGAACTACTGTGAAATGGTGATAACAGACACTTAGAATAATCGACTAAGTTTTTTGTGCTCTTTACATAGATCCGAGGACTTAGCACGAACATTACGAACTAAATTAAGACAAAGAGTCGATTTTACTTAAGACAAAAATGTTCTTGCTACGCCCACATCGGACCATTTTATCGTCAACGCGGGTTACATTAGCACTGATTAAAAGCGTGACACGATAAAGACTTGCCTTCTGTGGGATCGGAGACTGAAAAATTGACTCATCTAGGCCTAGCACGAAATTTCGTATCGTTCGCAGTCGATGACTCGACTGTATTTAGAATGAAAATGTTCGTGGTAGGTCCACTAAAGGCACTTCTTTGTCGTGTCATGCGTTTAATCAATGATAATTCAACCCGCGTACGTACTAAGAAAGGTTCTTTATGGGCCTAACACGAACATTTTCAAAGTCAATCATCGTCTTCGAACCGTTTGAAATGTTCGTGCGAGGGTCTCAGAATGCACGAAAAGTTTCCAAAAATCAGTGTTTGAGCCTTATGCTCGTGTATTATCTACATCATATTACCTTACAGTACATTTTGCTTGGATTATAAACAACGTGAATAGTGAATGTAATGAATCTTTATTATGTGTTTTATAGTCACATTGGGTATGGAAATTCAGAGAATGTATGAAATGCATAATTGCCTCAGACCACTGATGAGGTTGTGTCGCTGGGCTGGTCTATTCCCCGTAGAGGGATTAAACAAGAAAACCATTTCACACTTAAGGTAAGCTACTATAAATCTTTTTTGTATTTATTTTTAGAGAAATTGACAAGTAGATCTTTGCGTAAAAAAAGAAGCAGTGACATGCATAGGTCAAATTATGCAGAAAAAAACAAGCTTTTCTGACGTCATACTGCTATTAAAAGGAAACTAGTTTAGTGCCACAAGTGCTGAGGCCCTAGCACGAACATTTCGAACCGTTCGAATTAGAAGATTCGACTGTATTTAGAATGAAAATATTCCTGCTAGGCCCACAGGAGGTAAATCTTTATCGTGTCACACTTTTAATCACTGCTGATGCAACCCGCGTTGCCACTAAGAAGGGTCCGATGTGGGCCCAGCACGAATATTTTAAAGTCGAATCTTCGACTCCAACGGTTCGAAATTTTCGTTCGTTCCTCTGTACATGATAAAACTGAAACTTAATATTTATCAACCGAATTACTCTAATCATGGTTAACAACAAAATTGCAAGCGGAGGTCGCGATTGTTTACCGTGTTGGAAAAAAAGCGATTCGCATCAAACATTCGCGTCCAGTCGCCGCGTCTAAAACTGGAAATCCGCAGGTTGAATCTCAATGGCGCTGTATCTCGTACACAGTTGGGTATGACGTCACCCAAAGGTCGTCGAATCGCCTACTCGTTACACACTGACTAGTGCGCAGCGATCACGCTCCTCAAAACGTCGTCAACATGAAGCTCCCATTAGTTCTTCTCCTTTGTGCCGTCGCCCGAGCAGACGATATAGCATCAGCCGCCGGCCAAATCTTCAACAGCATCCTACCAAACTTAATTACCAATTCCGTAACTGGTCAACAAGGTAACACAGCCACGAACACCTTGCAACAAATCGGAACCGTTGTTGGCGGCGTGGTTGACTACGCTAAGAAGAAGAGCTATGAAGATCTCCTGCGACAAGTTCAGGACCAGACCAGCGATGAGGACCTCCTCCGGCTCAGCGAGGAGATGTTCAATGCCGATATCAACAACGCGTTCAACTACATTCAGGTTAATTTGCAAGGAAAAACAAGCCCTATGTCCAAGAACGATGAGGCGCAAGCTAAGTGAGTTATATAACCTTAATAACGAATACATAAGAGATAATTTGACATAAATAATATATATTTTTAAATCGTATTAAAAGATTTAAATAGATTTAAAAAGATTTAAATTTGTTCTAGCCCGTTGGCGCAGTGGGCAGTTACCCTGCCTTTTGCTCCGGGGGTCGTGGGTTAGATTCCCACCTCGAGTCTGGGTGTATTATTAATATGCATGTATTTATATATTTCCAAAAAAAATATGAATATATGTCTATAACAGGCAGCTGTTACCTATAACACAGGCATTAAGTTGTCTACCTTAGGAACAGATGTCCGTGAGTCATATAGTCATATATATTTATTTATTATTTATTTAAAGATTTAAATTTTTGTCTATTTTATATATTTATTAAGTGAGTCTTCCTTTTGTCAAAACTGGGCAAGATTTTCTATGCGTTCCAGCATCTTAACTCAATAAATATCATTACATATTCTATACTTCGTTAGTAGTATAATATATTATATTACATATATAAAGCTGAAGAGTTTGTTGCTTGCCTAGAATGAACCTATTCACTCTTGCCTTAAAGATACCCATGTTGTAGTGGTCTGGGAACATAGACGCCGTGAGAGCATTCCACGCCTTAGCCGTTCGGATAAGGAAAGAAGCATCGAAACGCTTCTTTCCTTAGAAAAGTCTTCTGGTAAATGAAGGTAACATGTTCGTCTATTGAACAAACCCTCTATCTCCATGCTGCCTGAGGCAGAAGCCTGGTTCTTCTTCTTCTTAGGGGTGGATTCCCAAGAAGAAGAAGAACAGAAGGAAGACTACGCCAGTTCGCGCCTCTCCTCCCGCAGCCTAGAAGGGCAGGGCATCAGGGAAGCATGTGCCAGCGCGCCTCTGGTGCCCTATTTAGTGGATGGGCCACACTGGGTTTTACTGGATATTCTAGAATTCTTTATTCACTCACTTAAAAGGAAACCAACCTCTTAAAAGTCATATACAGTCATAAATGTGATATTTGTGTGTGTGTGTGTGTGAAATCGCCAATAAAGAGACATCTTTATAGTTAATAAAATATTAACCGTTACTGGTTCACAATTGAGATAAACTAATGTTAGCCCCAACAATACAACCATTTCTCCCACATTGTCATTGAATAAAGATGTAAGTGGTAAGTGGTTATTGTTTCCGCGGCACATCGATCAGAGCGGCCCAAATGCCGGCAACAGCATCTGATAGAATTGTGTGATTCGCTGAACACTCCACACTTTACATAATACATACATCACATTTATTTTAAAGTAATGACACCACATAGCCAATACTTTTGAAAGTGTTACTGTTAATTTAATCGTATGTGTTCACATATAAACTTAACAAAGAAGATGATATTATTGCCGTATAGGTTAGAACTAAAAGCACACACACACGCATACACACGTACACACAGGCACGCACGCATTTATTTCATTCGTTTCTTACTTTGTTTTAGTAAAATTGATAACTAAATAAAATTTATCTGGGGTTTAGGCACTGAAGCGCTGAAGCTAAGGGTTTCCTAGTCCACCTTCCACCTGATTTTTTTAATAGAAATTTAGTATAAAAATTGGGAGTGTATCTTGTGTTACACCAAAAAGTTTAAATAACTGTTAATGTTAGTTAGTATACAATATATTACATAGATCTTAATACCGTTTCTAGTTCGTGGACGTCTAGCGAAGTGAATCACGCTAGAGAGCTCTCTGAGAACTGGTTTTGATGAAATGTTACGTCGGCCGTGGGACGTACAGACATACAGACCCCGTGTACCGGTCTTAATCACTGCGATTGAGATACGGGTATGTAAATACTTCCGTTTTCCTACACTTATCATTGATGTTGAAAAACCGTTAAAATCTGTTATATGCTGGCTGCATAGCCGTGCCTCCGACTTTGTCCGCGTCAAATTAGGTAAAAAAATTGATTCAAAGTCTTCCTGGAGAAATGGGCTATCTATCCCTTAGACAGATAGATTGTGGGATTAAGGGATAACCTCAGACAAAAATCGGCAATCCTAACTCGCTCCACAGCCACATCCTTTGCAATCTAAACATACCCTGGTAAATAGACCGGAATAAGGCCAGGACTAAAAAGCACAAATTTGAGATTTTTTTTATATTTTTCTTTAAATATAAAAA
>JANCMC010050420.1:9463578-9535227 GCA_024363005.1 Charaxes varanes | reverse complement strand
AAAATATAAATAAATCACACATAATCAAATAAATTATCAAACTCTTAGCAAAATCCGAATAATTAATATATAGAAGAAATGTAAAATCTTAATGTTTAAACGAAAATAAGAACGGACCAAAACTTAAGTTAATGCGTTATAACGGGGCCCTGAAACGATTATGTTAATTACTTCTGATATGTTTTAAACATTTAATGCTATACCAGTTAATTTTAATAATAGACACACAGATGCATCAACACTCGATATAAATTAATTATGTATTCATTCATAGATTTTATTATACAAAATAAAACGGTATTCAATTGATTTAGTATTTAATTTGAACACGGAAACTACGTACATTATCTTTAGCGGATTTTCTAGAAAAATAAAGGGGCTATGGCAGAGTTACAAGTTTTAAAATGCCATGAAAATTTGTTTATATCTTATTAAAAACATTTAATAACTTTATGATTTGTATATATTAAACAACATTAAACATACCTAAAATACGTCTAAACTGTCATAATCCATTTATTCATTTTGCTTGCATGTGGTAATCTAAAATAATGATTCAGCATTCGTTCGCCAAAAGTTGGGGTACAAAATGTTAATTAATTTTACATTAACAAAATAATAGTGAATTAAATTACTTATTAAAGAAAAAAGGTTTCTCAGCTATTCATTATATAACAAAATTGTCACGTAAATAATCATTAATGTTGTAATTGTCGAAAATCGAAGAAAATTGTCGTAACTCCAAATTCCCAACTTCACGGTAGAGCGTTACAAACGTGTCAATTGAAATAAAATCGTCCTTATTTCATATTTTTCCATATAAAGATATAGTCAATAATGACGATTACATTATTGTATACAAAATAATGTGTAAATATATTAATTATATTATAATTTAGTTGTGACGTTGTACGGTAAAAAGCTAGCTGTGAATTTTGGGTTACGACAATTTTCTTGGGAGCCATCGAATTGATCGTGCCAGGACCACCTTACGCACGTCAAGTTTGCACTTGCTCGACTTACCCAATTAGCGGCACGTTTCCCCGAACTCTCAATACCGGAGTCCGGAGATAAGTTGCCGAAAAACTTAAAGGACAATGAACTGCATTCATCATTACGCCTTGGCGAGAACCTATAAATAAAAAGTGATTCATAACATAATTAAACCGAGTATGCATTAACCAAGTTTACCTCTTAAGTCATTATGTATGCCATACGTAATGATATCGAAAAACGGTTTAAATTAGGGTTCCTTGGCTATAATGGGAAGTACAAGAACAGATTCCTAATGCTTAAAGACTACAGTTCCTTTATACGTACACACAGAGGGCCTAGCGCGAACTTTTTGAACCCAAATAAGTCGATGAGCCGACTTTACTTAGGATGAAAATTTTCGTGCTAGGCCAACAGGAGGAAAGTCTTAATCGAGTCATGCTTTAAATTAATGCTAATGCAACCCGCATTGACGCTAAGGAGGGTGTGGGGGAACCGTGGATGTAGCACGAACATTTTCATCCTAAGTAAAGTCGACTCGTCGACTAATTTGGGTTCGAAAAGTTCGTGCTAAGCCCTCAGATGAACTTAATGGCCGCCTAAGATCGGGCTATTAATGTTGCCTCATTTTGGACTTTGGAAATTTAGGGCCTACCCATATGACCAATTATACCTACAGTTTGTCATTGAAACGCCAATGAGAAGGTGCATAATATAGTAGGTGTGGCGGCAGTATCGCCCGCGTTAATGTGAATTTTGTCAAACATTTCGTCTCCTATACAACTGACAAGGCTTACTTCTTGTATGTTTTAGACGTAAAAGCGTAAGAAACAAATAAAATTTGCATTTATATAAATTGTTTATTACTATGTTTTTAATTCAAATATATTATAAACTTGTTTTCAAATAATATATTTTATTTATATTAACAACACACGACTTAGTCCGCGTAAACTTGTGAGAGCCCTTAAACTTCCTTTCTCTAAGCTTTCGAAAAACCTGAGTTCTTAGCAAGATCTACTGATTATATATACACTACCTCCTTACCAAATTTCACCTTTGTCCGTCCCGCGGTTTACGAGATTTCGGAATAGGTGACTTTTCGCTTTTATATATCTATATACCTATTGTTCTTTTAAGCGAAACGAGTTATACGGAACCTATATGCGTTAGAAGTTTTAATACTTGACCGGTATTAAGGTTTAATATATCCGGTGCGAAGGCATGCACCATGGGATGGTTTGCATAACAAATGTAAAACCCACAGCGTGCTTGCGAGGGCTAAAGCTGCGTCACAGAGCTTATATAATAAAGTTTTCTTATGATTATATCGTTATATGCATGATTTATATATAACATACATTAATTAGAGGTAGCGCCACGCTTGCAGTCTTGTTCTGCATCCGAATTGGGCCGACGCGTTTGGGTACCAGTTGCCTTTTTCTTAAGGCACAAAGGGACGGCAATGTTGTCACTTTAAGTGATGATATTGCTATCGCATTTCGTTCGATTTATGAGAGTTCCCGGTGACCTAAACCCCTCCTTAAAAGACCGGCAACTCATCTGCGAGCCTCCTGGTGGTGCAGATGTCCGTGGGCGTCGGTAGTCAATTACCGCCTGCGTGTTTGCCCCTTGTAACATAAAAGTAACTGTCAATCAATCTTAACGCAATAATTTGAGCATAAGATTAAATTCTTACTGACATCAGAAAACTGAAAACCCTCGGCATAATGAATAATTTATATTTTTTAGTAATTAAAATTAAAAAATGCTTGACCCTGGCGGCAATTTCTATAACTTGCTCGTAATTATAAATAATTAATCATTTTTATATAAATAATAGTAATTATTACAAAATACTGTGTTTTGCAAGGTTATCAACATTATGCCAAAAGAATTATTTATAAGTACGAGAGACCATCGGCTGGTCGGAATTCGCCCAGAAAGTTTTAGATTTGTGTACTATATGTTTAATAAAAGGTATATTTAAAATTTTTATTATTTGTATAACGATATTGTTAATTGTGACAATTAGTATATGTACATACGATGGTCATGACTACGCTTTGACACGATGTTACTTAAATGCCTATAATATTAATTTAATGTATTAATAATGCACATTTTATAAAGATATTATTAATCGCACACCGTACTCTATATAAACTATAACTATAATTGTGCCAAATTGTATACTCCTCCGGACGTGCAGTTTTCATAACATGGTACAGAAAGTCACGGGTTAAGGACAAAGTCGCGGGTTATTGCTAGTTAATCCATAATGTTAACAAGACACCCATGAAATAAATATTTTAAGTTTATTATTAACTAGCGGACCTGGCAGATGTTGTCCTGCCCGATCGTTGGATTATTTACTATTTATTTCATTCTATCATCCTATAATATTATCTCCGTTCCCTTTCTGTTTCCCCGTCCCCGTCCCTATCCTTATCCTATTCCTTAAATTGTTGAAAATATAGTGCTTGCCAACGAAACGCTAAGAAGGAACTAAATCAATCTAGCAATACTGTAAATCGATGTTAAGTGAATTCAATGACTAGACGGATATGTAACGTTGTGGTGACTGGGCCAAAGCGGTTACAATGTTGCGACGTTTCTCCGATATTATCTATCAACTATCACTCTATCGCTCGTTATCGCAGACAGATGTGACTCTCTATATGTAAACCTGTTAAACGAGATTAAATTTAATCTCTCAAGTATTTAATCTTTAAACTTCAGTAGCTTCTTTCAGATTCAAGTTGAAGACTGAAGCGAAATTTGTAAGGTTTGATGCCTGTACCTATGCCTTTGTTTTTAAAGAGAAGAATATAGTATGCTAGTTACGCGTATGGTTTATGGGTTTTGTCTGACTAGTCCGCCGCGGCACGCTTTGTAACGAGCTCATGAGGAAGGACCCCGGACGGGTTTGAAACTCGGGCAATTCCGATATAACATACGGGTGAGTTTAAAAGCCGTTTTTATAATAATTAAGAATTCCGCTCACGAAAGTCTATGTTCTGAAATAGGTTTTCGTTAATTATTTATAATTAAAAAAATCGGTATCGTTTATTCATAAAATCATCAGTAGGAAACAGCGCGCCGTCATTCGGAAGCTTATAAAAAACATGAACATGATAAGTTAACTGTTTCTAACGTGATCGTGCCAGATCCACACACACAAACATCTGAGAAAATACTATTTAAATCAGATTTTTCTTACACTATATAAACTAAATATCCTTCCGAAGTTTCAAAAGTGTTTTAACGCGCCTTTCACCTTAATCTGAGCATATTTAAATTTATTAATAAGCGCCATTCCACAGGAATAGAGTGATTTTTAGTTCATGAAATCGCTCGATTTTGATTATATGAGAGTAATACCGGAGCCGGACATAGCTCAAAGTGTTTGTACATTTTCGCCCTTGAAGTCTACAAAGTTCTACAAAATTCGTGACGTTACACGAAGTCCCCGGCCAAACTACATGATCATTCAAACGAAGCTATGTCTGGCTACGGTATTAGGCCCACCCATAACGCTTTGCGTGATTCGGCGTGCAAAAGTCCTACGTTGGCAGCACTATATTAGTTTTTTTTCACGTTGACTGGAAGATGGCCTTCTTGTCAACGTGAAATACGGCTACGGCCAGTAAGTAACGTAACCTAAATTTGACCTTCGTTATTATCAATATTATCGTCGTTTATACATAACTAGATGTAGCCCGCAACCTGGTCCGCTTAGATTACTTTTATCACTTAGGTGTTTAAAAAATTGGTCTTGAATAAGGATCAATATTATGCTTATAGAAAGACCTTCGCAAATAATGCATTATTTTAGAACAAATTTGGTTAGCATAAAAAAAAAAACTTTTAGGGAGCAAACCTTAAAAGATAGACATATGCTGTCGCGGACTTTTATTTAGAACTTTTAAATGGGAACAATTCCGTCATAGATGATATTTGCGAAACTTTAACCGTTTACGCAGCGCGCGCAGCGGAAGATCTCAAAAGGGGAAAAAGCCGCCGATTTTGAAACATTCTTCATTGGTGCTCCGCTCCTATTAGTTTTAGCGTGACGGTATATAGCCTATAGCCTTCCTCGATAAATGGGCTATCTAACGTTGAAAAAGTTCCAAAAATTAGCGCGTTCAAACAAACAAACAAACTCTTCAGCTTTATATATTAGTATAGATTAGTTGTGTAATGCGTTATCGTTGACATTAATTGTTATCACAATATGACGCGAAACGATACTTTATCAGACGTTGTCTAATATTCCCTTTTTCGCTCCCACTAAGCTTAAATTAAAAGCTTGTATTAGGAGTGGGTGCGGCAATACCCCAACGGCGGTGGGGTTAGAACCGGGTAGGTTGCGGATTTTAGTCCATACCTTATACCGTTGAGCTATTGAGGCTCTATAATAATTTAATATACTTACAATGCATATTTTTAAATATTTGCATTCGCACTCCACCTCTATATAAATTTTAACTTTCATACTTCTCCGTCCGCGCAATTTTCGTAAAATTTTAACGAAAATTTTCGCTTCACTTAATAATATTCAGATAATAATTAATGTCTTGTTTTATTTATGCCATATTGTTTACAATTTCAGAATATACGATTAGAGCCCCTTTTGAGTAAAGAATTATTTGTGTTAGGGACTCCGCTCTTCTATAAATATGTTACATATCATTCGGCCTTAATTAATAAAATGTATTTAAATTTTTCATTACTTTTTTTTAAGTGTTAGTAATAAGTTATGAGAGAACAATAGACTACGATTAATATTACAGTACAGATAATTCTAATACAACAATAAGTCTCTACATAGAACAATGTTGAAGACCAGTATTAGTCGATACGAACTCTTACTTCAATAGAAATTATTGATGAATAGTTATTGTAAGCGTTTCCAATATCGGCCCGCATTATATCCGAGTATAGGTCGTAAAGCGATCCCCTAATTTATTTTCTATGGAAATACGCAGACGATATTAACAATCAGTCGTAAAATGAAAGCGCACGAAATATTTTGGGTCGATTACAAATATCCGTTTTATGTTTATACTCGATGCTAACGTATTTTGTAAGTATTTGCGATTTTCGTACGGAATAGGACCTTTTTTACCTAAAATGTGGATTTGCATGACACCGGAGCCAAACATAGCTCAAAGTATTTGTACATTTTTATCCTTGAAGACTGCAAACTTTGCGCAGCTACACAAAGTCCCCGGTCACACTACTTGATCAATGAAATGCTTTAAAATTCAAATGAACCTATGTCTGGTGCCGCCATAATAGCAAAATTGCTATATGCGCGGAGCTACAATGAAGAATATTGATAGAATCAGGCGTTACTTTGCGGAAATCCATGACATGCATGAGAAACTAAACTACTTTGCTTTTTATCGCAAAATTCGCGCATCATTCGCGGATTAAAGCAAAGTAGTTTAGTTTCTCATGCAATGAAGAATGTTTCAAAATCATGATTTTTCCTTTTGAGAGCTTCCGCTGCGGTCACACTACTTGATCATTTAAATGAAGCTATGTCTGGCTCCGGCATAATATCTAGGTTTAGCGTTATCACTTGGATATATGGACGGTTAGGTTGTTTTGTTGGATGACGTAAATCAGATCTGTTTTTCGTTTAGTAGCCACTGACCCACTTTAGGGGCAAGTTTTTTGTAAAAGATATATTAAAGGATCAGGATTTCAAAATTTCCCATCGTAACTATAATGAGCGTCATATTACTAGATTTTCTGGTCAACAGGTAACATAATGTGTTCTATAATCATCATGGTCTGAGAGATCCCGAGACTTAGCGAATGAGGGTCAAATGCCCAATGATGGATCTGACAGATTTCGGACATGGAGACCGCTCTTTTGTAGTTGTTTCTGAGTTCGAATATAGCGCGGATTATGTGTCTAACTCTTTCCTGTCTGTCACTGTCACGTCTGGTATGGGGTTTGAACCGGATACCTTGCTGGTTTCAGTCCATACCTTATACCGTTGAGCTATTGAGGCTTAGAGCATTATTTAAATTTTACCTTTAATGTTTATCCTTTGCTTCTTTATTTCTAAATACATCTTTAACTATTGTACATATTTGTATAATTTAAACATCTCTTGCTTTTCGAGCTTTACTTTAATTAACCACTAAGGCTCACGACACGTGCCAGTATTGAAGTTTATTATTACTTTACAAAAAAAAACAATAAGTTTATTTATTATTAACGAGTCAAAGAGGCGTCATTTATACAATATTTCAAGATTATCTTCCTCAAGTTCCTTAGGAATCTCCACTATCAACTGGCAGGAACTGTTGCTGAGCTACAGATGACAGGACCATATCAATCGGCTTCGTGTCGTCATACAGCGACGGGGCCTCGCAGAGTATCGCGAATGTTCCCACGATGGATGCGATGGTGAAGATCCAGAGGAAAAGTCGGTCGAGAACCATCGCCACAAAACCCCAATCCTGATCTTCCTGTTAAATAAAAAGAACCAATTATGACACATTGGCTTAAATGTAAATGTATTAATTAGTAATGAAATCCTTCACATATTTGTGTTCATTCAAATATTTGTAGGGAAATTATAAAGTCCTCAAGAATTGGGCTTCCTGTAGCATTACAAGTGTCTGTGGTCGATAAACAGCTGCTATACTTAAGGTTTGCAGACGCGTCCCCAGTTTTTGTATAATAAATTTTATGTTTTTGTATAATAATTAAAGGTAGAAATAACTTATTTCTCAACTTGAGAAATAAGTTATTTAAAAAACGCCAACCATATGCATAATGACGCTTAATTTGTTTGTTCTTATAGGGACAGGAAATTCTTTGATAAATAATCGCCTGGGTGTGTATTATTGGATATCGAAAAGTTATAAAAGATTGTTGCACCGAGCGCAATATGAGTTATTATTAATTACTAACAGGAGATCAGCAAGATGCGTAATCTACTTTTCTTTCTACAACATTGCTGTCTATTTCCACTTTTTTATTTATTTTCAGATAAATATAGAGTTTTACAATGATATGGACGAACGTGTGAATGTGGGCCGAGGCGAAGCCGAGGCACACATACGTAAGTCCATTAATGCCTAGTTTGTGATATTAGTCGTAAGGTTGTAGAAATCGTGGGGGTTCCGAGGATGACGTCAGATGGCAATCGGTTATCTTAACACGCCCCACAGCCATATCCTCTACAATTTAAGCGGACCCTGGTATTTAACCGGGATAACGCTAGGAAGAAAATAAACATGTATCTATAGACTATCTATAGACACGTATTAAACACCTCCCTTTTTCGATAGTCGGTTAAAACGATTTATGAAGAGCGTGTGCCGTGGTTTTCAATTTACGAGAACATGGAACAATATTTTTAAGGCGTGCGCAATAAAGGAAAATATATTGTCTTGCGAAATCTGAAATACATCTCTAGTCAACACTTCCTCATATTCCATTCCATTCCTATACATTTTTGGCTATTGTTAAATCCCATCACGAGACGTAAATTTAATTGGAAGGAGAGCGAAAATATTTGGCATACCTTAATTACTCCCAGTATTATTTAAAGAAATTAAATAGATTCCAAAGTAAACTTAGGCAAAGTAAGATAAAAGTGATTAAAACATTCTGTTGTTCTTTACGTATATGAATGTAATAGTGATGGCTTCTACGTAAATCTTCGTAAGCTACGTTCGCGCCAATCTCACTTTTTAGGGTTCCGTAGAAACAAGGAGCCCTTATAATTTCGCTCTGTCCGTCCATTTGTCTGCCCGTAAGTATCCCCCCTAGCATTTCCAACTATTAGACGTAGAGACTTGATTTTCCATGTTGATAGAACATGCTAAAACTCATTAGGAAAATTATTTTGGACGAAATCGGACAATAACTTTTGAAGTTATTTAAGAAATACGTTTATAGCGTATCAAATACGGAACCTTTGTATATAAACGTGTCTTGACACGCTCTTGGCCATTTTATTTTCCTTAGTTACGGAACCCTAAAAATACACGACTTTTTTAGTATTGCCGCCACAAATCCCACGTGATAACCATATTTACACGTTTTACGCACAGTATTTCGTTTTTATATGAAAAAAAATATATTTTATTAGTAATAAAATTTTAAGCCTCAGTTGATATTTTATTATCTGGGGCATTAATATTTAACACTTGTTTTATGTTTAATAAAAGGTTTATCGTCTATAGAACCTGATTATTGTGACATATTTAAATGTTTATTAAGGTTGGTAACACTGTAATAAATGCTAAATCATTTTAAAGGGAAAGTTTATTTAGGCACGTCGG
The DNA here is from genome assembly GCA_024363005.1 of Charaxes varanes. NCBI lineage: Eukaryota > Metazoa > Arthropoda > Insecta > Lepidoptera > Nymphalidae > Charaxes > Charaxes varanes. The sequence continues at coordinate 9,525,915 of JANCMC010050420.1, read as the reverse complement.
ACATTTTTGAAATGGGCAAAAACTATTGAACTCGCGATACCGTTACCGTAACGACACCTCTGGCTGTGTTCCACTACCAATCTGTTCAAGTTTTCACTTCTGTCCGAACACGTATTTTTTCATATTAGTGCTTTGTGCGGAAATCGAACCCACGACCCCCGGAGCTGAAGGCGGGGGGATTAGTGCGCTCAAGCAAACAAACTCTTCAGCTCTATAGTTACAAATGAAGCTTTTCCTTCTTTCTTTTCTTTCTTTAAATACACATAGGGAATAGGTTGGGGAAAGAAAATATGTGTACACTCAGCCTGGATAAAAACATGTCAAACAATTCGAAGGTGTTCCTTCAGTCGTAAAAGGAGTGGTGATTAATTTTACAGGAGTATATAATTCTCACAATAAGCCGCCGAGGCCGATATTTCATCTCCAGGGCGTCGAGCCGACAGCTACATTACCGTCTGGAATTATGTCTTTTCAAATTTTCCTTTCTTTGTATTAAAAAAGGACTCTTTAACTAGCATTTTTTGATATTCCATACACGGATTTTTACTACGTTGATTTAATACTGCTAGCGATCTTTTTTGAATTCGCCCAAGATCATTGTTCCCCTGAATGCTTGCGATTTCAGTCCTCGAAATTTTTGACATTGAAATACCTTGACATATGACTTTTGACATCTTAGTAAAAATTCATAAATTTAGTAATGTCAAAATAATTTCATAATGCCGGAGCCAGACATAGCTTCATTTGAATGTTCGTTTCAATGGTCGTCTAGTGTGGCCGGGAACTTTGTTGTCTGCGCAAAGTATTGTAGTCTTCAAGGACAAAAATGTACAAATACTTTGAGCTATGTGTGGCTCGGGCACGAAGCGAGAATTATAACCAAGAATTGTTCATTTTCCAATTTTGCACGTCATCATATGTCCGATTGTATAGTCGACCAAGAAATTGTTTGGTCACGCTAAGGTCGAATGTCGTTTGCACGTCAATTGGTTAAAAGGCCCATTTTTGCTTGTTATATTCAATACGTTAATTTCAAAGAATAACCCTTAGCAAAATTTTCTTTAAGTAGGAAATGTACTCCAAAATGGTAAACTTTTTTGGTCGACTATACGTATAATATATTGAATAATAAGAACATAGTAATCATCTGACAAACAACTAAAAAAATTTGAATTTGAATAAACTTTTAATGAGATATTTTTGTAACTTTTTTTACATTCAAAGGCTACTTTTATGACATTTTTCGTTTTCATAAAGGATCCTATAACATTTTAGTATTCAAAATTCTCTATGAGTGTCCATTTAAACTGAATTACGTTCTAGTAATAGTCAAACTGGAATAAAATCAGGTAGCATAACACAAAGACAATCTTTAAAACAAATTAAAGTTGTCTAGTGTTAGGTGTTACACAATACGTGTAACACCAAACAAAAAAAATAATGGACTGAGTTTTTTGCGGGCTCTTTTCGGTTCAGGAAGTGAGGAACCCTCGTAAACATAGCTTTTAAATAGTAAATATCGTCCAAATATTAAATAATTATTGTTTTATGAATGAAACATTATAGACTTTGACATAAGTAAAGCTAACAATGAGATGATTTTCTCGTACTGTACCAAGAATTTTTTTGTTTCTTCACTATGTTTCTCAATCTGGAGCCCTAACCACCAGTTGCTTGGGTCCTTGCCTCGCCTCCGGCGGTCATCTATTTTTTATATATTTTTAAATGTTTGTATTTTTATGTTAATATTTAAAAATGTATTTAGAGTAAGAAATTTAAATAAATGATAATCATAGTCACAATCATAAGCATATCTTTATTTGGTTTTCCGCTAAGATTTACCTATTTTTCCATTTCTGTCATTATTTCTCGGTAGCATCTTTTTCACGTAATAGAACGATTATTTTGGAAAAACTTTAGTTACAAAAATGATTGTTGCAATAATCCACAAAGTATAAAAACCTGTGTTTTAATGACCACCTTCCACAGAGAATAGACAATTTTAGGAATAACCTTTAAAATAAATAATAAAATACAAAAATTAAAACAATAGATGCGTGATTGTATGTATGCGTGTGGATGTCTTTTGTGGGAATATAAGACAGCTTGCCTTATTCATTCGCGCCAAAGGTCTTACAAGTGCAATAATGTAAGATTGTAAGCCTACGTCGTCCTCAAAACAAGTTAATTTGACTCTTATCGCGAAACAATAAGAACCACTCCAGGGAATGTATTGTTAAATGTCACCATAGAGCAGCGAATAACAGTTAATTCACCTTATCAGCAGTATAAATTTGACTTCATAATATGCAAACCATATTAGCTATCGAGCCATCTGACATCGAGGCAATATAGAAGAGAATAGCTGCAGCTGCAATTCACCATTACACCTCGCCTCAAAATCGACCTGTCACTTTGACCAAATCAAGGCATTGGTCGTTGATAGGCCAAAAATCCACAATCATAGAATTTTCTTGAAATTTCTTGCCATGCAAATTACACACATCTTTAGAACCTTAAAGAGTTCACGTTATCTTAAGCTGCATCAGATTTAAAATACTAACATTCGTGCATAACATATTAGCTGCTTCCATTTGACCGCGTTCAACGTAGAGCTGCTCAAATCGTCGGCGACCCAGCCCTTTCAGATCGGCTCGATTCTCTGGCATCTGGCATTGTGAGGTCACTCTGCATCTTTTACTACATGTATCATGGGGAGTGTGTCGCGGAATTGTTCGAACTAATACCAGCAGTTGATTCCACCACAGAAAAACTCGTGAAAATTTTAAATTCCACGCTCATCACCTCGATGTCCTAATGTCTACAAGCGTGCGATTCGTAGAAATTTCTTACATCGCACGATTCCTTTGTGGAATCAGTTGCTAGCTTCGGTATTTCCGAACGGGTACGACTTAGGGACCTTCAAGAAAAGAGCATACTCATTCCTCAAAGACACGCATCTACGGGCCCTCAAGTGTTGCAGTAGTGCACTTATATGAAAGCCGGATGCTCGTTTGTCTCTTGTTATTTTTTTTTAATTTCCTCACTTTCACCCTCTCCACCGGTATAAGGTATGGACTGAAATCCACAAGGTACCCGGTTCAAGCCCCACCGCCGTTGGGGTATTGTCGCACCCACTCCTAACACAAGCTTTTAGTTTTAGCTTAGTAGGAGGGGAAAAGGGAATATTAGACATACCTAAAAAGTATTCCTAATATTCTTAAAAAAAAAACAAAGTAATGAAATGTGTACTATTATTCACAAGGCAATTTGAGTATAGTTTAATATGCATTAATTAGTGCCACGTTTTTCTTAAGTGTGTGTCAAGTAACAAATGCGTGTTAAAAAGTGAAGTGCGAACTTTAGGAAAGTGACGAACTGTATTTCCTCACCATTAACGTAAAATTGCGTAAGAATAAAAATATAGAATGCTTGTAAACGATATACCAAAAAAGGGCGAGAATGATACAATAATAGGGCTATTGTCAAAGCCCTTTCTTAATACGGCAACCTAACACTGAGCAAATCATATTTCAGGGACTCCGTAACGTAATCTTAGTATTAACAGTGGTATAGAAATACGATATTATTGACTCACTTGTTAACCTAACTAGGCGGAGCAGAGGTTGCAAACTACATACAAATAAAATAATTAGTGTATGTTTTTGATACCTTATAAAGCATCGTTTTTTTTTTGTATCGACAATACATAACGTAACTGTGATTTTGACACTTTCTTTTATTCCTTTGTAATAATAACGTATATTTTGCAAGTTTCAAATAAATTCAGTTACATTTGTTGCAAAATTAGTGTTGCAGTAGCCCTCTAACTAGGAAAACCTGTATTTTTCTTCTGTAACATGGCAGGGTTTCACTTGACTTCTCAATTTTGCTGTCAAAATTCGGTCAGGAATTAGATTACACACCGATAAATTCAGCCTCCTTGATTCCTTAGTGGAGTAGCATAGTTCTAGCTTAAAAAAAAAATTAAATTTCGAATACTAAAAGGTAAAAAAACTGTTGATGAAGAATATATGTTGTTATATATTTTTTTGTCTGGGACTTAACATACCTAGAGCGACATAACTTCCGTTGAGTTTAATTCATATATGTAAGACCTCTTACGTGGAAATTCTGACGTCCTTTCTGACATGTACAGTCGACTAAGAAAGTGCTTTACCATTTTGAATGACAGCTCCTATTTAAAGAAAATATTTCTAAGGGTTATTGTTGGAAATTAACCTAATGCATAACAAGCAAAAATGAGTCTTTTAACTAATTAACGTTGTTTTTTTTTTATTGGAGATAGGTAAGCGCTTGACTGCAGTCACACTTGATAAAATGTAGATGCGGTCTACGGTGGAGCGCACTTGCCTAGAATTAACCTATTGCTACCTACGTGCAAACGACATTCGACCTTAGCGTCGCAAACCACTTTCTTGCTCTACTATACTTACTAAGTAATAAATGTCAATATCAAATACGCGCCCATGAATACCTGCATTACCAGAAAGGCCAGCAGACGCGTTGCCTTTAATGACGAGATTAGGCCACAGGGAAGTATCACAAACCTTGCGAAACGCGACAACAATACCATCACTTGACGTGACAGCATTGCCGCCACATCACGGCGATCTTATGTGAGAAAGAGGTACTGATACCAGGATGTGTGGCATGATTCGGCTGCAGACCACAAAGCTAACTCTAATTAAAAGTCCCGCTGTTTTCGAATTTCGTCTTAGGTCACCCTTTCCTTTTAAATATATTACACAGATTTAATTTTGCAGCTTTGTGAAGATAGCGTAACAGTTTAAAAGCTCTTAAATTAATTTATTAGGTACACATGTTTTAACAAAACATAGAAAAACATGTACAATAAGAATAAAATCGTTTCTTATATTAGTGGTTTACAGTATAAACAAAAACAAATTGAAAAGCGGCCAAGAGCGTGTCAAGACACGCTTTACACTTTTAATAGTTTGGAAATTCTAGGGGAGGGGGGGGGCTTACTAGCAGACGGACATACGGACGGATGAACAGACGAACAGAGTGCAATTATAAAGGTTTTTATAGTACTACGGAACTCTAAAAATAATATTATTCGAGCAGAAAAGAATATTAAATTATTTTTTTACCCTTATTAAGTCACATTTCACTAGAAGGTTGAAAGGCTTGAGAGATGATACTAATTGGAATGTTAAAGGTTTTGGAGAACAATAGTGCATTGTGCATGACCTAGATTTGTACAATACCTAACTTAGATCTGTCTGAAATTGTCTCCGGGACGTTTGTCGTATCAAACATTCAGTTTAAGGAGTTATGCAATGCGAGCTTTCGTGAATTTATTGGTTTAATGTATTTTAGGTATGTATTATGAAGCAAATAAGTATTTCGTAGAAGCACTACTTTCTGAAGTATAAGAAGCATTCCGCCTTCATTTACCTTTTTTAGGGTTCCGTAGTTCTACAAACTACTCTTATAATTTCGCTCCGACCATCCAGCAGTACGTACAATCGTATGACTGTCCGTCCGCAAGATGGTCTCCCCCTAGGACTAGATGTAGGGACTTGAAATTTTCCACATCGTCAGGACAAATTAATAACTCATTTGGAAAATAATTTTGAGTGAAATCGGACACTAACTTTGGAGTTATTTAACAAGTACCTTTATCGCGTGTCAGATCGAAACTTCTGTATATAAACGTATCTTGACACGGTCTGGGCCACTTTTTCTATGATAATGGTAAACTTAATCGGAGCTTAAGTTTAGTAAAAAAATAATATTTAGCCTTACCTCGAAGTATTCTTAATATTTTTTAAAGAATCTAGAAAGCTCAGAAATACGTTGGAAGGCACAGCAACCTCCTCTGGGAGACCGTGGCCTAAGCAGTGGTCGGCGTTTGAGTCGAACATTGCGCGCTCAAGCATGGGATGAAAATGGCAATATCTGTAACCGCTCATTTCCGAGATGAATGATGATAACGTTAGCAAGAAGAAGAGGCACATCGAAAAGTCAGTGTAGTGCTGCGCTTTGGTGGCGTATTCGGTGGTGTAGATTTCGGGTAGCAGTATTACACCGATTTTCTCTCGTATTCATTCGCGGATTAAAGCAAAGTAGTTTAGTTTTTCATGCAAGAAGAAGAAGATTCCAATTGCACATAAAAATAATTATGTGATAATTTAGTATCCATTTTAAAATGTTGGTGGTTTGAACAAAATTGCACACTGATCACACTTGTATGGATTGTTTTGATCTCCAACTATTATTGCCAATGAAAATCGCTTAGCCGCCAAAATGACTAGCCCGTTGGCACAGTTGCCAGCGACCCTACCTTTTGCTGCGTTGGTTGTGGAGTCAATTCCCGCCTCGAGTCTGGGCGTACTATATTTCATTTCTTTCTTTGTAAAACTTAAAAACTATGTGTATTATACCAAAAATCTTTTACATTTTTACACAGGCATTAGTTATAAGTTGTCTACCTTAGGAACAAACGTCCGTGCGTCAAATAGTTTAATTTATTTAAATAAATAAGGTCATTCACACTGTGAAGACCATTGCCAATATATCTCAATGCATTCACATATAATGACATAGGCTCCACTTAGCTTACGAGATATCTCGTCTATATCATTATATAATAACCTCCTTAAGTGCACGTGACTTCGCTTCCTTTAATTTAATATCCTGCGTCGTGGTATAAGTAATAAAACCTTCCCATTATCAGCAAGGGACTGTCAGAGGCCTGGCAAGAAAGCGTCATTAATCAATGAGCACCGCGGAACTAGAATCCAATATGAATGTTAATCAAAAACCCAGCAAAAACAGTGTTTGCCCGTAAATCTATGCAAATTAATAAAATTGAAGTGTACGTTTGTAAGGTTGAAAGAAGATTACTTTACTAAACGCATTTGACCATATAACAGCGTTGGATCATTGAGGAAGAAAATGAGCAATGTGTTTTTCAAAACATGATAATTTGTATTGTATTTATGTCGTATAAGTTAAATCTAAAGTTTTATATGACCTAACAAGGCTTAACATGTTTCTATATGTGGAGACATATTACAAACAAGCAGCCGGCTTTCACCCAAGTAACTACCGACGCCCATGGACAACAGCAACACCAGAGGATCTGCAGATGCGTTGCCGGCCTTTGAGAAATTAGTATGCTCTTTTCTTGAAGGTCCCTAATTCGTATCCATTCGGAAATACCGAAGCTGGCAACTGATTCTACAAGGGAATTGTGCGAGGTAAGAAGTTCCTAGAGAATTGCACGGTTGTGGACTTGGGGACATCGAAGTGATGAGGGTGGAGTTTCAAATTTTGACGAGTATAATAAAAAAGAAATGGCAAAGCGAAAGCGAAAAGAAAATGGAACGTGGATGTAAACGGGAACGAGGAATAATGTTGTAGGCTAACAAAATATAGTAAACAGTAAGTAACCCAACACTCCGGCAGGAGAACGTCTGTCTGGTGCGGACCCGACGTTTGGTACTAGCGGTAGCATCTTATAAATCTCATATGAAAATTACGTTTTTGACTCCTTTTAATACGATATTTGCTAGCTACAAACGTAACTTATACTGCTATAATAGTATTGCATGCAAAGTTTAAAAAACCTTGTCAGAAATAACGGCAACATCGCATGTATCGTGTAAAAACAGTTAAAAAAAGAAACAATAACAAGAAAATATTACAACGTGACTCTCACAACAAATTGTTCTCCATCTAAACAAGCCTTATTAAGAAACAGCTGTTCCAACAAAACGGATTAAATTAAACGGAAGTGAAAAGGAAAAAACCCTTGTAATTTAAAAATGTCGACTCGTGCAACTCTTGTAAACGACGCTTTAAACAAAGAAACGGTTCCTATTTCAACGGAAATAGAATTAAGGGGACAGTCCTACGGAAAAAGTACGCTTGGTCCCTTTTGAATATAATTTTATTTGCTCTATCAGTTGCAAGCATCTAACGGATTTTCCGAACTCTTCTCCAATTTTAAAGTTATTAATAGAATCAAGCACTACATTGAGGAATTATACTTCTCATCAGAGAAATCGAAACACTTCCGTTTTTTAACATACCTTCCTAAATATACACATTATACTAATAATCCTTACAAAACATAAATTTGCAAAGTGTGTGGTTCTTTCTGAGAGGTTATATACCTCATCATATATATGATAAGCAGTGAAATATTTAAAAAATTTAAAAAAAAAATCAGTCAAATACACGACGCACAATTCACTCAAAAGCCTTTGTTGTGTACCGTCATCCAGAGTCCGAAAAATCATTCAGGGAATAACATTGCCTCTATATCTCTCTATTAGGAATCTTCTTCTTGTTTCTAGCATTAGCCCGGTCTAAAAGGAGAGTCCGTTTAGATTGCAAAGGTTTAGACTTTAGGGCAAGTGTAGACAACTGCCGTCTGACGTCATCCCCAGAATCTCCACAATCTCACAGCTAATATTACCCAGTGAAATTAATCGGGACCCCTATTTTACGTGCCTTTCGAAATACGCAGGAGGTGGGTTTGAAAACCAGTGTTGGAATTGATCGGCCATCTATCACCAGGCCGCGCTGAGAGCTACTTAATCTAAGGATAGACTCAAATGCCGGCCAATGATTTAAACTGCCACCTCCTTACATCTTTCTATTGCGAATATATTTTGCAAACAGATTTTTGCCATAGAAATGTAAATACAAAAATATAAATATAGCTAAAGATGTAGTAAGCAATTTATGTAAAACCATGACCCCCGCAAACCCCGTCATAACCGAGCGGGACTCGAAGCGATGTGTTGTCATGTAAGTTTTATTGGATCCCAATTTTTGGGGGTCGTTAGTATGATATATTTGTTTAACGTTAAGGGCGAATATGGCAATAAAACTCGTGAACGAAAATCGATGGATCAAAAGTGGTACGGTTTGCTCATTCACGATTGTGGTATACAAACCTGTATTGATAGTTTTTTTAAGACAATTGTGTACATTAATGTTTTTCTTTTAAACATTTTTATGACTGTACAGTCGACCAAGAAAGTGCTTCACCATTTTGGGTGACAGCTCCAAGTTAGAGAAATTTTTCAAAGGGTTATATTGTTAGAAATTAATATAACGCATAACAAGGAAAAATAAGCCTTATTACTAATTGACGTGCAAACGACATTCGACCTTAGCGTGACGAACCAATTTCTTGGTCGACTATACAATGGATTTACGGTCGGTAAGTAGTCAATATGGGGAAGCCTTTGCCCAGCAGTGGGGCAGTATAGGCTAATTAAAAAAGTACTCAATAACATGGCCAAGAGCTTGTCAAGTCACTCAAAGGGTTCTGTATCTGATACGCATTAAGGATAATGTCTAAATTATCCTATCTTCAAATGTTGTTGTCCAATTTCGATCATAATGATTTCTCTAGTGAATTTTATCATGTCCTATCGATAGAAAATTTCAAATATCTACATTTAATAGTTTGAAAATCCTAGGAGGCTAACCACCTTGTGGGCGGACAGACGAACGGACGGACAGAGCTAAAATATAAGGGTACCTTGTAGGACTACGTAACCGTAAAAATAGTAGTTGAATTTGCGTAAAAATATATGTGATTAAAAAAGAGAGTGAGATGTGAGATAAGTTTGGTGTTCCTTCATCTTTAAACTTTTAAACAGACCTCACATATTTTTTGTCTCCAGAAGACAGACGGACGTCATTATTAATTCATTGTTTCGCATAATTGTTTCCCGAACCGTACAATTTATTAAGTAACTAGCAATATGGATGCAACAAATGTAAAGAAAATTATGGTTTTTTTTTTTAATTATTTTTCACTGTATTGTGAGAATCAATTTTTGCACTCTCTACTTTTGTGCACAGATTAATAATATTTTATACTTCAAGGGCAATTATATTATATACGCGGTTAGTCAATGTTTTCATAGATAAAATGGAGTTGAATGTACTGCAAATATATATAAATTATTGGCATATTCGCCTTTGTTGACAAAAATCGAGACAATTTCTTGTATAAAATCGAGTGTAGTTGATGTTTTAGTACAAAAATTGTACGTTTATTTTGTGTAAAAATTAAGAGTCATTTGTATAATTTGACTCTTTTTTTTTTTAATGTTAAATGATTAGGATTACCGTAACCATATGAAATGCGAGTTTTTTTTTTTTATAAATTATGGCGCCTCTGAGTATATTATGGGGCTAACAGAGAATATTTTTTACTATGATACTGGAGCTAGACATAGCTCAAAGTGTTTGTACATTTTTGACCTTGAAGTCTTAGAAAGAATTACAAAACCTTGTGAAGTTACACAAAGTCTATGGCCACACTACATGATTATCCAAATGGAGCTAGGTCTGGCTCCGGCATGAGCGTTATCTTGTTTCTGGAGAGAAAAATAAATCTAAAAGACAAGGGTAAAAATCCAAGAAAATGTTTTACTAAAAGTCAAATTTCACAATTGAACTGCTACATGCCACGGACGATACGTAGGAATGTAAGGTTGCATCAGGTTACTGCTGTTAAAGCTACCTTTTGTCTAGTATGTTTTTGAACCGTTAAGTTTTCCTATGTCCTCAAAATTCAAATAATCATGTATTTGTACTCTGGTGTTTTTTTTATTTTTTTTTTTGAAGTTCATATCAATGTGCAAAGATCATTGTGCAACATTTGTACATCATTTAAGCCTTTATGTTACAATTGACCACACATTTGTTGCTAAATAGTATTTACTATTAATCGTCTGTAAGAACTTTGATAGATAAATTCCAATCTGAATCTTCTATAAAATAAATAGACTTAAATGTAATATCAGCGTCTAGAGAAAATCATTTCTCATAGAAAATTTATTGTCCATTTTACGTGACATTGGTGAAATAAATTGATCGTTTATTAAAAGAAGAAAGTGGTTTGTCCTCACGGCTTATGGGCATTTTAGATTTGTGTAGGAATATAAATGTGTTCATATATACATATAACATAATCGATGTGATTTTAATGTAATGCAATATCGTGGTAATCGAAACATCTTTTGGTGGATAGTTTTTTTGGGATGCTGTCCTGTGATTGATCCACGTCACTCATACGGGACGAGAAAGGACATAGTGTGGTTTTTTTTAACATTAAAAAAACGTCGGTTGGTGATAAATACAATCAAATATGTATGAGACTGTAGGGTAGTTGTAAAAAATATTAATATATTATTTGACGTTATTTACAAGCTGAATTTTAATTGAGCATACTGTGCAAATTATCACACTTACCAGAGATGCTCTTATATTATGTCGCAGACAACTAGCTAAATCAGCCTTTACATTAAATGCCTAGCCTGTTAACTAAACGGCGCCGCGTCCTAATGGATTTTTAGCATATCAAAATTTCGGGAACTCGTTGCGGACAGACATATGGTTAGAGAGAGCGATACTATAAGAGTTCCTTTTAAGATTAAGGAACCCTTAAACGAGGTAGCATGATTACTACTTAGTAGAGACGGACTTTATTCTCTGTGTTGTCCTCGAGTGACGCTACATTAGCGTGATAAATTATGCCCATTTACCATAGATAAGAGCCGTAAACTAAGTATTAAATCGAATCAGGCTATAACTCTGTTGAAATCCATGAGAGAAAATTTCGATTGTGCTCACGTCTGTCATTAAATTGAAACGATTTTGATTGAGCTTTCGTTGAGTTTAATATTTTGTGATTGATGAAAGCTAATCAAAATCAAAAGGGGCAAGGATAATGCTCAAGAAAATCCAAAAAATTGCGATCTTTTATGCGCGTTCTTCGCAGATAAATGCAGTCAGATGAACTTATGTGAAGTTAATCATCTACCCGCATTTTTGTACCCGCGTATGTGTTTTGCCTTTTTTAACAAGTAAGAGCGCTCGTATACGCCCGTTGTTTTTGCCGGACCACGAACCGTTATTTTTTCGGACTCGCTGTGTTGTATGGTTTATCAGGAATCTGTACACGCACCGGATAAAAAATATATATGCATACAACCTCTTTCTCATATAAGATCGGCGTGAAGTGGAGGCGATATGAGACTTCCCAGTGACCTAAACCCCTTTTTAAAGGCCTGCAACGCATTTGCGCGGCCGTCGGTTATCACTAAGATGATGAACTGCTTGCTCGTTTACTTCTTGCAATAAAAAAAGGATATCCGTTTATCGACGGTCCGTTATCCGGCCAAAACAACGTACGTATTCAAACGCTCCGATAATGACGCTATTTTATATTTCGGATTGGTCTTGTTGTATGTGTAAATACTTTTCGACAAACAACTCGCATTAAATTTATTGTTATTTGCATTCATAGCTTTGTTTCCCAGTCTGAGAATGAAAAAAAATACTTGTAATGTGAATAAAAAAAGGAACAAAATAAATTATGTGCCTTGAGAAATGGTATGATTAAAAAAAAGAACTTCACTCTGAGAGTTCCGACATTAGTGAAAACTATTGTGTTCCACCTAGCCATCGTTCTATACAGTCAAGGACGAGTGCGGTGTCGGGTATAGTGACGGTGTCGCGAGTTTAATGGATTTTACACGTATCAAAATTGCAAAACGCGCCTAAAGAAGATGGAAAACAGATAGACGCTAGATAGTATAAATAAAAGAACCCACCACTAAAACAAGTTAAATGCGGGTAGTTCCTGACGAGTGGTCTTAACTCGCCCCACACAGTCACATCCTCTGCTAACTAAGCGGACCCTGGTATTAGACTGGGATAACGCTAGGAAAAAGTCTTTTGATGAGGGGTATAAATACTAGTGTCCAAGAGCGACCAAGACACGCTTACATAGAAGGGTTCCGTATCTGATACGCGAGGAAAATATTTGTTAAATGACTTCAAAAGTTGTTATCCGACTCCGCTCATACTATGTTTCCTAATGATTTTTTAGCATGTAAAGGTTCCTTGTAGCACTACGGAACCCTAGCTTAACAGCAGGCATGAATATTAGGCGAAACTTTAAAATATTCCTACTATTAAAAAAAAAAAAGGATATATATCATAGCAAGGTCTTAATGCACGTTGTTTGTCGATATCTCTTAACAGAGATTTGTATAGATCTACCGTCTCGGTATACTGTTTTTTTAATCGTCGACTAATGTTCTAGCTGTAAGGGTTTTTATTATCGAGTGACTTGTAAAAATAAAAATTTTTGGTTAGGGACGTGCTATTATTTGCTATTTTTGTAATGAAAACACGAATGCTGGTCGATTTTGAACTCTAATAATGTCTACTATGCTAAAACGCGCTCAAGTATTTGTCACAAAGCACTATTCTATGTAGTTTGTACCAATACGACTTAGGCACCTACAAGAGAGGAACGTATCCATTCCTCAAACTCTGCGAGCCCTCTGATGTTGCAGTTGTCGTCGTTAAAACGATTGGATAGGGTACTTTACGATCATTCAATTTTAAAATTAGTTTTTTTTAAAAGTTTTATAGCAATTTTTCAGTATTTTCGAAAGTCCTGAGAGCACTACGTGCCCCCGCGTGCTCCCACAATAAAAACCTGGTTAGACATATTTGACTCTTGACTCTTTTGCTTTATTCTTATTATTTCTTCGGGCAGGACGACGTCTGCCGGGTCCGCTAGTTTTATATATATTTAAAAAAAAAAAATAAGTGGTATTGTCTTAGCCTTCCAGTTTCAAATAATGGCACGTCCTTATATTTATCATCATATTATAGTTAAAACTTAAACTCTGATTATCCTAGATTCGTCCTATGATATTAAATATTATGTTGTCTATATTTTTGAAATGGGACAACTTGAAAAAATAAACAATTCGAAAAAATTGTACTAACATTACAAGGTCAGCCATTTTTTTATTCGTGAAATCGCAAAATGCAGTACTTTTTCAAGATTTTTTTTTTTAAGAGTTCAAGGGAAAAATATTTAAAAACAAGATAAATATAGGTCTAAGATAGTCCGACTTTAAGAAATATTCATAGTTATAGCAATTAAGTAGAATAGGTAATTTTATATAAACAAAGAGGAATATTTTGGGATAAAAATGCATTTCGCAAAATGTAGTATTGTTATCAAAAATCGTTACGAATTTTGGGGTTTTTTTCCCTAGAGTTTGTAAAGAATGCGGAAATCGTGTACAATAGTGCATTTTTAATGAAGATTGTGTGTGTATGGTTGTTTTTTCTTATGATTTTTTCATATATCATATTTCTTTTCTTACGTCATGACAATAATAAAGAACCACCCTATAAACCAGTGCTAGAATGGGTCACCCATCTATCACCCGGTCGCAGCCAGAGCAACTCAACTTAGCGATCAACTCACCTACAACCTCACGACTAATATCACTCAGTAACAGTAATAGGAATCCACTGTTTTACGTACCCTCCGAAACACGGACTATGTCGGATATTTGAAAACCCGTGTTAGAATAGGTCACCCATCTATCAACCGGCCCTTCAGAAATACTGAGCAGATCGAATAATTGAAAAAATCGTTGTTAGCATAGGACACCCACCTATCATCATTCGGCCGCGATAAAAAGTGCTTAACCTAGCGATCGTCTCAAATGCCGACCACTGCTTACGCTACGACCTCCTTGTTATGTAATGACATTTTGTGTATAAAGACTCATACTGCATATTTCAAAGGCATATCATCCGTATTCAAATCCGTCTCATTGAACAACTTTCATATATGACGTCGGTGCTCAATCATTTCCATATATAAAAGCATGTTTCATGTTCTTTTAAGGGAAATTGTTTATCTTTTCCGATCCTTGTAAATGTAGTGTAATGCCAGAGCCCGCATTGCGGATACACTTCGACCATATTCGATCTTTTGTACGCATTCCTTTCAAATCAAATCAAATGTCTTTATTGCGAATTTGAGTTTTAACAGCACACCTTAAAGCTAGAAGAGTACAGCCAAATTCCGCTTACAGCGTGCAATAAAAATGTGACAGCATTGCCGTCACTTCACGCCGATCTTATGTGAGAAAGAGGTACTGGTACACGGACACGCCGGCCCAATTCGGCTACAAGCGTGGTGCTACCTCTA
This sequence comes from Charaxes varanes, assembly GCA_024363005.1. Taxonomy (NCBI): domain Eukaryota; kingdom Metazoa; phylum Arthropoda; class Insecta; order Lepidoptera; family Nymphalidae; genus Charaxes; species Charaxes varanes. Next base: position 9,510,860 of record JANCMC010050420.1, on the reverse strand, counting down.
ATTAGAAAGACAGGAGTAGGGGAAAGGGATAGAGAAAGAGGATATAAAGTTAGATGGGGAGGAGAGAAAGGATGTAGATACTACTGTCACGGACGGTATAAGGGATGTGACAATAACAGCTAAGGCACTCCGGGGTCGCGTACCCGTAGCGGATCGGACCAGTTATCGGTAAGATAAAGGAAGATCCACCCCCTGCGAGTAAAGAATGTACATGATATGTATGTAGTAGCAGTATAATATTAGCTGACCCGGCTGACATTGTTTTGGCCGAATTTGGACTCGTTTGCCGAATATTTTATGCAATAATAACTTTCAAATCTTCATATTTTTGTATTTCTCAATATTCTTTCGACTTTTATTCTTTTCTTTTTAACTTTCTCTGAAAGAAAAGGAATGAAGCAAAACAATTAGAATTTAAATCCGTAAAGCAGTTTTCGAGTTTAAGCGAGACTAACAAACAATCATTCAACCGCTTTATTTGGCATACCACAAAGCATGATAATATTCTTGAATAAAATTCTACAATATCTAACACACAGGTAGAAAATAACTTGTATAAAACTTCAATCGAGGCGTTCAACAACGTAACATGATACATTTCTTTATATCTCTTAACGCGCCACCGCATACATTCTCCATTTGTACGCAAATATGTCTAAGGTGAATATGAATATGCTGCAAACAGATTTGCTCGAAGGAGTCAACGAATCGCGAGTTTCCTGCCCTGCTGTTCGGTTAACCAAAATTTTAGTAACGGTACAATTTGTTTAAATAATTTTATCTATAAAATAACCAGGCAAGTGCGAGTCAGACTCGCGTATTAAGGGTTCGGTACCGTCACGTGCTACTTTACCAGGCTATTTTATATGTTATACTTTTCATAAGATTTTTTTTTTAATTTTACTAAGTCACTGCAATTTCTTTTTGTGATGTAACTAAAAATTTATGGTTTTCGAATTTTATCCTGTACTTATACTTCAAGATAAAGCTTCATGTCAAATTGCATGTAAATCTTTTGATTGCGTATATTTAGAGATTCGATATTTTAAAAGCTTCAAGGAATTACAGACCTCAGTATTTGGTATTCATTTCAACTTTATACCTGTCCGTGTTTCTGAGAAAAAGAGTATTGACCGACAGACACACAGATAGACAAACAGACACTGTTGTAACAACAAATTTACAGTTTTCGGATTTTTTCCTTTGCTTGTGCTACAAGTTGTAGCTTCTTGCCGAATTTCATGACTCTAGGTCAACAGGAAGTACCCGATAGGTTTTGGTTCCCTATGCAAATGTATGGGAAAATGTGAAATAAACGGCAAATTTGTTTGATTGCGTACACTCAAGAGACAAGTTTCTCAATTCGACTGTATTTTTTTATGTTGGTTATCGACTGGATAAACCAATTTTGATGATTCTTTTTGAATGCTGATGTCCCATATCCCTTGTGGTCTCATTTCAATGAGGTTCAGTTCTGACAATTTGAAATCGGTTTTTTCTTAAAATGAAAGAATGGTTGTAGTTAAATAATTTAGAATTACAATTTAGGCTCATGATATACTTTGTAAGTCAGTTTCTATGACAAAGGCTTGATTTCCCGTTAAATCGGCTAATGGATAATTATCATACCGCTATCTCTACTATAAAGTACTAATTTTAGGTATCTAGAATCGCAAACTGCATCTTAATTGCTCCATCTGCGAAGCTGGTAAGATCAATTGGTTTATTATTAATTAAAACCGCTTGGATATGAGAATGTGATTGTTTATAAAAAAAAATAAGGCTTTTTCACACACATTATACCTCTAATCACTGTGTTTCTTATCGTCTTATTTATGTAGAACTACCTGTTTCCCGCAAATTTGTCCACGCGTGCTCCTTAATCTGGCCCAAGCGTAAAATCCGTTCTTAGCGGAAGTCTACTAACTTTAAACTACTTCCTTGCCAAAATTCATCTTTGTATGTCCCGCGGTTTTTCAGATTTTGTGATAGGTGACATTTTGCTTGTGTATACTAATATATAATGCTGAAGAGTTTGTTTGTTTGCTTGAACGCGCTAATCGCAGGAACTAATGGTCCGATCCGAACAATTCTTTCAGTGTTAGATAGCTTCATAATTGGCTGTTTCAACACTTGGTGAAAATAAAAAACGTTAGTATTGTTATCGCGAAATAATTAATTAACAATCATATATCACCCAGTCGCAGCAGGAGCTACTTAACCTAGCGATCGACTCAAATGCCGACCACTGATTAGGCCACGACCTCCTCATTGATATGGCTCTTGTTTTATTAAAGCATAATTGTTCACCTTGTGAATTGATTGTGACGAGGCAGTTTATTGTGTGGAAGACATTTATTTAACTCGCAACCATGTGAATTAATTTCGAATTATGGGGTTCCGCGCCTCCAAAGGAATATAGGAACCCTTACAGGATCACTTTATTACCCGTCTGTCAGTCGGTTTGTCTGTCAGGGCCTTTTTTCTCAGGAATGCGTAGAGGTACAAAGTTGAAATTAATATCAAAGTTCTGAAGTCTCAGATTCCTTGAAGCTGTGAAAAAATCAACCCTCCAAGTATACGCAATCAAAAGATATGGCCCTTTTGTGTCATATTTCAGACATATTTGCAAAGGGAACCAAAATCTATAGGGTACTTCCCGTTGATTAGAATCATAAAACGTGGCAAAAATCTATATCTTGCAGTACAAGCATAGGAAAAACTCCGAAAACAGTAAATTTGAAGTTCCATCGCAAGATAAAAATTTTGGTGACTTTGTCAAGTTAAAAGAAATGTTATTAAAATAACCTGGTAAAGTATTATGGTATATAATATATTACGAATAAGAATAAGGTATGTAATATGGTTATGGTATGTAATATGGTTGTAAAGGAGTATGGTAAATAACGTGGTAATAGCACGGAACCCTAGTGCATGAGTCTGACTCACACTTGGCCGGTTTACTATTTTAGTATGGACATAACAAAGCGTGTCCACAAGTGAACCAGGTAACACATAGATTTTTAATCCATTCTTTTGGCCGTTAATCTTTTGAAAGTCTAACAAAATTTCAAAAATTTTGTTTTGTAAAGTACGAGCACGACATTTAAGAGCAGAAAATATTCCACTGTCGTTGGCATAACACAAAATTTGGCAAAATCGGACGACTGGCGCTTTACAAATTAACAAAGGAAATGAAGCCTTAGAGACTGAAAGCCCTGTTGACAAAATTATCTCAAATAAGCTCGTTATCTCGACACTGTGATTAAGGTCGCGCCTGGGATTGAATAAAAACATGGCCGTTTTATGCTTTGGTAAGTAATTTTACGGCATCGCAAATATAATGTTGAATTTTTGATGTGAGTACGTTTTCTGTACGATATTTCAGTACTAAACTTATATTTTTTGTAAAATAATATATTTTTTTTTAAATCTCTACAGTCTTCAGCATCGTCATAGGGTGGCGTGTTTATCGGTCTTCTACAGATTATTCTTCGGAGAGTGTGCGCAGGAGTTACATAACTTGATACCTCGGTAAAAAATCATAAAACTCGCGAAGTATTTATGAATAACTCCTTAAGTGTTTAGAAATTGGTACAATTTTAATACTTACATAACTAATTTTTTTCTAAATAGGGGGCAATCCAGCGTGAAGGTTTCGTACTCGCCGCCCTCACCGCACACGTTGAGTCCATACTTCTCCTGCATGACTAGAAGATGGGGCTGGATGTCTTTGATCGCCATGCCCAAATGTATACGGGGATCTAGACCCAGGGCCGCCACCTGTATTTAATAATTATTTTTTAAATACAATGCAAGACGTTGTCTTGCTAAAATTTTGGCTTGTCTGCTTCTAGCCAATCGGTCAATCTGCTTTATGTCTTTCCCATAAAACGTGACACTGGTCGAATGTTTTATCTATACTAATATATAAAGCTGAAGAGTTTGTTTGTTTGGACGCAGTAATCTCAGGAACTACTGGTCCGATTTGAAAAATTCTTTCAGTGTTAGAAAGCCCATTTCTCGAGGAAGGCTATGAGCTATATATCATTACATTAAGGCCAATAGGAGCGGAGCACTAATGAAAAATGTTATAAAATCGGCGGTTCTTTTTCCCATTTGAGAGCTTTCGCTGCGTGCGCTGCGTAAATGGTTGAAGTTTCGCAAGAGTCATGTATGACAAAATTGTTCCCCTTTAAAATTTCTAAATAAAAGTCCGCGACAGCATATGTTTCTCTTTTAAGGTTGGCTCGGTATAACCTTTTTTATGCTAACCAAATTTGTTCTAAAATAATGCACTATTTTTGAAGGTCTTTTTATAAACATTCTGAAGGTCTTTCAAAAACTATTTGTAAACCCCTAAGTGATAAGAATGGCACATGCGGACGAAGTCGTGGGGTATAGCTAGTGAAATAATAATTTCTCATAGCAAGTCAATCGAAAATTTGTTTGAAATATTGTTAAGTAGTGACCAATTCGGCCCTTTTTGGTATTATGAAATAATCTTTTGACTTTTCCTTTCTTTCTTTTCTGTTAAACCTTCCCTGAATCAAGGAGAGTCAAACAAAACAAAGTCTAAAATGGTGCAGCTGTTTTCGAGCTTTAGCGAGACTAACGAATAACGATTTATTTTTATATACGTATAGATGTGTTTTTTCATTGCTTATCAAGAAAATCAGGTTTCGTTTGCTGAAAAATTATTATTTGGTCAGCAACATTTATCCGAGAGACATGCCTGTTTCAAAAAGTCTTGAGTTGGGAAAATAGTTGCCTATAAGCAATTACTTGATTTAATAGTCATTTTGGCTGTTTTTTAAGAGTATTATGTATATTGTAATACCCTTTATGGTATTAGATAAAGATTAAAGAATAAAGGTAGAAAGCGTGGATTGAAATTCCTTAGGTAGCTGGTTCAATCCACGCCCAAAAATTCTGTTACCTAGCATACATAACTAGCTGGCCTTCTGGTCGTGCAGATGTCCATGGGCGCCGGTAGGCACTTCGGTGCCTGCTGCCTGCTCGTCTGACCCCTTCTAACATAAAAAAAAGAAGGGGGAGGCCTTTGTCCAGCAGTGGGAGACAACAGGCTAATATGAAAAAGATAAAAAAATCGTTGTAGGCTCTTTTCAGATCAAGGCTCGAAGAATTCTTGTAAAATAAGCTTTTAATTCGGATATATTATCACTAGAATATTATAAGTTACCTTTAACAATATATCTATGTATATGAGTATATATAAGTAAGCGAAAGGTTACCTAACACGCAATCTCGAAAACCGCTAAAGGACAAAAATGAAATTTGGCAAGGAGGAAGTTTATGGTAGTTAGTAGATACTCGCTAAAACAGATTTATCGACAGGCCCGCATTAGGGATGCAAGTTTAAAATTACGCGAACGCAGTCTCGAGATAAATCTAGTTTAGTAAATACTTAAAACATTAGTTTCAAAAGTTAAACAAACTGGTGTTAGCGTTTATAATATTGAGTTGTGATTATATGTCACCTTAACAATTTATAAGAAAAATCTAAATTATACAAGTCCGGTCCCTTGAACTCGGGCAAAGGCTTACGTAGGATACGATCTTTGTGATAACGCTGACAAATTGTAAGGAACCCAAAAAATGTTAGAAACGTAGACTTATTTTCTACTGACAGTAATTGCCTACTTTAAGGAAAAAACGTTGTTATACATTTATAAATAACTAGTTGAAACTCGCAACTCAGTCCGCGCAATATTAGGTGTAAAATTTTAGCGTAATGATATATAGCCTATAGCTTTCCTCGATAAATGGGCTATTTTATACTGAAAGATTTTTATCAAATCGGACCAGTAGTTCCTAAGATAAGCACGTTTAAGTAAACAAACAAACTCTTCAGGTTTATATATTAGTATAGATTTACATGATCGTGCTTAATTACTTCAGAATACATTATAAATCGGTACCTCACTTTAAACGTTAATAAATGTTAAAGCATTTTCTATTGGCATCAAAATAATTTAAATTCGCTATAATTATTTCCTGTTTAATATCAGGGTTCTCTTGATAATTTTTGTAAGAAAATTGATTACTAAATAGGCAACAGCATTAATTTTGTGATTTTACCGCACACACAGGCAAACTTTGTCACCTCCATGATCATGAAGAGATATTGAGATTCTTTAAAAAATAACGACTGTTTTATCCCTAAATAACCATCAAAACTATTATTCTGTAATGATATTATAAATGGTGTATTTCCTTGGAAATGTAGCTACAGACAATCTAAAATTTTGGACAAAGTGCTATCAGGTTCTGGTGAATCGAACAATTAAACGCTGAAGCCATTTCGTCGGTCACACAAGCGGATCTTGTGAGACGAGCGGCGATCAACCAAAGTCCCGTGGCGGCAATGCTGTCACGTCAAGTGATGGTATTGTTGTCGCATTTCGTTCGGTTTGTGAGACTTCCCGGTGGCCTGAACTCGTCATTAAAGGCCGGCAACGTATCTCCTAGCTTTCTGGTCGTGCAGATGTCCATGGGCGTCGGTAGGCACTTAGGTGCCCACTGCCAGCTCATTTGCCCCTTGTAAAATAAAAAAAAGATTCCCATAAAAATTTGTCGTCAATTCAATCGGGGTCTGGATAGTCAACAATAAGGCAGAACCTTTTTCAAAAATTAACCGCACCCATTTAATTTGGGTCCACAGTAAAAAAGATTTATTCTCGCCCATTTGCAATAGGGGGAAGATTTACTTATTTGCAACCGCTTTCAGCGTGCACATGGTTAATTATTTTTGCAATTAACTGGGCAAATTTACTTATCTACCGCTGATATTGCAGCGCAGTTTCTAGGGAGCGGTGATTATTTTTGCTGTATAAAAAACTTAATACAATTCCCGGGGGTCAACGTAAAAGCAATCTTAAGACTTAGATGTTAGAGCTTTTATTTATTAATGTAGAGACTAGAGTAAACAGAAATTACGATACAAGAACAAAAAAAAAAAAACAATTCTTTCTTTATACAAAGCAATAGCTTTGTATAAAGAAAGATTTATTTTTTCTGAAACCATTTGAAAGATACTCTTCCCGCATCTAAAATAGACCATCTCTAAAGATAGAAAGAAAAAGTTTATTAATAAACTAGTTGCAACCCGCGACTTGGTCCGCGTAAAATGAGGTGTAAAATTTTGTGTTTTTGTGTGATATATAGCCTATAGCCTTCCTCGATAAATGGGCTATCTAGAACTGATAAATTTTTTCAAATCGGACCAGTAGTTCCTGAGATTAGCGCGTTCAAACACACAAACAAACTCTTCAGCTTTATATGTATATTAGTATAGATATAGATTACACATTACATAACATTTATCAAAAAAACATAGAGAAAGAAGATTAAGAGGGAGGAGAAAATAAATAAAAATAATTAATAATTTAAAGATTTAAAACAAAAGAAGAATTTGCTACCAGCTGTCGTAGGGTTTGGCTGTTATGCAGTAATAGGTAGGTACTGCTACTAAAATCCTGATTTTAGTGGACGAAGCAGTACCCTGCTCTATTAGCACTAATGAATAAATAATAAATAAATATAGAGGACTATACGACACACGGACGTCTCTGTTCCTGAGGTAGACAACTTAATGCCTGTGTTATAGGTAACAGCCGCCTATTATACACAAATATTCTTTTTTAGAAATATATAAATACATACATATGGATAATACACGCAGACTCGAGGTGGGAATCCAACCCACGACCCCCGGAGCAGGAGGCAGGGTCACTGCCCACTACGCCAACGGGCCAGTCAGTCAATGGAAGAAGAGTTGTCCTGGTAACGACGAAGCGAGGACGCTGAAGGCCCGTCGCCACTTGGCTGTTAACGGTCGAAAAATTCCTGCAAAAACTCAAACTAGACAAAAACCTTATCAGCACCAACCGCACATTGTGGAGACGCGGGTCAAGGAAGGCTGACCCCAAATAACTGGGGAAAAAAGGGCCAGGAAGAATATGAAAAGAAGCAAGTTTAGGAGTCCATCGCAGAATAACGTGGCGCGTAATATATATATATATATATATATATAAATATATATATATATAAATACATATATACAGGGACTAGAATGTTTATACCCAACTAATACGTGTACTGTTTACTTACCAAGAATTTATTTAGTCATTCCGACTCTTGTACAGGTTACAGCTTTTTAATATGTATGCAGCAATTAAAGCTAATTGCTATGAATCACGTTTTGCGCTTCCAACAACATCTTTATAACTATACTATTAATGTACATATCTTTTAAGTTACATCAACACGCTATAACTCTAAGTCACATCACATTTATTCCAATTAAGGTTGTTTTTCTTTTCTGTTTTTTTTTCTGACGAAGTCATAACTTAATCTGTGGCCGGCATTTGAATCGATCGTTAAGTTAAGTAGCTCTTATCGCGGTAATTGATGGGTGACCCATTCTAGCACTGATTATAAAATATCCGACCTCCTCCGGGTTTCGGAATGCACGTAAAACAGTGGGTCCCGATGAATGTCACTGAATGGTGTTAGTAGAGATTGTGAGGGTTTCGGGGATGACGTCAGACGGCATTCGATCACCTTAAGCCGCCCCAGCCACATCTACTCTTTGGTACTAGACCGGGATAACTCTGAAGGGTTTCACAGAATCAAAAACTCCTTACATGCCTTTTTATTCACTAGTTATGTGAGAATTTAGGGAAACGATGCAACGATTAGTCATACAAATATTGACATTACGGGGGCGTATATTTAGCTTACTAGTCCAGCAGTGACGGTCTGTCATAAAATGCTATCGCAACGATTAATCGATTCGACCCGAAAACTTACGGAAAATTTAGTATACTTGTATACACTTTGATTGTATATATAATAAATGAAATTTAAGTGTCATTTTGTAATGTAGAAATATACGTATTTTTTAATAATTTTATCACTTGAAGGAGAATAAAGGATACGATTATTAAAAGCAAGAAGGTATATATTCAAAGTATTTTCAAAATAGGAAATCTATTTATTTTTTCAGGGTTACGTAGTACTACAAGGAACCCTTATAGTTTCGCTCTGTCCGACCGTCCGTCCGTCTGTCTGCCCGTAAGGTGGTCTCTCCCCTAGCATATCCAAACTGTTAGACGTAGAGACATGAAATTTTCCATGTTGATAGAACATGCTAAAAACTCATTAGGAAAATTATTCTGAACGAAATCGGACAATAACTTTATTAAAGAAGGTATAACATGTTTTTTTTTTGAATGATTTTTAATGTATCTATGAAATGGTGTATCTCTTATAAAAATGAGCAAAAACTGCTATCGGGTCCCGGGAAACAGGCCGCCCCAGGCGATCGACAGACCTACCGTTTAACTAATCAATCTAACTCGGAGCAGGGCAATTTCACTTTTGATACAAACCAACGTTGGATACAGTCAGACAGAAAAGTGCATTTTACCTTAAATAGAAAACATTACCTAACCTACACTACAACTAACACACTACAAAACCGATCACAAAGGAGGTATTTTCTGCTTTGAACGGTGCAGAAATGTTGTGTGAAATTTCATTGCTGCACTATTGCTTCATTATTGCACTGTTTTGTATTTTCCAAAATCTTAACTTACTTTAAAATCGTCTTTATTGTTAAAAAAAATTAAATTAATTTTTTGGGTCAGTTGACTCGAACAATCTGTCACCGAGAAGACTTTGGAAGACCGCTGTGATAATTATTATAGACATATATAGCATTTGTTTTTGATGAAATACACGTGAATATTTAAGGTATGCTTAACATACTTACAGGATCGAGATTGAAATGGGTCATTAAAGATTCCAGTGCACCCTTTCCAATTTAAATATGCATAATTTTATAAAAGGGTTAGGATTCCTTACAGATTCCAGACTAACATTTTGTATTAAATTCAAATTACTTATTAATGGTCAATAGGATAAAATATGTTGACAAGACTTTGAGAAAGAACTATATGAATGTTGACTACCCAAAATCCGTTAGGTAGCAAAACATTATCAATCACAATTCTTATAATGCTTAACTCGCTAAGGCCTAAAAGCCTTGCGTCATACACTGTGGAACAATAAAAAAAAAACTTCACGAAACACGCCGTCGCATTAAAAGACAATTACTTTGGACAGATAAGAGAGGTCCGGGGGCTTGTATTAAGAAACAATTACGAACTTGACTTAAAACCGACGGACTCGCTTAATAGCCGCGTTGTGTCGCTTCCTCAAATGTCGCAATGTGTACAACCTTTGCGAGTTTAAGGCCGTCAAAATTAAAAAAAAAAGCATGTCGTAATAGTCACCAAAAAGGCGTACACAGTCATCGTTGTAGCGTAAAATGTTATTGTTAAGTAACACAAGGTTAATGATCAATACTGGTTTTAGTGTCAGGATAAAATCGTCATTAATAAAGTATATAATTAGGTAGTCTGCGTCCATTTATTTGGCTTTTAATTAGATTTATAATACGTTAAGAATTTCTTTGGAACTTCTCTACTATTAAACTAATGGGTTATAATTACCCAAATTTGGGTTACTAATTTTTTTTTTTTGACTATATGACACACGGACGTCTGTTCCTAAGGTAGACAACTTAATGCCTGTGTTATAGGTAACAGCCGTCTGTTATCCTTCAAGAAAAGAGCATACTCATTTCTCAAAGGCCGGCAACACATCTGCAAGCCCTCTGGTGTTGCAGTTGTCCATAGGCGTCGGTAGTCACTAAGGAGAACCGCCTGCTCGTATGCCCCTTGTTATATATAAAAAATAACGACAGTAATACATTCCTCATATCGAAAATGTTCAATCAGGACAGAACAGGACTAGCTGGTACACTAAATTAAATTAAATAAGTAATCTACACGAATGTATAAAGCTGAAGAGTTTGTTCGTTTGAACGCGCTAATCTCAGGAGCTACTGGTCCAATTTGAAAAATTCTTTCAGTGCTAGATAGCCCATTTATCGAGGAAGGCTATAGGCTGTATGTCATCACGCAAAAATTTATAACCTAATTTTACGCGGACAAAGTCGCGAGTAACAACTAGTAAATATAAATTGTCGATTGAACTTGTTGGCACAAGATTGGCATCACTGTGATCTACTCGTATTATTAATCTATGTCTACTTTTAGCCAATACAAAACATAGAGTAAAAATAACTTACACTTGGCTCGAAAATGTTCAAAAAATGTAAGTTTCGACGGTAGAAGACACATTAGCACTATTACCAAAGCCGCAGAAGAAGCATCACGAACACTGTAACGTTGCTATTATTATTTTTAATATTTCGTTTTGTGATATAAGCTAGTCTTTGTTTATTTTTAACGGACAGATTGTTTTTACGGTATCATTAAATCGAGTGCATATATCTTTGCCTTAACTGAAAAATCTTTTTATTTTTTATTTTAAATTGAAATTTAATGCCCACCTTTGTGGCACTCAACATTGCAAATAAAGAAACTGGTGTCCATAAAGATGAAATAGATATTAAAACATGACATAATTTCGGTTACAGTTAGACGGCAACAAAATTTCACACGGATATAGAAAGTTTTACTGTCGCAGGTATCAAATATTTATTTCTATTTCCTGTGGCATTTCTCACGTGGTGTATATGTCCCACTCATTTTGTATGATTCCACCGTTTACATACGACGTCGTCAATTTATAAACGTTCGCAGTTATGTAAAATGCCGATGACAAAATGACACGGCAATATAACTTTTGAGTACACAATTTGCCTGCGACATATATATTACCGGCTAAGCCCGATTTTATTTAGACCAAAGCTGTTATTCCTATACGCGTAGGACAAACTAATATAGTCTAGGCCAAACTAAGAAAAGTTTGGTCCCTCTGTGGCGGCCGCTACATAACAAGATGGCAATGATGTCGAGTCGAGGAAAAGGTTACAGCAAAGCAAACTAGATGGCGCTGTACGGATTACAACGACCGCAGTACAAGAACTAACTCACGCAAGTGAAGTTTCTACTTATCTTACGATCACTATATATAGACCTTCCGACGAACAACTCTCGGCGAGGCGCGGCCGAGGCCACAACCTCCTCTTGAAATATAATATCCAATTTCATATAAAGTACATTTAATATCTATTTTATTATTTGCTTTTCATTTACCTCCCATCATTCTGAACAGTTCTGAATCAGTTCTAAAAACAACCACAGGTACAGGTTTGGTAAATATGAGTAATATTACCTGGTATTTGCTTAAGTTTGGTAGGTAAGGTAACTTTTAATTACCTTTTATTTACAGGTAATTAAAAGTTTTACCCTTTGGCCTCAACTACAAGCTTTGTTGAGAAATATACTAATGTAGTGTATTTTAGGGGAGGCATTTGGAATCATTTTCACTAATTTTTATTATTTAAGATATCTGTCCCGTTTGTGCAGTTCGCTCGTCCGCTGCGAGGTTGTGGGTTCGATTCCCGCCTAGAGTCTTGGTGTATACTTATGTATTCATATATTTGTAACATCAATACTAGTTTTTATGCATATTTGTATATAATAGGCGGCTGTTAAACAAAACACAGGCGTTAAGATGTCTATCTAAGAAATCTGTTTCTACGGACCGACGCGACGCAGATGTCAGTTTATAAAGCCCTATATATATCTTAATCTATCTTTGTTACCAAGTTCATAAGCCGTATAGATTCTGGAACATCAGAGCTGGCAACTGGCTTCACAGATATTATGCGAAGGACGAAGACGTAGTTATCCCGTAAAATTAATATCGAAAACTTTCCCTTAATAATGAAATGTTTGCGCGGTACAACAAGGACGCTTTCCCTTCCTAATAATAATTTATTCAACCCAGTTTATTATGAGGCCATTTTAACTAAAACCTCATAACAATGACCCTGTTTATTTTACACCGCCCACTACCAGCCAGCTTCCTCGTGATTTAATTATTTCATTGTCCGGAAGCAAGATAATAAAGTATAAACATGAAAAGGTTAAGTTTTTTTTTTATGTGAATAAAAACATTAGGAATATTTTAACATATAATATGCTGAAATTCTAAGAGTGCTATTAAGAATTTTTAAATTTTTGAAAAGCTTCTACGAGAATGGCCATGACGATGTTCAAAAAAAAACTGCACCTCAAAATATTCCTAATTTTTTTTTAAAAGAAATAAATAAGTTTTTTACAAAAATATAATTGCTTATTTTACACTTGCTAATAACAATCTTATTTCCAGAAGCCAGCCTTATATAACGAATGTGAATAAAAAAAACATTAGTAATATTTTAACATATAATATGCCGAAAATCTTAGAGCGCTATTTAGGATTTTTGAATTTTTGAAAAGCTTCTACGAGAATGGCCATGACGATATTCAAAAAAAACTGTACCTCAAAATATTCCTAATTTTTTTAAATGAAAACCTTGGGAACTTGCTAACAATAATCTTATTTCCAGAGGCCAGCTTTATTTAACGAGTTACAAGTACTTTAGCTGGGGAGGAGTGAGAGAGAGGCTAATTTCTCAGCATTCCGTGGATTCACCCTGCGGCTGCCAGGTCCATCTCGTTGCAGAGAAAGGAACCATATCAGTGCAGTACACTTACGCCTCAGGTGAAGGTTTGAGAGTAGGTACTCTTTAAAGTGGCTATTAACACTCACCGTCACTGCCGTTGTTCCCTCCTCTGTCTAGTCAAATCTGGTATAATCCTACTAGTGCCGCTCTATATGTCTTTTCTAATAAAGAACTATATACAGTTTCGACATATTATTCAATATGGTTCTGCACGAAGCAATTGGTTTAACGCAAACTCACCCTCGATTCCATGAAATGTTAAGAAAACCGTACGATTCGTTAAGTTATTTTTAGATATCGTGATTCATTTTGAATGCAGCATTTTGAGGAAACAAGCTAATATATGGTATGAACAATTCATTCAAAAGTGTGACTTGGATAATATTGGATTTATATAATGGATGATGATTTCATCAACTTTTCGCGTATGTATAGTCTGTAATTAACAAGATATTTGGTGAATTAATGTCAATAATTTGGGCATACGAGCTTACCTACTTTCAGTTTTTTTTTTTAATTGATTGGGATATTTAAACACACAATAAGAACAATCATAATCATCATCCACGGCCCTTTATATCCCACGGCTGGGTATAGGTTTGACGGTTTGACATACTGAGTCATGATTTCCCTAAAATACTTACTAACCCTTATTTATTTCCGTACCAATGTAATAAAATGCGAAACTAATATGTCAGTTACGTTTTCACGGTTAAGCCGCTGAACCAATTTTGATGAATTTTGGAGATGGACTCTTTTTTGTCGCGATGAAATTTGAAATTGATGAACTAGGCGTTCATAATTTCGAAGAAAGCAACGCCGACGAACTCGCGGGTTGAAACAATACAATAACTTTAAGCTCTATAAACTCGTATCTGTGCGACGGTGGCCAGTTACGATCAGAGGACATTCTCGATAGTTTTACTTACTTTTACGTTCGAAACGAAACGTCAAATGGAAGTTCGCGCTTCCATTTTACACGTCATACATGACCGTAACGTTGAGGTTTCGATACGCGCGAGTTCAGATTTCATTCGTGCTGGCCATATTTAGCAACCAAGTTGGGTAACACGGTAGCATTAATATCTTATTTGACATTCGGTTTCGAACTTAAAAATAAGTAAAACTATCGAGAATGTTCGTGCTAGGCAGGCCCTTAGATGGACTATCTGGTCGTTTACCTCCTAATTTCTTATTTAAAAAAATGCCAGAAGCTTTGGCATTTATGCTTTTGCGCAAGCTCGCATTGTCATAACTATATATTTCGTCGGCACGGTATATTTACGAGGTGGGAACAGCTTTGATCTAGCATTGGCTGGTGTCCACCGGTGAGACGGACGGCGTGTCCAGACGATAACTACCTCTGTTACTAAACGAACTAAATTAATGGACGTACCCTAGTAAGAAATAGTTTACCCATGCAAAGTAGCCACTATCAATCAGTATTATTGTTGCCTCAGTAGTCGTTGTTTGTGGGGATTTCGGGGATGACGTCACACGGCAGTCGCTCATCTTAACTCGCTGCGAAACCACATCCTCTGCAATCTATGCCACTTAATACTAGACCGGGATAACCCTAGGCAGAAGTAGACCCTAGTAAGATATGGTTTACGCCGAAAAGTTGGTTGTCTCCTTAGATCGTTGTTTTTTCTGTTCTTGTTTGCTGTTGGTCGGTTAAACTGCTTAGAATTGAGATGCTCCAGTTTTGTACTTTATAGTTAACATTCAAAAATGTAATTTAAACTAAGTTTTGTGCGAACTATTTTTAAAAGAGTCGCATACGAGTGTCTTGCTGATTCTTCTCGTGGCTCGACTCTGCCGAATCAGTGGTAGCTTTTGAAATATTTGACGATTCAAAAGAGCTTGTAAAAGTCTATTTGAATAAAATATCATTTGAATACTTAATGGGCGCGTAGAACCCTGTCAGTTGATGTTATACTTTTTTAAATAAAAACACACTGGCAAGGGGTTCAAAAAAATTTTGGACTTACAACTTTCGAAACTTAGCTTGGGCCCCCAAGAAAGATGTCGCGAAAAAAGCGCCTAGAAGGATGTATACGTTAAAGTATTCGAATAACTATGGAGTAAAGAATATCAAGTCTATTGTTATCATTTATTGATAACATAACGACTTAGGGACCTTCATGAAACGAGCCTACTCATTTCAGTGCTAGCCCTCTGGTGTTGCACTTATCTATGGGTGTCGATAGTCACATATATGAACCCCATGACTTTTTGCCCCAAATATTACCGTTTTTATTTAAAAAAAATAGTTCTCAATTTGAATTTGACGACCTTGAATAACGCGTACGTAATCGAGATAAATCTTCAAACGATTATAGTCTAATCGTTTGAACAATAAAATCGCCTGCGATTTTTGACTGCAGAGCCATTGCAGAGATAAAAAATTGAATGGCACAAATGTCTGTTTAATATCCATACTTGAAAAGCGGCCGAGGCGCGCCCACGCTTCGAAAGATCCTAGACTGCGTAAGCGAAACGTAGAGTGCGTACAGTCTAAAAATGCACGCCCTTCAAAAGTATTCACATCAACATGCAAAATGCCGTTTAGACGCAAACACTCAAGCTCGTCAATATCATTAGCCTACAGTGGGTGAGTTGACTTTGAGTTCACTATAAAAACCTTCACACTCACAAGCAAGAGTTGCAATTAATTATTGTAAGGGCGTGCATTTTTAGACTGAAATATCTATACCAGAAACAATTATTGCACAGGCGCCAGCTCTAGAGCCATTACAGATTATCGATCTAATTATTTGATACTAGCTTTTATCCGCAGCTTTGATCGCTTTAATGTTGATCTTATGCCAATTGATCAACAATTAAAAAATAGGTTTTACACGGTCTCCAATTTAAAACCTAAATCTTCTTTCTAATTACACTACAATTATGTCTTGTCAATTGTTGTTTGTTTTTTGTCTGTTGTTTCACTTTTTTAATATTTATATTTTAAATGCTGCAAATAGTTTTAAATTATTAGAACCTTTAAAATATGGGGGGAAAAATTTTACCGCCATTTTGTAAGAACGTGACATTTCATAGTATCATAGCAGTTAGTGCTGTGCTTTGCAATATAACTCGATTTATTTTTTAATCATGGATTTACTCAAACTTCGCCCACTGTCACGTAATGGGTAATCCCATTATAACTATAATATATTTATCTATACACATAAATAAAACTATTTGTGACGTCGAAATAAAGTTATTTAATGCATAGAATTTATATACGATACCTATGACAAAACATTTATTAACATATTTTTGTCTGTATGTCGATCTGTCTGTTTGTTACGGGTAATAACAAAATACGTTACCCGACTGAGTTTGTAGCCGGCTCTCCTCAGTACCTAGGAACGGTCATGAGCCTAGCTTTTAAATCATATAATTTATAACCAAATTATAAAAATAAAAAAATTCTACATATATAACGTTTATAAGTACTGTAAAGTCTATATGAATAAGCAATATTTGACTTTGACCTTAAAAATATTCGAAACGGCTGTTTCGCTTTTAAATTCAATGCGGACGTAGTCGCGGGTTGCAGCTAGTTATATAATACCACTGAAGTGGATTTTCATTACGTCAATGATTTCATATTAGTGATTATTTATGAAAGTATAGGTTATTCTCTACAATTTATAACTTTCATTTTTTAATTTCCAAGGTCTGCAGCGTATCTTTGTTGTGTGCTCTAAGATTGCTCTGTGATTCGTTTTTACAAACTTTATCAATTTTTATCGCTAAGTACTCTTTGACGAAAGATATACGACATAGATAAGCGAACGTTTGACAACAGCGTACTTTCAAATTTAAAACTCTAAGGACCTAAACTTCAACAATAAAAAAATAAAACTTATACCTCTCTTACTCTGTGTAAATCTTATTTTACAGCTTAAGATATAACTTTGTAATGACGTCGAGAAAATCTATTTATGTTTCCTTTAACCTTTTTACAATGTTACGTCAACTTGTACTGTAATAATCCTTACCTAACATATTTCAACTGTTAAAACCGATATTAGGCTAAATAAAAAAATAAATTTCGTAATCTGCGTATATTGGACTTGGTAAAAGGTAAGCCCTAGTTTTCGTTTATCTTAAAACATCTTGGTCATTAAAGAGCGAAGATAAACGTTATGAGTGATGTCATAAAATTTCACAACTATTTTTAGAAAAAAAAAAGATAACTTATCACCGAAATACAATTGAGTGCAAGTAAAACGTATGATATATGAAAATTAAAAATAAAAAATCATTATAGAACATTAATTTTAAAATGACATAACATACATCGTATAATAGACGCTACACACATATCGATAAATCGTTGCGAAAATGTTGTACAGTTAAATCGTTGCGAACTATGCAGTTAAATCGACAAGGATGTTTCATACACACGTATCGATAAAACTGCACAGTTTTTTCGCAATGATTTATAGAAACGTGTGTAGCGGCTGAAAGTAGGTAAGTATAAAGAGGTATTTTTTTCCATATATAAATCAAGAGGCAAGCTGTGCACCCATGGATCACACCAGAGGCAACACCAGAGAGTTCGCAGGTGCGTTGCCGGCCTTTAGAATTTACGTATACTCATAAATTATAACAGAAAATTTGTAGATATAGCATGACTATGAGGCAGTGAGAGAGGCTATAACGCTTACTGCTCTTAATGAGATGCGAAGGTCCCGTATAAATTAGTAACGCGTCAAAATCGAGCGAGAATATTTAGCAAACAATACTACTTACATACATAAAAATTAAACCAGGCAATTGCCAGTCAGACTCGCACACTAAGGGTTCCGTACCGTCACCGTAATGGCACTTTACCAGGCTATTTTGAGATATATGCTTTTCATAAGATTTCTTTTAATTGGACAAAGTCACCGCCATTTTTTTTTGTCATGTAATTACAAAATAGTTTACTGTTTCGGATTTTTTTCCTATACTTTTATCTCAAGTTGTAGCTTATTGCCAAATTTCATAATTCTGGTTCGGAAACGGAAAGTACCCTATAGGTTTTGAGTACTGTTTTCGAATGTACTCGTATGGGAAATGGGACAAAATAGCCATATAGTATTTTGTATTCTTAGATGGTTGAATTTTTTACAGTTTCAAGGGATCCGATCTCAACATTTCATATTATATTCAACTTTATATGTCTACATGTTCCGGAGAAAAAGGGTTTTGACAGCCAGACGCATAACGAAGTATTAAGGCTTAAAAATTGCATGTTTCTATAAAGTTTGAGACTATCTTAATGCTTAAATTAAATATTCATTGACTAAAAATAATTATAAAATTAAGAATTCTAAAAGATGAGATAAACATTTAGTACCACACTACAGTTACAATATGACATTTAAAGTTAAAGTTTATGTTAAGTTAGTGTTGTTGTCGCGTTTCGTTCGGTTTGTGAGACTTCCCGGTGGCCTAAACTCGTCATTAAGGGCCGGCAGCGCATCTTATCATATTTAAAATGCTTTAAGAATATCAAGACAGTGATAATTGTTAAAATAAAAATAAAAAAATTGCCTTTATAGGTACTATGGATAACTTCACAAAGTTTTGTAGTTCTTTGTAAACTTCAAGGTCAAAAAGTTACAAACACTGAGCTATCTCTGGCTCCGGTATAAAGCGTAAGTTGCTTTTAATCATTGTCTCTTCTTATTTTTTTTTTCAGGTAGGTCAGCACATGGAATACGAGCCGGAATGGGAGTCTGCCTTCAATCTTCACGTGAAACTTGCTCAAAGCATCACTCTGGCGTTGGAGTGGTGTAGTGCGGAGCGTGCGCTTGCCGCTTCTGCGTACCGCATGGCCTTACGACGGCACGCCGACACGTGTGCCAAACATGCCAGCGAACTGAGAGGTCAGTGGCACATTGACTGGCACTAACTGTTTTTATTTATTAGGAACTCCAACAGAAGTATAGTCGACCAGGAAATTGGTTTGCCACGCTATGGTCGAATGTCGCTTGCACGTCAATTAGTTAAAAGGCCCATTTTTGCTTCCTATACGTTAAATTAATTTCTAACAATAACCCTTAGTAAAATTTTCTTTAAGTAGGAGCTGTCATCCAAAATGGTAAAGCACTTTCTTGGTCGACTGTGCATACAATGACATAGTGTGTTCTGTCTAAAAATGCACGCCGCTCCTATTCGGTAAATCTGTAAACCGATCGCGCGATTAGATTGGCCTTGACTTTGACCTTGGAGTGAGTTATTGAGTCCGAGATTACAATAAAATGGCTTCACGCACACACAAGCAAGCGTCATGATTAATATTTACTTTTACACTTTAAAATAATAGATTTTAGTAGAGGGGCGTGTGTTTTTAGACTGAATGCACTGTACTTATTTTTACTGTTATTTTCACGCATTGAACTTATTAATTTTTCAGAGCTAGGCAACCAGAGTGCCTCTGTGATACCATACGACGTGTCGAAAGAACCGGTGTCAGTGCACCGGCCGTTATCAAGGTTCATTGCTGGACTACATCTGGAATTGCATCGTCATGGTCTATCTTATCATAGTCGAGAATTTGATCGACAGGACCGTCCTAAGCCCACTCCCGAGGAACTCATAGGTGAGCTTTATTTCGCCACGATGCTTAAATTAATTCAGATAATATTATTTTTCCCAAAAAAAGATTTCGAAAAGCTAGTATTTTGTCACCATCATTCGATGGTTGCATTAGAACATCGTCTCATTGAAAGTAATCATTTTAATGGACTTCAATTATCTCTTTAACTTTTAATCCACAAAAAAACACCCAACATGTTTCTTTGCGAGCCAATATTGCTTAATTTAATACTAGCCGTTAACCGCGGCTTTGTCCGCATACAATTGCGAGAGCCGTTAGACCTTAATCTGGCCGTTTCGAAAAATATTTCTAAAAAAATAATATTTGTGTATAACAGGCGGCTGTTACCTATAACACAGGCATTAAGTTGTCTACCTTAGGATCAGACGTCCGTGTGTGATATAGTCCTGTATATATTTATTTAAAAAGAAAAAAGGATCCCTTATAGTTTCGCTCTGTCTGTCTGACCATCCGTCCGTGGGATATGAAAATTGTATGGATTTCAAAACGGCTTGATCAATTTTGATGAAATTTTCGGTCAATTCACAAATCAGCCCAGCGGTTATTACATGAACGTATGATATATATTTGCCTTTTTTCAGGTCTCATTCAGTCGGTCCTGGATAGACAGAGTACTAAATCAAACAGAACGTAATGAGAGCGTTGACAGTGGAGAAAACGCAATACCTATTGATATGATTTAAATAATAATATACATTTTTATATAAAAAATAAAGATTTTCAATTCTCCACCAATAATCTTCTTAATACTTTTGGATTTGCAATTACTAATAAAGCTACATTATTCATTTAATATAAGGAACTACTGGTACGATTTAAAAAATTCTTTCGGTTTTCGATAGCCCATTTGTCGAGGAAGGCTATAGGCTATATATAATTACAATAAAATTGAAGTTATTTTTTTTTATTTAATTTTAGGCATACGAAGTGGCGGGCACAGTTAGTTATTAATAAAATAAAGGTTTAATATAAAAAAATAAAGGTTTTTCATTACTTATAAATTAAAAAAATAATTATCTCTGTAATAGTTCTCAATCCGACTGTACCATTCTGTGTGTTTATTATATACAATAGTCTCTCTCTCTATTCACAAAGGAATTGGTAGGAAAGTTATTCTAGTTCGTCATTAATCATCATCCACAGCTCTTATCCCACTGTTGGGCGTAGGCTTTGTAGTATCATCTGATACTACGTAAATATTGTTATGTATTTACTGTAATTATAACTCACCAAATTGGTTTATGCACGCGTCGTTCTCACTCTGACCGCAATGTACTTAGATAGTTTTTTTTTTATATAACAAGGGGCAAACGAGCAAATGGTACTCTCAAGTGACTACCGACGCCCATGGATAACTGCAACACCAGGGGGATCGCAGATGCGTTCCGGCCTTTGAGAAATGAGTATGCTCTTTTCTTAAAGGTTTTTAGCCAGTCAACGGTCGTAACACAACTGCCTCGCTATTTTTTTTTCTGATCGTGGTGGATAATGGTCAGAGTGACCTTCACAGCGTCGACGATATTAATACATGAAGCGAAATCTTTCAATGCCAGTTTCCGAAAATTGCGCGGACGGAGGACACTAAAATTTGAGACAACTACAATTTATATAGAGGGAATTCATTTGTGTTAAAGTTTCTTTTTGGTAAGTTAATTTCTAATTGCAAGTATATTTTGGAATGGATTTGTGAAGCATTTCACATCCTCCTAAAAACAGCTCAGGATAATATAGACTCATTATGTAATAAAATACAAATAATTCTACCTACATTTGATATCATAATGGGAGGTTAGGATTCATGCTAAAGAATAATTTCTCCATAAGGTAATCTAAAGATTAACCTCGATAAACAAAATAGCGGATATGTAAAGAAGATTGTAAAAGCATAATAAAGATTATTCATTCAAAGAACTTTCTTTGAAACAATAAGATGTGTTGTTTCCATTCTAGTAACCCATATATATAAGTATAGGTACGTTTTTTAGAAAAGCCAACTATTTAGAAACCATAGAAAGATGCATTGATTTTATTTAAGTGCAATATAAAACAATAAACACTAAAGAAAAAACACAGCAACAGAGAAATAACAGATGAATTCTAAATTTAAGAAATACAGAAATGTTTGGACAAGTCATAAAGGTGGCTGTGGATATTTTCGCAATATTTAAGAGAAACTTTCCGCGCGCAGCAAAGAATCTTACGGAACGAAATTAGAACTCTTTTACACTTAATGGCAACGGAGTATTTACAGAAATTTTATGATGGAATGCAGCATCAAGATATTCATAACGCCACCGTGCCGTGTGAACCTTCATAATTTTAGAATTTAATATCAAACTCTAGACATTTTATTCTCAAAGAATTCCGTTGCAAGGAGCTTCTTGAAAACTGTGCCTTTACGCTATGAATATTGCACATAGTTTGGAATATTAAAAGGATGCCTGTTACGTCGATGCACTTTGATACTATCTGGAACTTTGTACTAATTTAGAATATTTCAGATAGCTTGTAATATTATGCCGAGACTCTCAATGCTTAACACTAAGTAATATATTTCGTTACCTTTAGAAGTATTTAGGTATTTTGTAACATTATGTCGATGCCTGCTACGTTGATGCATCTTAAAACTCTTTGGAACCTTGTACTCATTCACCATATTTAACTTATTTTGAAATATTATACTTATACCCAAGTCTGTTTTTGTCGCCCCTATTTTGGGGGCACGATAATTCTCGAAAGTTGTAAGCTGATAGATTTGTACCTCTCCCCACCCGTTGCCACCGTGTTTTGAGCATAAATGCATTTTGCGAATACAAAACATCAATTTCTTGTAAGCAATGAAATAAATTTGTAAGATTATTTTACGATAGTGACGACATCAGTAAATGCTTAAATAAAGTTTAAAAGGAACTGTAACTTCTAACAAGACGACAGGGTTCTACGTTCCAATCATATACAATTTCTTAATTTTCTTTTCACTTGTAATGGGTTTCACTTTAATTCGATACTTTCGAAATCTCCTTGGGGGCACTGAGTGCTCCTGCGTGCCCCACAAGCAATAAGCCCCGATTATACCTATGATATTGCTGCACTCCGATACTGTTTGAATTTCTTATACAAATTTAAATTATTGCTAAATTTCATCTGTACGTCCCGCAGTTTTCGAGATTGCGCGATAGGAGACCTTTCGCTTTTATGTGTATAGATATTTATTGGAAAAGTGATTCCCTTTATGTAATGAATTGAAATATTATTATTATTATTCACAGTGAAATCTTTCACGATAAGAAAGCATCGAAAAAGATTTCCTTAGTCACATACCAGCAACGCATCTTCGTATGCCTTGTTGTAATGCAGTTACTTAAGTAAACCTCATGGATGGTTGTTCCTCAATTGTAACTTACGTTTAGATCAACCGCTAGTCTCTTGCTACTATATAATTTTAAAAAAATAATAAAATTCAAATAAAAGACCCGGTTGGCTCCCTACTTGCGAAAAAAATTGCATATCGATATTGTCTCAAAATTTTTACCCAAACCTCAAACATTTTACGACGTTTTCATAAAACAGAAATGAATTAAAACCGCACCTGAATATCAAACAACAAACTGGAAACGAATAAACGATACGGTGCAGTCTGTAACGTTTTTATTTTGTCTGCCGCGTAATTGAATTTTGCGGTCCGTTCGATCATAGAACGACCCGGGCACTGGGTTTGTTTACACAAATACGTTTGTAACATGCTAATATTTGACAGTTCAGGACTATACATTAGCACAAAGTAATGTACTAGTAAAACAATTATACGTGCTGGTTATAATGAGTGAAATACTCGTACGGTGCAGTTGGTATCGCTTTTATTTTGTCTGCCGCGTAATTGAATTTTGCGGTCCGTTCGATCATAGAACGACCCGAACACTGGGTTTGTTTACACAAATACGTTTGTAACATGCTAATATTTGACAGTTCAGGTCAATACATTAGCACAAAGTAATGTTCTAGTAAAACAGATATATGTACCAGTATTTTATATATTAATACGTAAAGCGAAAACTTTGAAACCATTTTGCGAAAATTGCGCTTACGGAGGAGTATGTAATTTTGCACAATTGTAGTTCATATGAGGTAGATGTGCGAATACCAAAAATTTTTTTGTAATATGCAATATTAATATATGAAATTATTAAAATAGATCCACACGCCCACTAATGCCACGATTTACACCATTTATACACACATGTTAAATGACGACCGTATGTTATTTTAATTGTCAAAATTTATTTCTCTATGAATAGAACAATATATTATGTAATACGCAAAAAGGTTTGTGGTTGAATTTCGACTACCTGGCTATCTCTAGTATGAATAAAAGATTTTGTCAATATACACAAACAAACATACTACTACTTCCTACCGTTATCCCGGTTAAGCACCAGGGTCGGCTTAGATTGCAAAGGATTGGCTGCGGGGTGAGTTTAGATTGACAGATTGCCATCTGACGTCATCCTCGGAACCCCCACGATCTCTACAACCTTACGACTAATATCACAAAGGCCTCAACGCACGTTTCGCTTCGACACCGAAGCATCATCAGGAGATAGACTCTACAAAGGTTATTCGTAAAGTTTCATATCTTTCAAAAAGTATGTCGCCTCAAATATATCAAGTGCAAGAAAGGCAATTCTCATTCGAAATTTATACCATCAAAAATGGCGAATTAGATAATTTTTTAAATTGGACGTTTACGGGCTGTGTTCATAAATACCTTTTGAAAAGCGTTTAGGTATTACACCAGCTTTGATAAGGTGTATTGAGATGTACAAAGAGAGAACCTCGTTGCTGTATCCATCATTACCAGACGAAATTGCTTCTAAAATAGGGAACGTTGCAGCAAATATGATTTAGCGACGGGCTGTATCAAAGGCTAATTGCTCTCGCCATGAATATATCTCATTTAAGCAATGAAAATGGCGAGATGTTTATATGAATAAAACGTTTAATTCAGCTGTCTGTCTTCAATACATTATAATTTAAAAATAAACAGGTTTTCTAAATATAGCTTTATTTTTTTTTTACATACACCTCCTTTATCTAAAAATTTTAGCAACCTTAAAAAACTGGTAAAAACCTATAGTATTAAGAAATATAATAGATATGGAAATTAAATGGAGATAAGCATTAATTGCTAAGAGAGAGATTAATTGAGTTAGAGAGGGCTATTAGTGCAAATGAAGATAAATTTAGGCAGTCAAACGCAAATCTCTTGAATAGCTGATGTGTTCTAGTTAGTTACGGTAAGCGATTTATATTGGGAGTATTGTACATACGCTAGTACCAAATGTTTATTCTATTGTTTGAAAGTAAAATGCATTAAGTCCATCCACCGTCCATTTAGAATTTAAAAAAAAACATTGGAGTTATCATAGACATAATATCATACATTCTAGCATGGGGCGTTGATACTCAATTATAATTAGGAATACCGCAGACACATTTACCCCTTCTCACATAAATAAAATCAATAAATCAATACACACGAAAGGCTGTAATAAAGCCAATACAAATTCGCATATCGCGTTGATAGACACGTTTTTGCTTTTGCAGCGTCACCCATTAGCGACATGCAATTTTCACGTATGCAATATGCATAATGCCGGCGAATAAAACCACCGCGCTGAACCTGCGCCGTATAAACGTTCGCTACAGTTTGCCGGTGCCGGCAAAACGACCAAATAAGGTGCGAACATGTCTACCGATGTCCACCGGCCGACGAAGGGTGAAAACTCATTACTAGTGTCCGATGACAGGGCCACTCGCCGTGTATGATTACACGTTAATTGAAAGGTGGAAAATCAAAGAGCATTGACAAAGCTACCTTTTAGCTGAAAAAGTTGAATTATATTTTCGTTCAATATCGATTCTGCTACAAGTAAGTTTCTTTTTACATTTTTGTTTGCTTCAATTGAACGACTTAATGCAGGCACCGAAGTGCCTACCGGCGCCCATGGACATCTGCACGACCAGAAGGCCAGCAGATTCGCTGCCGGCCCTTATGTTAAAAGTTTGCCTTGATATCAGTAAAATTTTCGATTTTATAGCTCAGCTGGCCTTTTGTCATTTAATCCTTAATATTATCAGAAACCGATTAAGTAAAGATCACGCTGCAGAACATAAATATTTAGATTTAAAATAATTAAATATGATTTTATTATTGAATTTTTTTGTATCCCCGGTCTCCTCTTCATAAGGGTCCTTTATACGGACCGATAGATCTGTCGATCTGGAAAGTCTAGATAAGCTAAGTATAAAGATAAATGTATCAAAACAGATAGATAGAAAGCTATAAAAACAAATGTAAAGCCTCTGATTACATACTACACGGTATCAATACAACAATGTGGCTTGCAAAATTATCGTAAGTTTGAGATTTTTTTTATTTGCATTTTTATTTAACACGATATAAAATTTTCCTTCGAGTGGATTAGTTTTCTATCGTTATAATCAAATCAAACAATTCAAAAAAAATATTATCATTATTTTTTCTATATTATAATGGTAAACGAGCAGTTGATTCACCATCTAAGGGACTACCGACGCTCTTGGACATCTGCATAACAAGAAGGCGCGCAGTTGCGTGGCCTGCCTCTAAAAAGGGGTATACGCCGCCGGGAACTCTCACAAACAGAACGAAACGCGACAACAATATCAACACTTGACGTGAAAGAATTGCCACTACTTCATACCGATCTTATTTGAGAAATTAGTACTAGTACCCGGACGCGTCGGCTCAATTCGGCTGCAGACCGAAAGGACGTGGCGCTACCTCTAATTAAATATTCATTGTATAATAATTAAATTTACGTCCTATATTAACATTTTTTATATTATATATACAGGCTATTAGTAGCGACAGTGGTGGTTTTGGCCGAATCTAAAGCAAACGTAAATCGCCATGAAGTTAGAAAACTTCCTGATGGAATGCTTTTAGGCACAGCTACTGCTTCTTATCAAGTGGAAGGAGCCTGGAATGAAGACGGTACTTATTTATTTATTTTGATGATACTTATTTCTTTTGATACTTTTTTTTTTTGACTAACGATTTGGCGGTTTCTACCGACGCCCATAGGCATCTGCACCACCAGAAGGTTCACAGATGCGTTTTCGGCCTTAAAGTAGGAATATACGCCACCGAATCTCACAAATTGAAGGAAACCCGACAACAATACCATCACTTGACGTGACAATATTGCCGCCACTTCATGTCTTTCATGTGAGAAAGAGGTACCAGGCACAATTTGGCTGCAGACCAAAAGGACTACAAGTGTGCCGTTATCTCTAATTATTTTACTGTAACATTGTAAAACGAAGTAATTCGAAACTGTTATTTTTTAAGGCAAGGCGAATCGATGCTCGATGCCTTCCGGAACACGGAGATTCGAAAAAACAGTGTTCAAATCTGTCACCCCCATCTATCTACCGGCTGCGGTAAGATTTGCTTAAACTACTGCGATCGATTTAAAAGCCGGTTTAAGCTACGACCAATATATAATAGAAAATATACAATACATTTATTAAAGGGACATCTAATCAAGGGACTCATTTTGTAACGTTTTGTATAAAATTGTACGGCGTACGGAAATATGTGTTCTTAATAAAGGCGCCACATTTATAATCCAAGTTAATCTCCTGATCCCCGAACCGAAGCTCATAACGGTATTATTGAATAATAAATTGTCGTAATAAACTTCAGAAGGTGCGGACTTTTACCTTCTATGACGTCATTCCGGAACATACTTTGAACTTAAGTTTTAAAACAATTTCCAAACAACTTACTGCTCTTACCTAGTGTAATCCCGTAACAGAGTCCGTTTAGATTGAAAATCTGGCTGTGGGGCGATTTAAGATGGCGGATTGCCCTCTGACGTCATATCCGTAACGCCCGCAATCTCTACAATCTCACGAATAATATCAAATAGAATTACTGCCTTTAGACTTAAAACAAATCTGTACTAATATGTAAAGCTGAAGTGTTTGTTTGTTTGCTTGAATGCGCTAATCTCAGGAACTACTGGTCCGATTTAAAAAATTCTTTGAGTGTTTGATAGCCCATTTATCGAGGAACGCCATAGGCTATACGCTAAAATTCAATCGATATTTTTTTTAACTAATTTTTAAGCGGAAAAAGTCGCGAACATAGCTAGTGTTAAATAAAGCTTATCTATAAATATAAATGAATTGGAGATCAATGTTTTTTTTTTAAAGTATTATTTTAATCTATCTGCTGATTTATTAAGGTATAGTAAGTAAGTAGTATAGGTAATAGTAAATAGTACAGTAAGTAAAGTAAAGTTAAGTAAAGTTAAGTAAAGGTAAGAAGCCGACACGATTTTAATGAAAGGAAAAGAAAGTCATAAGACTACATAATAAATGCATGATTAAAAATGTATTTTCGTCAATTTTGGAAAGTTCTTGTTGCTTACTCAATTTTTATGGGCCGGAAACGCATCTGCTAGCCTTCTGTTAGTGCAGCTGTCAGTCACTCAGGTGGAATGCCTGGTCAGGTGGAAACGTTTGGCGTTGGTGTGCATGTGGTTTTATTTTAATATATTAATATTGCATATTATTAAAAAAATATTATCATTCGCACATCTTCCTCTATATGAACTAGAATTGTGCCAAATTTCATACTCCTCCGTCCGCGCAATTTTCGTAAAAGGGTACCTAAAGTTTTCGCGTCACGTATGTACGCGGACGTAGCCCGAGGCGTTGGTCGGACCAGGTGAAAGAAGCTCTCAATACACCTCTTTATTGTGCATATAGCCCAGATCGAGAAAAAATGCTCTTGTTCTAGCTCTAGCTCTGTGTTCGCCTTATCTAAGCCTACTTTATATAGGCCTGTGATTAGATGCCAAGAAATTCTTAATATTTTTCGTAAACTTTCGGCGAAAACACCGTCTGGGGATTTTTTAACAGTTTATAGTTTATCAAGGTATGTTAAGCTCATCTGAGAACAGTAACTCTATTTAATAAAGCTACAAACACAGACTATATTGCATTTTCTGTAAGTATATAGTTTTACTCTTTGATTATAAGTAGCGCACAATAATTCGCGGCAAACAAAGAGTAAAAAATGTTAATAAAGTTTTGGCGGCAAAAGCCGTAAACACTGTACGGTATTTGGCAACATCTAGCTAGTCATTAGTTGAAATATTTACCACAAATTGCGGTGAGAGACCGGTTACAGAACTAGTTACATAAACTCTAATTATTTCTGATGTCTCGCCTAATGATAGATTATGAGTAAAAGAACATCACAAATAGAAAACGACTAAATTATACTCGGACATTTTGTTTGAATTCTCGTGTATTAAATATTCATTAGGCCCATAAACATGGCATGCATGGTGAATCGTAATTTTCCCTTAATATTATAAAAGCGAAAGGTAGTGAGAAAATTTGAATTTATCATCACCATGCGTCGTGAAAAATCGATATGTTGCGTACAACTTGTAGCCCACGCTTTCGTCCATATTGGATTGGATGATGATTTTTTTTTCGAAACCCTCACTATTTTGCTGACGTGTAAGTAGCTTATGTCGTTCCTTATAACATTAGCTATCTGCCATTTGCATTCCCTTCAAAATATATTGAGCTATCACGGAAATGACACGCAATAAACCGACAAATAATCAAAAAGAAACGGAAGGAGAATAATATCATAAAGATCGTTTTTAGTTACGAGTATATGAGTTCTGTATTTTATAGGACAATTAAATTTAAGAAGGAATAATCTCGTGACTCCGTGCGTCTGGATAGGGTACAGAAATCGTTTGTGGGCGCAAGTAACAAAATATTATTAACAAAATTACAGATGCAATATTAAATTTGTCTCTAATTAAATTTAAACTACACGTTAAAAACACGCTTATACGTAAAGCGTATTATACTATCGAAGACTATATTAAAGATAAAACTGCTTCGAGTTGCAAACATGTGAAAAACTAATTTCTGTAAGAACAATTTTTAAAAGAGTGACTAACGAGTTTCTTGCTAATTTTTCTCATGGTTCGAACAGTCCGAATCAGTAGTAGCTTTTAAAATATTTGACAATTCAAAAGAGCTTATAAAAGTCTACTTAAAATATTGTCATTTGAATTTGAAATTTGAATTTTTTTTTATTATTATAGATATTATCTAAATAAAATGCAGATGAAATTTATGAACTTAAGAGCAAGAAAGCTGACATATATACGCTAAAATTTAATCTATTTTTTTTACCTAAGTTTAGGCGGACGAAGTCGTGGGCACAGCTAGTAAATAATATAGACACACATAAAATATGTACCAGTAATTTTTCGCTGACGCATTTTCCTGGGCCAAAACAGAATGTACCTTTTACATTACAAATCGCGCTGGGACCCGCAACATGGCTGTGAGAAAAAGCAGCCAAATTGAATTATGTTTTTCCATCAGTATGTATAAGATTGATATTGAAAAATAAATTGTCTTCTCCCGCCACTCTCGTAAAAAACCGGTGTACATAACCGGTAAAAGTATTACGCGGAGTGATAAAATGTTTGAAGATAGACGAAGAAGAGTTTTAAAGGGGAATGAGATATAAGAAAGCGAAATATTATATATATATATATATGAAAGAGAGAAAGCCATACCTCAATCATTTACGTATAATTAATGAATAAATGTAAATACGTAAATAGGACTATATGACAAACGGACGTTTGTTCAAAAACCACTTAAAGTCTGTGTTATAGATAAAATAGGAAGCATAATGCATAAGTGCTAAAGATATTACATTATTTTATTAATTAATAATAATAACAGTTACCAAAAGAGATAATGAAAGTAATTTACTACCTTGTATCTAAATTTTAATTTCATTATTTCTAGTACGTATTTAATAACAATATTAATAAATTTTCTATCTATAATTTAAGCTAAACGCAATCTACTAGCATTAAGGACAAACTTTCGTAGTATTTTATAATGCATATATTTATTGTTTTATAAAATATAATTATGAATATATTGATGAATAATTATTTTATTTCAATTTCGTCAGTTTTCGCATACACATTTTTCAAAACATTATTTCGTTTAATATGTCAAAGATATGATATGATCTCCGTAAGATGCTTGGTTAAGACGAGGATTTAAGGCATATCTCAGAGTATTCTTAATGATCTTTTATTTAAACTAATAAAATATGAAATATGTTTGTAAGTAATGTTACAGTCTTGTATGTTGTAAAATAGACGTATAAAGTTATATTTGATATAACAGTTTCAGGGAAGTGCTTAAAATCTTTACCTTTACGCTAATAAAGAAACCTTTGTCTTAAGGGAGTAAGTTAGGAATAGGGCGGAATTTATACTGGGATATATTCCATAGGGAGAGTTATTTTAGGCTTAACAAGGATGTGAGGTACGGGCGTGCATAGCTCTCAGATTTAGGGATGAAATCCGTGAACTTTGTAACACTTGATGGCCCAGATTGGGCATACATTGTATGATACTGATATGATACTTAGTCAAATATTGACCGATTACGTTTTAGGTTTTTTTATTTAGTTTTTAATTTATTTATAAGAAATTACAAGTTTTTTTTTTTTAATTTAACATTAAAAAAACCAATGCGGTTTGTCCTTAATCCGAAGCTCAGCCGTTCGCGAAGCCCCGGATGGGGCTTCCGATCGAGAGTCGGTACTCCGCGGGTGCCTCCTGTGAGTCCGCGGATACCGTGTGTGGAGGAGTTATCGGACGTAAGGTACCATACAATAATTTCGCATAAGCTTATCTACTAAATGGGGGCTGACACTAGTACGCACCCTACACAAGTAACGTAAGACGTAAACATAAAGTATTTATAAATACGCGTTTTCTAGGTAAAAGTTTATATAATAACATAAACAAAATTTTGTCCATATTCGATATGAACAGGTATAACTGTAAAAGAACTTTAATAGCATATTTGCAAAATCTGATGTATGACGAAACGGAAAAACAACTGACAAAAATATAGACCTTGCAGACACATACACACACCAACACAAACACACATACACACTCGCACACGCACCCACATACACACACACACACACACACACATACGTACATACTTCCGATACCATCTCAATATAATACCTTTGTTATATTCTTTTTCTTTTTACTTTTTCATATAAATCTTAGTCTTTAAAACAATGTTATAAAATTTAGTCACATAAACATGATTAAATATCTACCTCGTAGGAGGGAAGGCCACTGACGCCTATATCCGGGTGTCCTATGGGTATCCTAGTTTAGGCAATAGAGTCCAACCTAATATCTAGATATTATATATAACAAATATGCTAGTATACTAGCATATTTGTTACTTCAATATGTTTTTTGTAACATTGTAATACCTTTTGGTTACAAGTAAAGAATTTATTTATTATTATTATTATTATTATGTAATTAGTCAGTCGCGCCTGAATCTTGAAGAGCAGAGCAAGGATGAGCATTTAAATACCACTGTTCATCAATGGCAAAACCAATTAAATGAGCGGAAATCGGATTCGCTTGAAAAAGCCGGCAAAAATCGAATGCACATTACTTGCCAAATAGCTATCAAATTAGCTCTAGATTTAGATACGCGAGGTATAGTCTCTGTGGGGCGATCTGACCCGCGACGTTCCGTCGCGACGTTCGTCGACGTAGCGTCGACACATTCGGTATCGTAGACAGGGAACCACAGCGTTTTTACGTTAAAGAACGTCTAACTCGGACTAGTAAGCATCTGTTTTATTTGGCCCGTGAAGAGCCCTCAAAAAGGCTGGCGATTCGTTTGGACTAGTGCTGGCCGTGTTCACATAGGCGCCTATCGGCTTATCGCATCAAGTCTGAATCTGACATGAAAAAGGTTTTTCTAAATACTTCCATTTGAATCTTCATATTATACTGAATAAGTTTTTATAAGCAATCAGAGAGAAGGTCGTAGCCTAATCAGCGGTAGGAATTTCAAGTCCCTCACTGTGTTAAGTAGCACTTGCTGCGACCAGGTGATAGATGGGTGAGCAATTCTAACACTGGTTTAGGCTATAGACTATATATTATCACGCTAAATGTTTTCACCTATTTTTACGCGGATGAAATAGCGGGTACAGCTAGTACATTAAGATTGTACCAAAATTCATACTCACACGCGCAATTTTCGTAAAGTGGTATCGAAAGTTTACGCTTTACGTGTTAATGTATAAATTATATAACGTATCTCCCAGACGCTATTAGTATTGCCGGCGCCAAGATTGTCAGCATGACTTTGTACAGACAAGCCCACACATACTTCGAGTGTGCTACCCCACCGCATCGTAAATCTAGGTTGGCGCGTCTCTGCGAAGGCGTCGAAAAACGCAGACCGGCTTGACGCACATTCCCACATAAACAATGCATGTTTGTTTGAGCATGTGCGGTACTAATTTTGACCTGCATGGCCGGCTGCCTTTGGAACAATAGCTAACGGTGTTTTTTGTTTGCATTCGCTCGTACCAAAATTAGTCTACAGTAGCGAACACTATTGGATTTCGATATCTATTTCGGTTTCACACAATCCTATCATAATTAAGATGAACAAAAGAGGAATAAAACTATAGAGTGTACAGTCGGCCAAGAAAGTGCTTTACAATTTTGGATGACAGTTTCTACTTAAAGAAAATTTTGCTAAGGGCTATTTTTAGAAATTGACGTAGGGTAAGCAAAAATGAGCCTATTAACTAATTGACGTGCAAACGACATTCGACCTTAGCGTGGCAAACCAATTTCTAGGTTGACTATACATTTCGTTTACTGCACCACAGGAATTAAACTAAATCCTCCGGCTAACACACTCGGAAGCTCGACACCTATCTGAATAGCTTATTGTTATTTTTTTATGTATAATAAGGGATACAGATTAATAAATAAATAATTACACAGATCAACCTGATATGGCTGCTGATTTAGAATGGAAAGTGAAAATCGCAGTGGCACTAGCCTACAAAATATTGAGTAATTTATATTCACTACTGGTTTGGCGCTACATACTAGTTCACTTGAAACTTTCGCTTGATGCCCTTTTTGAATGTTTTTATTACCGCTTAGGCCCTTTATATAAGAATTTTTCATTACAAATTTAAGGCAAAATCCTTCTAATGTCGTTAATCGCTTAAAAACTCAATAATATAATGGTATTGATACTATGAACTCGATTATTAAGTATTATATCATGTTATATTCCTTCTTTTCTTTCAGTCTTCATTTCTTATTACTTTATTAGTTCCATTATTAACTTTATACCTATATATTATAATATACTCGTATGTTTCATAATTATATTTAAATGGACATCTGCAAACGGGGCAAAAGTATAAAGTTCCATCCATCCTCAGATTAGAGAACAAGAGTCGCTTCAAACAGCAATCGTCTATGGTTCCAGAGTGAAAAATCTCACAATACCGTCTGTCCTAAGTAATTTTTCCTTATTATTAGGCCATCAGGCCAAAGATTCCCTATTAGGCCGTTCATTCAAAGAGAGAGGCAGTCTTGTTAGATAATCATAACATCACCTTATGACTGTTGTTTAAAGTATTTTACATATTTTCAGATGTACAAGATTTGTCAGCTAAGCTGAAACTTATGGAGGCGGGTGGCGAGGCGCCGGCTGAGCCGGTGTCGACGGACCATCACATATACTGCAATATACATGTCGGCAAAGATACTTTGTTAGGTAAGCCAAGTTCTGAACATGCATAATACCGGAGCCAGACATAGCTCAAAGTGATTGTACATTTTTGACCTTGAAGCCTACAAAGTACTAGAAAACTTTGTGAAGTTAAACAAAGTCCACGGCCACACTGCATGATTGAAATGATCATTCAAATGAAGCTATGTCTGGCTCCGGCATAATTAATTTAAATGATTTGTTAACAACTTAGCATTCCACGCATTCATTTAGCGATTACAGGCGCGCAGTTTGTGGCATAGATCCTTTTTGCTAATGTCTTCTTTACTTAACAATAATAGTGAACCTTTTTAGGTATTTCTAATATTCCTGTTTACCCTTCTACTAAGCTTAAATTAAATGGTTGGGTCTGGACTGAGTGCGACAGTACCCCAGGGGCATTGGGATTTGAACCAGGTACTTTAGTGACAGGACTGCCGTTGAGCTATTTACCATTAAGATAATAAATCTATACTATAATATAAAGCTTTATTTTATCCAATGCTGCGACATATGGACTACCACCAAGGCCGCCGTAAAGGCCGAAAGGAGTTGATTGGAGTAGCTCTGGATTGAGGAGAGTGGTCTAAGAGAGGGGAGGACTTTGCCCAGCAGTAGGACATTACAGGCTAATAAATATATATAAAGCTGAAGAGTCTGTTTGTTTGCTTGATCGCGCTAAAGTCAGGAACTACTGATCCGATTTCAAAAATTCTATTAGTGTTATCAGCCCATTTATCGAGGAGGCCTCTAGATTATGTATCAACACGCTAAAATTGAATCTATTTTTTTTACCTACTTTTACGCGGTCGAAATCGCGGGCACAGCTAGTTAATATTAAAATTAATAATTATAAACAAAGCGTCGAGATTATCAACGAGTACTTTTTGTCGTGAAAATAATTAGGAATTCCGCCTTGAAACACAAAATCTCAAATGTCAGACGAACTTTAAACTGATCTAAAAAGTCTTATTACATTAGGGATCAAAAATTGTTTAACTATAATTGCTGGATTTAGTGTAATAAAGTTCGTGTTGCGAGTCAATTTAAAAATTTAACACTTTAAAATACAATTAAATGAAAACAAAAAATATTAGGTAGATTAATTAAAAGAAACTCCTGGCTTTATTTGTGTTTATTACGTTACAGATGTTTGTAATATAGATGCGCCATTTAATATCATTAAATTGAACGTAAATACTTAACACAACGAAATCTACAAAGCCGACAAAGAAAGGGCTTTAACGTTTTGGATGGCAGCTCCTAGTTAAAGAAAATTTATTGTTAGAAATTAACGTAATGCATAACAAACAAAAATAAGCCCTTTAACTAATGGACGTGCAAACGACAATCGACCTTAGCGTGGCAAACCAATTTCTTGGTCGACTATACATTCCTGTAAATATTTTCACCATACAATTATAAGCAACAAAATACGATATCTCCAATAAACATATATTGAAGCAGCTCGTAACAATGACCTTACTAACAAAGTCTTGGTCTATAAATAGGCAGGACAGACGCGTAAACCAAACACATGACGTTTCACGCACATAAAGGACAAAAATAAGAAGTTTTCCAAAAGGAATATCCAAAAGGAATGTTTACGACGTCGCAGTAAACTCGTGGACTCGTTAACCGATGGGCAGACGAGCAGGTTAGAGGCAAAAGGCAAGGATTACTGGCGGCATGCCAGTAATTGAATCTAGTTAAACTTCTAAAATAAAGCCGCGTGGGTGCGCGATCGCTGCGTTACTTTAATCTGGGGTCACATTGTTTTTGAGCATCGAATTATTTTATTGAAGTAAAAACTATTTTATATACGTTGGACATTTTTTGAGACGGGACAAGAACGTTGTATTCACGTCATCGTCACCGAACTCTTTCCATGACTTATAGGCAGGCCTTTTTTGGGGGCTCTCTTTAATTTTTGATAATAGTGTGAATAAAATTTAAAAAGAAATTTCACTTCAACCGAATGGACAGGCTTCTGCTTGAACATTTAATTTGAAAATAATTTAGTCTATTTCCGTTTTTATAGCAATTTTTCGATATTTTTTAAATTCATTGAGGGCACTGAGTTGCCCCGAGTGTCCCTACAAAAAAAGCCCTGGTTATAGTATACTTATAACTCCTATAACACTGTACTCTTAAAACGCATTAATATTATTCTATAATATATAATATTATATTATGCGCATTTGGGGTCGTACAAGCGCGTTGTACAAGAATACTCCTCCTATAACGCGAAATAAATCTACCGTGTTATAGGAGGGATTACAGCACTGTTGTATGTGTACATTTTGGGTGAACAAAAATCGTGGAACTCACATCATCGTCATCGAAAGCTTGTCTTTGACGTCCCCGTTACTGACACCTCTAAGGGCCTAGCACGAACATTCTCGATAGTTTTGCTTACTTTTACGTTGGAAACCGAACGTCAAATGAAACATTCATACTACTTTTTTTCACAAGTTAATTGCTAAATATTGCTAGCCAGAATGAAATCAGATCTCGCACGTATCGAATCCTCGATATTACGGCCATGTAAGTTGTGTAAAATGGAGGCACGAACCTTCATTTGTCGTTTTGAACTTAAAACTGCGTAAAACTATCGAAGATACTCGTGCTAGGCTCTCTGATGATTCGTTTTTTTGTATTTCCTTGTTAGAAAAGTTATTCGCAATTGTAGGATTGTGTCAAATTTCGCGTGGCACACGACAAACTGTGTTTGAAGTGTAACGCTTTTGTATGTATATATTTCTACAATTTAACAAGGTCCTTGCTAAAATCCTACAATACTTCCCAAATACCCTCCAAAAAGTCTTAAATATATTAACGGATGTTCCGTTCAAGTAAGTTTAACCGTTTCCTCAACAATGAGGAGGACAAAAATACTGCAGGAGGTGTCTTTGTTGATACACAAATAGCCAAGGCAGCTCAGAAAAAGTTTTAAAAATATACGCAGCAATTTTGTCTAACTCATTTTTAAGAAATCGTATTTTATTAAATAATGGATTCTAAGAACTAAGATGACTTGCCATTTTTTTTGCAAACTACACTAAAATGTAACCCAAGCGCGTTACGTATTATATTTTAAAATGAAAATAGATTTCAATATTTTTAAGTCGCGATACTTCTACTTCGCGAACTCGTACATCATTTCGTGTATTTAGTGTCTTAAGTGACTGATGTAAATTATAATTTTTAAGCATGTTGTGATAACCTATAATTCGTAGGACATATTTGTAATAATTTTCTTTTTCTAATTGTACCTTATAACTTTTTGTATGTACCTACTGTTGGTTATCCTGAAATAAATAAATGAATAAATAAATTTCCTCTATTCTTCTTTAGATTATTATTCGCTTACTTTAGGTCCCCCTTTCACCATTTGCGAGTGCTACTGTACTTTAACCGCTGTGACGAATCACTTTTTTAAATTGGGAGAGCGGTAAATCGATTTTCTGGCTCTAAAGTGCACCTTACTCCACCATTTTGTGACCTATTTGTATGTTGGCTGGTCTAATGATACTTTTTTAGAGCGAACCTCTGAGTCGTTAGATGTTCATTTAGCATATCAGCAATGATTCACGTGTGTTGGACCTTAAATTCAAAGAGTTACAGCTTGAGCCGTCAGAGCTACACTTAGAGCTTGTTGTTTTCGAATTCAGAAAGCAGAATAGATTAAAGTTTAATTACAAAATCAGAATAATGATAAATATTTTATTATCATTATTCTGATTTTGGTTTAACTTAACTATGGTTTATGCGCACTAGTACCGAAGTAGCGTTTAGCGTCAAAAACTAAATGAAATGCGGGCCTTTTTTGTCGTTACTTTTTTAAATTCACAAAAAGATGTGTATTAACAATCTCCCAATAGACATTTACATATGCGGTATAAGTCCAGCTACGTTTATCCCTTAAGAGGAGGGTATATAGTAGTCATATGTTCTAGAGTTCAGAAAACGCTAGTGAATCCACGAGTACAGTTATTACATAATCGAGTTAAAAAAAATTCAAATCTACCCTCGTAAAGTGTGTATAGAGGTTCAAATTTTAAACTTGTATTTCTTACAATCATCAAAAATTATTAATTCTTCACCATATACAGCTTTATTCTAATAATATAATATACACATTCACACTTACTCCTCCAAATTATTTATAATGTTGTTATTTTATGTTCAGAAATTTTGTTACCGACGTTAGGGAGGGGAGCAATGATAATTGTTACACAGTTTTGACTTTACAGTCTCATTGTTGCCGTTTTAATGTTGTGCAATCCTAGTTTTCATGAAATAAATTTACATTTAATTTAGTTTAGAAAACGCCAGTGAAAAGCAACACCTAGTCTAAGTATACAAATCGTGTTCGCGGTGCGCATGGGGCACTCTTACCGAGATTCCATTGTAGGTCGCCGTGCTCATTACAGCTCTTATCTGTCATTGGCAGCACAATGCCTTGCCGAACAATACTGTTACTCACGCATCTTGGGCGGGATTTAATAGCCTGTATATGTAAATAACGCAGCGGATAAAGGAACGCAATATTGGACCTTGTATTCACGATAAACGACAATTTCAAGATTGATACAACTGATTCCTTTACGGCCATTGTTTCGTTATTGCTGTGTATATCATTTCTGTTAAAAGAAATTAGCCTTTTGTAATTGACTCAAATAATTTGATTCTTCAATGTAGTGACTTACTTATTCTAGGTGTGTTTCACGAGGTAGTGCTGGTAGTGGTAGGTTTAAAATATTTGATGATTCAAAAGGGTTTGTAAGAGTCTACTTGAATAAAACATCTTTTGATTTGATTTGTGCGTGTGCATATACGTACGTGCTTGAGTGCATTTTGTGTGCCTGGCAATAAATGTCCAAAAATTAATGGTAATATTTATTTATATCGGTTTAGGCCAAAATTAGAATAATCGCGTAAATTGTGTATTCTGTACTTTTCTTCCTGAAATTCCTTGTAAGTCTCAGTGAAGATGCGTTTACCAGCTGCCCCCACAGTAAATATGTCATGTTAGTTGTCTTTTTTCCTTTTGACTTCAATTGCACAACTGATTTACGGTTCGAGCAACAAGGCGGAGGTCGCTTCTTTCAAATGAAGGATTTATTAAAGCGCTATGGAATTTCGGAATTCTTTGTGAGGACACACAATCGGGATGGTATTCAATAACCACACGGGGCATCGATTGTTTCGACGCATTCGATGGGCGTCGCCCCGGCTCTCTGATCCGATTTACCATTCGTTCCGGCTTTCTTTACAAATCCCACAATGGACCGTGCACGTAATTTCATTGCATTTGTCGCCGCCCGCCGTGTGAACATTTGCCGGTTTCTTTGTTTTTTTTTTTGCACAAAGTAGGCAATTGTGATATTCGCTCGTCTAAGTGTACACTCTCTAGTTTTGTAGTGCATCTTTATATATTTTCTTTGTCTATACTCGACAGTCTAAGAGCATTGTGATATTTCATTAAAATAATGTCATTTAAATTTATTACACTTACACTTCTTCATCTATACCGTGATTCTCCTAATTGGTACAGTAGTCTTACATAAATGTACTGTTATATTACAATCTATCCCTTAAAGACTTCCACGACCAGTCATTGGCGGCTTGTCACTGTCAACCCTTGTTTTTGTATGTCGAATATTTCGTTTCCCACAGAGAACAAAATTGCGCTTAGCAGTCGTTGCGAAGATACTTCATTGTGATGGGGGATTTAATCTAATATTTTCAGGTTTTCAGCTCGCTTGCGATTAATGTTGATAACAGAGGTTAACGCATGCAGCAGCATGCTCAACAGTCGAAAGGGTGGTCTAAAATCTCTAAGGACCCCGAGTTGAGCTTTTATCCCACCCATTCCTGATACAAGTAGGAGAGATAACGGGAATATTAAACATACTAAAAAGTATCCCCCAAACTTGAGCAAAAAAGGCATAATCGTGCAAGAAAGGTGTTACTCGGATTCCATAGCCATAAATTATAAGCAGAAAAAAAAACGCAAACTTTTAGCTCTATTGTATTCTTTTTTTCGAAAAAGGAGCTTTACTTTTGGTCGTTAGAAGTCGGTAAAAGCTTACAATGATCCTAATTTGAGATTTACGGTCCCCGCTCATGATGAATGGCTATTGTGAAATACAATATGATGAGAATAAAACAAAGGGCGATAATAAACTTTGAATACTTTGTTTGAATAATGCTGTTGGACTTCTGTAGGTTGGAATATTAAAGCCTCAATTGCACAACGGTGGCTTGGATAAAATCCCGCGAGATTCTCTGTTTAGTTCGTTGGTATTTGTCAAAACATCTGGTTTGTTTATTTATTACTTTGTAATTCTCTTCAGTATCTGGACTCCGATAAGGATTCCCATGAAAGCTATTTCAACCTGCTTTCTACAACATATATCAAGTGGTTTTATAATAGCCGTCGAGTCTTTCGGAAACAGACGAATACTACTGTTTTATCAGATGTTCTTTCGTCAACTCTTCAAGTGGTTCCATTCTAGGCCACATCCCACCCAGACGATATTGTCACAACTGAAAACCAATAAGAGCTAAAGATTTAACGCTTGCCTTGCATAAATCGACGATTAGGACATTTAAAATCAATAAAATAGGTTCATTCGCAGGTGTTTAGTTATATAATTTAATAAGATGGAATAAAAAACCGCTTCAAGGTGAACGACGCAGTTGTGAACGGCTATTAATATACGGAGTGCTTTCAAGGTTTAATTTATTAGTTGTACTTTTTTTTTCTTTTTTAGGATATTTGCTAACTAAATCAGTTTCTCTTTATATCGATATTTCAACGTTTTATCTACGGTCGTTTTTTAACTGTTTTATTGATCTGCAGCTAGCCACTTCATTTAAACATTTTGCCGACTTTATTATTCATTCGATTTTTAAAAACGGCGGGAGTTTCTTAATTCGACTGATTCTTTTTTTTTTTTTTGTATTCGAGTCTTACGCAATATCTTCGCCGTTTGAGAATCGATTCAAATAATTCCTTTTTAACAAGTAGGCTTTTTATGACGATGTAAAGTTTGGAATCTGTTATGTTTTAGTTTTTATGTTGTTTCTTAGAATTGTGACTGTAGCCTTCTTGTAAT
Organism: Charaxes varanes; assembly: GCA_024363005.1. Taxonomy (NCBI): domain Eukaryota; kingdom Metazoa; phylum Arthropoda; class Insecta; order Lepidoptera; family Nymphalidae; genus Charaxes; species Charaxes varanes. Next base: position 9,468,781 of record JANCMC010050420.1, on the reverse strand, counting down.
GTTATTATTACTTGAGTTCTTTTAAGGTTTTTATATTACTTTTAGTTCTATTTTTGGATATTTGCTAAGTAAATGAGTCTTTATATTGGCATTTCAATAATTCATCAAGTTTTAATGTATTACTTATGTACGAAAAGCACACGATATCAAACATTTGTATTTCTAGTTAAATTGCAATAGCAATACCAAATCCGTACGCATGATGACCACGGGGGGCGCTCAGATCTAGGCGCGTAAATACTAAATAATACATGCAACGGAGAAGGCACGATAGAGTTAGAGCTTTAAAAAACTATCTATTAATAATGTCAATTCCGTACGCGGGATGATCCTGATCGGTAGGCACTCATGTGCGGAAATAATACATACAATGGAGACACGTTAGAGTTGACAAAAAAAAACCTACTTTTTTTTCAATAATGTCAATTCCGTTCGCGAGATGACCCCGGTGCGCTGGGCGCTCAGACGCGGAAATAATAGTCGCGAGTTGAGTTACGTAAGCGAGTCGAACATTTTTTATTGCTCCATTAAATGAGGCACGCCGCCCACGCCGGGTGGAGGACTGGACTGGAGATCAACAAACAAACGATACAGGCATTACTTTACGGCTATTCGTTGATTGCAACCGAGAATTCATCGGTTTTTTGTTTTTGTTTTTTTTATTTTAATTTGATATGGTGCAAACGATCAGGCGGTTCGTCTTATAAGTGATTATTGATGCACAATGACTTCATAGACAAGAGCACCATCAGAAGACTTGCAGATGCGATCCCGACCTTTGAGTTGATGATGATAATGCTCTTGCTTTTATGGCACTCCATCCACGCTGAGTGAAAGACTGGACTGGAGATAATTGTGTGAGGCGCTACGTGGCTACGCAACTTGAGTGAGGCTATTGCTTACTTATAACCGAAACAACCGGGAAAGCTAATACGTGCAGCAGTATTTCACCATCTCATCAGAACTTGAAATTTCGCTCTCATCACCTCGAAGTCCTATAGTCCACAACCGTGCTACTCTCTAGAAACTTCTTACCTCGCACAATTCCTTTCTGGAATCAGTTGCCAGCTTCGGTATACCGATAAGACTTAACGACCTTCAAGAAAGAACCATTCCTCAAAGGCCGGCAAATTATCTGCGAGCCCTCTGGTGTTGCGGTTGTCCATTTGCGTCGATGGTCATTCAAGTGAATGCCGCCTTTGCGTTTGTCCCTTGTTATGTATTAAAAAAATCACTGGAGAGTTTTTTTTTATTTTACTGCCCGCTCGTTTGTCCCGTAAGGGGCAGTTCGTCCTATAGGTTGTCAGATGCTCTGCCAGTGATTTAAAAAATGGATTTAGGAATACATTTTTTCAAGGTTTCTTTATTTTAACCTTGAAAATCTTAAAAACCTAAAAAAATTCTGCAGCGAATTTATTTTAAAAAGTAATTAAATGAGAATTTTATTATAACATGTGGTCACGGTTGTCGGTTGTTTTCTTCTATTAATAAAAGAAGAAGAATATTTTCATTTAGGATTTTAACACAGCGACACGATATCGCAAGTGAATGTCATATTGTATGAGTTTTATGATTTTGACTTAAGCAGCCAGCAGCAGATTTATTTTTAACTAGCTGCGCCCGCGACTTCGCGTAAACTTTGTTAAAAAAATTGATTCAATATTAACGTGATGATATATAGCTTTAAAGCCTTTCTCGATAAATGGACTATCTAACACTGAAAGGCATTTTTCATGTTGGTCCAGTAGTTCCAGAGATTAGCGCGTTCAAGCAAACATACAAACTCTTCAGCTATATATTAGTGTAGATTAGATTCTAACCGCGACGACGCGCGTCGTCGTCGGAGTGGTTCACAATCTTGAGTTTTTTTTCCCACAGAACCCTAATTATTTTGCAAAATATAACAACCCAAGTTATTCTTTATCAGTTATACAGGCTGAAACGATAAGTGTCATTATATACTAGATGCGCCCGCGACTACGTCCGCGTAAAATTAGAAAAAAAAAAATAGATTCGATTTTAGTCTGATGATATATAGCCTATAATAGCCTTTCTCGATAAATGGACTATCTAAAAATGAAAGAATTTTTCAAATCAGACCAGTAGTTCCCTGAGATTAGCGCGTTCGAACAAACATACAAACTCTTCAGCTTCATATATTAGTATAGAGTATTGATGGTCATAAACTCTTTAACTATTTAGTAAAAGCATCTTGTATCTGTTCCTAAGAACAGACACTTATTTTTTTTTCTTCTTCGTATATACGTGTTGTTTACCCGTTGTATAATTAATAAATAAAAGGTGTGAATCTTCTATACAATTATGCAAAGTTACACGTAAAAGGTGTATCGAAGGAAGAGGGGGTCACACCTTAGTATAAACAATTTTTTTTTATCGAACAAGCTCCCAAAATTACGATAAGGCGATCACCTGTTCAGTAGACTGTTGATATAAAGTACGGAGCAGATGGTTCCTTACGTTAATAACGAGATTTTGTCATAGTAAAAGTAGTACAGTGATGAGTATAATAGTTTCCTTTATGCTTTCTTAGTTGGGGAGCCCGAAAGTGGATTTCCTGCAATGCTCGAGCGCGTCAGATTAGTAGTAGTCAGATAAGTATATGGGGAGTATTTTTGCAACGTATATTGTACGCCCACGAAATATGAACTCTTAATATAGAGGGTTCTTTAGAACCCTTATAAAAAATCAGGCTCGTCTGATTAATATAAGTTAATTACACGGATAAAAGCTTATATTCCAATTATCCAACTAATTCAGCGTAAAATAAATAAATGTGTGAATTACAAAGTTGTAAAAAAGTCCGCTCCTCGCTTGTCAAATATTCCAGCGCAATTATTTTTTTTTTATTGTAAAGGAAATAATCTAAGGCTTACGCAAATAATATAATCTGACAATTTTCTCGAGGCAATGTAGCTAAAACTATCACGCACTTGACAACAACCCCCAGCTCCAGGCGTTGTGTACAACATGAGCTGACCCTAAAATAACTTTTTTATTTCGTTTCCGCGCCTAATCTACGTAATCCAATTGATTCCCACTATCCCATCGATCCCTCCCCTACCATTACATACTCCTCAAGTAATCCCTGTACCCATACAGGATACAGAGACTACCTGAAGAGTATATAAGTGTGATTAAATGTACACAAGAAAATCATCACTGAAGAGCCAAGTGAACGCCGTTTAGCCGAAGCACTCGAATGAAACATTTGTTTTAAATTTAGAACACGTTGCTGTAGCTCTGCATGTATAGCGGTCATTAATCATGTAGCTCATAACAGAGTCTGATAAATAAACACTCAATGTAATGTCAAGTAACAATGCGAGCTGTGTGCCGGATGCGTCGGACTCACATGGGCCGCACACGGCCAACAAAACAAAACGCACTCGGTTCCCACAGACGTTGCTAAGAGGATCGGAGGAGTCAAGGCGAGCGAAACTGACAAAAACTGTCCGCATACTAGCGATCACCCGCCACTTTGTTCTTTATCGTTCGTAATTCCAGACTATAAGAATGGAACAATGCGTGGAAATAATTTAGTTCCCTATACATTTTGTATTGAATTCTGAAATGGTTACATGACTGTCAGTCAGTAAGTCGTGCATACTCGTACAAGGACAGGTTCTTGTATATGCTAGCGCTTTTATGCTGATAACATAGAAGGATTAACCTACCTTCACATTAATAAAAATTTAAATTTATACTAGAAATCGCCGGCTGGCCGAAATTCGTCCAAAAATCTTTAAATTTGCCTACTATAAGCTTATTGCAATATTTAACACTATATATACAAAATTGTAATTATTTTTACCACTATATTGTACAGTTATATGTGACAATAAGTATACTTGCACATACGGTCGTCATGACTCCTCCGCTGTATATACTATAATTGTGCCAAATATCATGCTGGTCCCTCCATACTACTGCATCTAAAATCTGACACGGTTTGTACTCCTTAAAGTTTGGAAATATCTGGTCTATCCGAAGCATTACTACTCAGCGAAAAAAAACATCCAAGGGTTGAACTTGTTCAATACCGGACCGTGTTCCAGCGCGGCAGGTGTTTCGTGGAGACCTGTACTACTCGACTAGACAACATTTTGCACGCCGTCCTAGTTATGTGCTCTTCGTATTTAATTCATTGTTCATTTCTGTGCAAAGTTGTTTACACATGTCAACTGTTGGCCTTGAATTGAATTATTTTACATTCGAATGGATGTAATTATGAGAAACCAACAATGTTTATGTACAAATGAATAATAATTTAATGAGAGTTTGTCGGTCATTCAGCCAGTCGGAGTAGGTTCTTAATTATTTTTCATTATAATTTGATTAATGTAAAAATCGTCGATACATTTATCGAGACGTGTTTTTTCTTTACTTATGATGTCAAAAGCAACAAGATGGATTCCAATCGTAGTAGTTATTCCAGATGGAATATTTATAATCAGCTGTTCTATAAAAGGTTAAGATACTTATTTTATAAATGAAATTTGCGATGTTATTGTAGGTTTATCTTATATTTTCTAGAAGCCTAATACTCAGCATATCTAACACTGAACACAAGGCTGAAAAAATAGCCGACCTCAATTTCTATCCCAAAAACCAACGCAACCAAAAAACTAGGGATAGTAGTTGTAGCCAGTAAGAATTTTTTTAATGCTGATAAAACAGTCCATATTGGACAGCTCGAGATCCTTTCCTAGCCTCTCTTCTAATCCAAATGAATTGAATAAGAGAGGCTAGGAAAGGATCTCGAGCGACAATGAATAACTTTTGTATTACGTCTCGGGCTCTTTTACCAATATGTTGGGACAATCGAGTAAAGGATACAAGGATGTTCTACCAGACGGTGAGGTTGAGAAGACGCTGTTTGAAATTGTTAAAGACAGTCTGTTCGTGGAGGTGTATCTTGCGATCACGACGCCTCGTAATGAGGTAACGAATAAAGAGGGAGATAGAGAGAGAATTATGAGCAAATCGTTGTGCAGGTAGCTCGCTGGGTACGTGTGTGCCTCTTGAAGGCCGTTCACCCTCACCTACGATAACTGACGTGTTTATTAGCCGCGTATTAACCGTGTTTGTACGGTCATTACTGCCGTCTTGATACTTGCAATAATTGACTACATCAACGTTGAGTGTTTCTTGCTAAAGATCTTGAAGTCGAGGCTCTTGTCTA
>JANCMC010050420.1:9406085-9463478 GCA_024363005.1 Charaxes varanes | reverse complement strand
CTTTCGTAGATGTCGTTTCGTTTAACAAGGCTTTCGTAGTTGGAAAGGTTGATCTATTGAAATCTCAAATATGACTTTTTTTTTTAATTCATCGTGTGCGAAGCTCCTGGCCAAGGCTAAACTAATAAAACATGTTTGCATAAACTATAGTTCTTTATCTTTGAGTACATTGTTACGCTAAGTACAACTCGCGTCTCACAATTATAGCACTTAACGAGAAAATTATACGTTGGTTCTACACAACACAAAAAAAATACATCATATATTACAATAATACTTGTATCAGATATGATCGTGTTAAGAAAACGGTTGTCTAACTTAAACCTTAACCATTTACTTCCTGTAAATGCTTAATTAGATAAAGGAAAAGGCGGGCTAAAAGGCATTCGATATAAAAGTCTTTAATTTTTATGCGTATATTATAGGGTCACTGATGAGAGACACTTCGAATACTTAAAGGGGGTACTCGATACTCGATTCTCGTTATAATTAAGTAATAGAAAAAGGTACTTAATTTTTGACCAAATTTCCTTAAAATTAGTTAAAGTGGCCTTACGTTCTGTTGTTAATTTGCTGTTTAAAAAAAGTTACTTGTTAAATGCATTTCCCAACATAAAACTGTGGTCAGTTATAAAAAAGACCGACTGTCGGTCGAAATTAAAGTCGATATCAATAATAAGTAAAATAGTACAGTGATTTTTCTGGCTACATTTATATCAAACAAATAAGTTAATAGGTGATGAGTGAAATGGTTATTTTTGCCTGTCCTAAATCAGGACTAAAGTGTGAATGGAAAACGGACCCTCAACGTGAGTCCACGCATGTATGTCCATGCGTTCCGTACCTAATTAGTTTAGATAACTTTCGTCATCGATGATCATCAAATATCAGGTCCCCGAGTATCGTAAGTGTTTATTGTTTTGGTCGCTATTTAAATAGGGGAAATTAATTTTGAAATGAAATATTTTTCTCGTCGCACGTTTGAAACCTGCGTTTGCTGAGAAATTATCGATTTCTCCAATCTCAAAATGAACGTGTTTTTACACTTAAAACCACGTTCATTTTTATCTTGAACATGCGTTTAAATTGTTCACAGGCACAGCCAATTTGATACTAAGATCCGGCCGCTTCGCGCGTGATAATCCTGAAATAGAGGAAATCATCGAATCTCCATTTGACCTATTGAATTTCCTGTTTGTTCATTGACAATATTCAATATTCGATTGTCAATGAACAATTCATTGACAATGTTAGCCTTGTTGTTTTAAAGGTGTTCATACAAATCAGTGCTAATTGTGTTCACGATCAACGTCAATATGTTTTCACGTTCGATCTATTGATAAATATTCCCTAAATAGAGAAAACCTACACTAATCTCCCCTCGTATATAAATCTAGTTTCCTGTTTGCGGTGTCACGTGAATTGTTCATTGACGACGTTCGATTTGTTAACCTTGTTACATTTCAACGGTGTTCATACGGCTCCAATGTTATTTGTGCTGTCCCCTTCACGATCAACGTCAATATGTTTTGGCGTTTAGTCTATTGATAATCCCCAAATAGAGAAAATCGACACCAATCTCCCCTTGTGCATATCGAGTTTCTTCTTGTTTGTTGTGTCACTCCCATTGCTCATGGACGAAGTTGGATTTATTAACCTTGTTATGTTTTGATACTGACTCCTTCACGAGCTACTTTGACTTCTATTGACTTTAAGAAGATAGAGATTAAAATCCTCTTGGATGAATATCCTGTTTCCGATATCAAATTTCAAATTGTTTTGTTTATCGACGAAGCGGATTTGCTAACGTTTCGATAGCTTTTATAGTTTAACGATATTTGTACCACCCCTTTAAGAATGATGTCAATAAATTTTGAGGTATATTATACTAGATACGCGCGAGACTATGCGTGTAAAATTAGGTACAAAAAAAATTCAATTGTAGCGTGATAATATATGTAGCCTATAGTCTTCCTCGATAACACGGGCTTTCTAACATTGAAATAATTTTTCGGACCAGTAGTTCCTAAGATTAGCGCGTTCAAGCAAATTGTTAGAGCTAACATAAACCAAACAATGTAAATTGACAAAAGTGCCTAAACAGCTCACTCACAAGCCGTCGCTATTGTCTATGCAGTGATGATAGTCATTCTTATTCGGTAGGTTTTAGGTTTTAGATGTCAACTGTTGTACTATGTAACTGAACTCAAATTAATACAAGTATATTAATTGCAATCCTCTATCATTTCTTCCCATTCCCACCGAACATTTTACGGCAAAAGTCACATACCTCCGCAGATTTAGGTATCGGTGTTACAATGGGATAGTTTGGTGTAATACATATAGCGGGATATGTTAAAGGATCGCCCCGCCAAAATCTAACTGTATAATATCCTGACGGATGCTCCTCTTCGGGCAGCCGATATCCATGCTAGACATAGAAAATGACGAGAGAGTTCATGAGAAGCATGGTAGAAACGAACGACCCTTAATACAAAGTGGAAACGAACGAGACACATTCCTATATACCACCCACATCACATCGAGCCGTGGCACGCGACCACCGTCCGGAACGCTATGGATAACTATGGAAACTATGGAACTACGCGCTAACTATGGAATCAGTTGCCTCCCTAGGTGTTCCCACAATCTTATGATATTCGGATTTTTAATAAGTTCCTTAGAAGCCGGCAACGCACTACCAGTTCCTCTGGTGCTGCAGGTGTCCATGGGCGACGCTGATCACCTGATCTCGGTTGATCCGTTTGCCCGCAATATATAAAAAGAAACATTTTTCGCTATACACGAATTCTATTAAGAAACCAAAGTTATTAATGTTATAGTATTGTGTTATAATTGAAGAAGAAGAAGAAGTGAAATTGTAGTTCGTGCGAACGCATCGTCTCCAATTAGGACACTTCTAGACGTTAATAAGTTTGTTCGCATCATGCATTCGCCTTTTATTAAGACGACTGGTAAGGCAGTAAATTAATATCGATGTCAATTACATATTAACTCTTTATCTCACTAATTACCGCTACGCGGATATCGATAAATCGTTGCGAAAAAACTGTACAGTTAAATCGAACGTTCCTAGAGCTCCGTGAAGAACTTCCAAAATGTGCAATCGCCATCCAAACTCACTGATAAAACTGTGCAGTTTAATCTACAACGATTTATCCTATACACTTATAAATAAAACTGCGCAGTTTAAACTGCATAGTTTTTTCGCAACGATTTATCGATACGTGCGTAGCGGCTATAACTTTTTCTTGAAAATACCGACATTTTACCCGTTTAGCTTTTAAGCACGATAACAAACTTCATTCAAAAAAAGTTTTATCTGATCTAGATCTATGTTAAACTAGCTGCGTAAATGTAGCGAAAAAAATTTTTTTTTTCAAAACTTAGACTTATTTGTTACTTATGTTCCATACCCGGTCTTCTAATTAAGTTTTGTATTTGAATCCGGGTTGACTCATATAAAACCAAAAACTAATTTGGTAACAGATTTAAATGCCTGGTAACAATGTTTAACCCTTGCTAGTTACTCTCCTATGACCCATCTGAACTTTTAGTTTAACATTAACATTACCTGCATGAATAACTAAACTACTTTGCTTTAATCCGCGAATGAATACGAGGGAAAATCGGTGTAATGCTGCAATCTGAAAGCTACACCACGTTATTAACCAGATGGGACCTCTAAGGTGCCACACATTAAGATGCTTTAAAAACGTTCGAAGCAGTTATAAAAGTGTATAAAAACATTTTCTCTTAATAAGTGTATTTTATATATTATCGCTCGAAGCTGTTAATAAGGTAAAGCTGGCAATTTGCAGTTTTTCTTTTAAGTCTTATAGCTTTAATGAGCTTAATTATGTTCAGTTGTTAAGACTTAACGAATCCTATTATAGTGCTTATTAAGTTTTTTAGGATTCTGGTTCTGGATACCATAACTCAAATTAATAGTCTTAATAGATTTTAAAACTTTACAGACCCTTGAAGAGGTCTCTGAAAATGACTTGAACGAATGAAGGATGAAAAAATTTGGCTTAAGTAAGCACCACTTTCTGTTTTTATTGGCCAAGAGCGCGTCAGGACACACGTATGCAGAAGGGTTCCGTATCTAATATACGAAAACGTTATTTGTTAAATAACTTCAAAAGTTGTTGTCCGATTTCATCCAAAATAATTTTCCTAAAGACTTTTTAGCACGATAAAACTATCAACAAGGAAAATTTAATTTTTCTACCTCTAATAGTTTAATAATACCAGGACCACGTTGCGGACGGACAGACTGACGGACGGACAAAGCGAAACTATAAGGGTTCCTTGTAGGACTACGGAACCCTAAAATCACTAACGCTTTGGAGAAACTGTTGCCACAAAAGCCTCACAACAAACACAATTTGAAATTATAAACAGTCAACGCTTGACATAGAAGCAATTTCCTTTGACCCGTTCAAAGGTAGTTCGCTCCGAGAGCAACTCAAAAACAGTATCAATTAAAATACTCGAAGCGTGAAAATGGCAATTAACAATAGTTCATGAGTGACTTTTAATTATCGTCGATAATAAATAATTAATAGATCTTTTTATTGACATAAATGCTTTGTGTGTTAAGAGAGGTAAAACATATGTAATTTTTTAAATACTATTTTCTCAAAATGATGTTTAAACGTGACACATTTTTGTTTAACACCAAAGCATATAACACAGATTACAAGTATTATGTGATATAAGTAGGTCGTTTCACGTTCACTTCTTCCTTTCTTAACGTTAACGTCACGTACTCTTATTACACGCCGTAGCATGTCAAGTGTGACGTCACGAACGACGTGCGCTTGACGCGTCACATGTCCGGGGGGATTCTTTCGTGCAGTCACTTGTTAACACGGGTATAACTTGACGTAATGTCATTTTTATGAGGTGAGGTCATACGTGAGAGCACCTTTTGTTTATTTATACAATCATATCGGTTATAGCACTTGTGTTATGTGCAAAAATATATAATAACTTGCTGTTCACCGCGACTTCGCCCGTGTAAAATTAAACTTGTCCTAAGGCTTCCTTAACATGGTCCTATCTAATAATTCCGTTTCTATATTTCAGGTATTAAGTTTAGTTATGTTAATTTAAATTAAGTTTGTAAACTTGGAGTGAATAAATGTCTATGTCTATGTCCATAGTTCTCGTCGCGTAAAAAGTCCGCTAACCGATGGTGGAGGGGGTAAGTTTGCGCATGGGTATGGTCGCCCGCAAAAGTATTATAACTACGCTATAATTTTTCCGTAAATAAAATGCTTATCGTAGCATGGCCAAATAATAGTTATTGTAACGACATTAAAATTAAGACAGGCTGTAATTTAAATACAGTATTTTTTTTATCCTAAAAAATACAAGTGAGTGAAGTACTTAATAAAAAAATTGTGGAATTGCCTGCTATGCCGTTATCAGCTTTTTTCCGCATAAAACAGTAAACATTATGAACCATTTGGCATTCTTTACGATGCAAAAACGTCGTGAGCAGAATGTTTTATACTTGTCTGTACCTTTGGAGTGATATCAGCGCAGCAAGCTAATATCGACTGTCGAACCAATAGCACGTGCCCATAGACGTGCCGGCATAGCGTTCCCCCTTACCAACCCTCCCTGCCACCAGTTCAATAGCACTGCGGATGTACATCGCCGAGACGAGAACTGTACGTTTTAAAAATAATGTTTCCTCGTGTTGTCTGAATTCTTTTTAAACGCAATTTGCATTATTGCTATTTTTTATTTTAAGTAGTCGTTGCTCTTGGTGACTCGGGGAAAAAACTATCTCATCCAAAGCATTGCTACTCTTGCGATCTCCAAGCCTCTTAAATTGAGAAGCTCTTTTTAAAAAAAGCAAGTATTAGCACACAAACACGATATATTGTATTGAAAATCTTATTGCTTTTAGTTTTATTTTTTTATATATATAACAAGGGGCAAACGAGCAGGCGGTACTCTTAAGTGACTACAGGCGCCCATGGACAACTGCAACACCAGGGATGCAGATGCGTTGCCGGCCTTTGAGAAATGAGTATGCTCTTTTCTTGAAAGTCCCTAAGTCGTATCCGTTAGTTAAACAAGTGTTGGGCATTACTCAGTATACAAAATTAATTGGAAGTAATATACATATTGGTTGCCTTTGTATTGATTCGTTTGACAACTCGGTAGCTGCACCAAGAAAACGGAGATTGACAGATTCAAATGATTCGCTCCGTCCGCAGACAAGTACCAAAAGTGTCAACAAGTACCAAAAGTGTCAACAAGTACCAAAAGTGTCAACAAGTTTGAGTGTGAGTGTTTTTTATTAGGTTTAAGAGATTAAGCCCCAATATTTCTATTATAAATAACACAAAATTATGACTATAATGCCTGGCATCCACGTTACGATTACCGCGGATGACAACCTGTACACGCATACCTGTGTAGGTAGACCGGAGTGTGTGTGAACCTGTGTTTTTGGACCGGCGCAAAATCGAATATCAATTTTCTACTTTACGTTAATTCATATTGCCTATAGAAGCTTCAAATTCTTGTATGAAGAAACCCTTAATATTTTGGAGATAAAAAAATTCCTCGGTATAAATAAAAAATAGATTTCAGTGAAATGGGATAGGGTGTTCAGAAGTCTACTAGTAGGCCCGGAACCTGCACAATGAATCCATGGAATGCTAAAAAAGTCGTGTCTCTCTACAAGTAGCTGTCACCATTTCCTAAAGAAAAACAACTTTCAAGTATTCCACTAACAATATTATATTATTACGGAAGCATTCCGTAACCTATTCGACCTTCACCAATGTTCTATTAGGAAAACTGTACCAACAGTAAAACTTTTGTCTCACATATATTTAAACGTCTTGTGTAATAATGAACATATTCTGAGAGCATCTAATTGCGTCACTTAAGGCTGAGAACATTTTGGTCATAAAAACAAGGGCATGAAACTTTACTATTTCTTCCTCCTTAGGGTTCTGTAGTCCTAGAAGAACCCTTATAACTATAAGGGTCCCTTATAACTATCACTCCGTCCGTCTGCTCACCTGCAAAGGATCCCCCCCCCCAGGATTTCCAAACTATAAGACGCACAGACTAGAAATTGTCCTTGTTAATAGAACATGCTAAAATATAATTAGGAAAATGACTTTGAACGAAATTCGACGACAGGTTTTGAAGTTATTTAACAAATACGTTTATCGCGTATCAGACACGGAACCCTTCTATATAAGCGTTTCTTGTAATAAATGCAGAGCAGTTTTGCGTTCCTAGTATAAAGAGGGGATTTCCGAACTTTTAGAGTGAGGGTCCTGTACCCTCGAAGACAACGTGCGAGTAAAACTCATAATGTTTCCAAGTGTCTAGACTAGGTGCTCGCATATCATGGATTGTTGGATTATATGCATATTTACCATCTTAGTTACATAAACCGAACAAGCTGTCAAATATAAAGTTTCAATTTACTTAGTTTCTCACTTTCAATAATGGCGAGAATCGAATAAACTTTTATTCAATAATTCTATTCTCCAGCGGTCTACGCAACCTTGTCATTATTGACAAATGATGCCTAAAGCATATCTCATAATTTGCTATGCTAATAAGCAATTTATATTAACGACATTATATTTTACTTAATACACATTAAAAGTGAGCATATGTTGTGTTCGTTATTCATAACTATGTTAATTTCGCATATATTATGAAGCTATAAATATAGATCATAGTGATTTACAACGTTGGAACAGTGTCACAGAAGTTATTTGCATATAATATTCAAAACAAGAAAGAGATCTAGAGCTACATTTCTCAACTGTTGTGTTGCAACCTTTGAAAAGAATTCTAATTACTAGAACTGTAATAATATTCACTCGCACATAATTTGGAAGACGTACTTAAAAATATATGGAAGTCCACAAAGCATAGAGAATGTTTCAAAATCGGGGGTTATTTTTCCCATTTGAGAGCTTCCGCTGCGTGCGCTGCGTAAATGGTTAAAGTTTCGCTAAAGTCATGTATGACAAAATGGTCCCCCTTTAAAAGTTCTAAATAAAAGTCCGCGACAGCATATGTCTATCTTTTAAGGCTGGCTCAGTATAACCTTTTTTATGTTAATCAAATTTGTTCCAAAATTGCATTATTTGTGAAGGTCTTTTTATAAACATAATATTAATTCTCATCCAAAAAATATTATTAAACCTCTAAGTGATAAGAGTGGCACACGCGAACGAAGCCGCGGGGGACAGCTAGTTGATTATACATAGACTGTACTTTGGTTTTTCAGAGCGAAATCTCTTCAGTACATCGAAATCGAGGACGCCCATTATGAAGTTAGGTGAGAACGTACTTTTAATTTTATTTTAGTCTTATAAACATATTATTACGTCTGATACACCATTTATATGACTATTCATGGTGTATCAGACGTAATAGTATGGTGTATCAGAAGATATTTTTGACAAGTTTGTAGCCACCACTATATAACGAGATGGCAATGATGTTGAGTGGGAAAAGGTTATACTAAAGCAAACTAGATGGCGCTGTACGGATGACGACGACCGCAGTACAAACACTGAAAATCTTCATACAAATTAACTCACGCTAGCGAAGTTTCTACTTACGATTACTATATATAGACTTTCCGACGAACAACTGTTGGCGAGGCGCGGCCGTCCCCGGGCAACTCTAAATAGCCCGAACACGAAGATACTATATTTTTGTATGTTACGTTTTCACGCGGCAACCACTAAATCAATTGTCAATGAATTTTGTTAAAAAGATGGAATAGACCTTCTGGATAAACATAGGCTACTTTTTGTCGCGAAAAGTAAATTTGGAAGCGGTGAAATAGGGATTGAAAGCTTGTATCAAAGTCGAACAAAACAATGCAGACTAAAACACTGAAGCTAGTTTTTTTTTTAAATGTCTATTAGCTAATATTTCGACACTTCCTACGTAAATTATTGTAATTCCAAATTCCCAACTGCACATCAGAGTATTACAAACATCTAATAATTATATACTATACATTTGTGAAAAAACAATTATATATTCAATAATGACGATTACATTGTTGTATATCATAATATATTAAAAGGTGACTGTTATATTACAATTTAGATGTTTGTTGCGCTCTACTGTAAAGCTGGGAGTTTGGGGTTACAACAACATACGTGGCAGGTATCGATTTATTCTTCAGATATCGCGAAAAGTGTAACGAAGTGTCCACGTCTATAAAGCATCGCGCACAATTGCTAGGGGAGTTTGTGGCGGAACAAATGAGCGGGCTTTCTCAGGAGCGCGACCGATTATTATTCAAATTTCTGTGTCAATATCCTTAATGTTAGTTTAAAAAATTTAAATTTCTTATACTAACAATTTCCAAAATTAAATCCTTAGAATAAAACCCAGCTAAAAAAGGAATAAACGCCGAAACTGGCTGGCTGTACTGGTTCGACAGAAATGTGCAAAAAAGGTAATTCCTCAAAAACCTCAGATATGTATCTCTTTTAGATGGTGGGGCTGAATTTGTATCTGGACATCGAGATAGCGTGGACTACATATTGAGGTGGTAAACATCAGCTGCTGCAGAAACTTCTCAGAATTCCTGTGATACCTCTTCCTCAATGCTGAAGGTCGTGACCTTAAATAACTTTTAAAACGCTGATCATTTTATGCCTTTTGCATCTACCTTCTATCCTATGTATGGCTATATGGACAGAGATGTCGCGCGTTGAGCGGGTCTGACCAACGTATAGGATAAAGCCCTCTGCCTCTTTTGCTTTCGATGTAACTGTCCTTGTCCCAAGCACAAGTAATTCTTCATTCAAAAGGGGCTCCAGTCATATATTCTAATTGGAAACAAAATAGTTGAATAAATAAAATATTTATTATTAAACTGTCAACGGATTTTCTGGAGATGTGGCCGAAGTATTGCAAGATATTTTGAAGACGGGTGGCAGAGAATCGCGTGACAACGCGGTAAACAAAAAACGAAGTAATCCGTCATCTTACCGCAAAGATAATGTTGCGAGATACGTCTCTGGTTATGCGAAATATATTAGAAATGTCTGAATATTAATGTATTTTGATTAAATTATATAAGACACATAGAAATATGCCAACAACAGAGCAGTGGTCTACAAAACAATATCATCAATTCACTTATTTACGAACGATAAATTCTATAGAAGTAAATGAATTATTCAACTTATGAAATATCTTTTGCTTCGTAAATAAAACTTCGCTGTGAAAAATACGATTATTTAACTTTTTCTCTTTCATTTTCCTGGTTTCTATTAACGGTCTGCTAACGACTTAATTCTATTAGGAACTTGATCGAGTTTCGTAATTTCTATTTCTGCATGCAGTTCCGTTGGCATGGAAATAAGCACAGCTATTTTTGTTTTAATTATATATTAAATTATGGTATACTTTTTACAAAAGGAACTGAACAATGATCTTGAACCTATTTTTGATAAATTTCTTTACACTAACCCTTCAGAAAAATGTATATATAATTGAATATATAATTTTTTGGGTGATATAATAATAATTGAATATATAATTTTTTGGGTGATAATAATTATAATGTTGACATACCGGCATCCCGTACGAAGCGTTTCGATGCTTCTTTCCGTATCCGAACGGCTAAGGCGTGGAATGCTCTCCCGGCGTCTTTGTTCCCAGACCACGACAACATGGGTATCTTTAAGGCAAGAGTGAATAGGTTCATTCTAGGCAAGCGCGTTCCACCGTAGACCGCATCTACACATATCTTCGAGAGAAGGGAATCTCGGTCCGACCATTTTATGATCTCCATTTATTTTCTCATTTGCTCACCCAGTGCACCAATTTCCTGTGCCTTTACAATATCTTTACGTCGTCGTGCTGGTGGTCTGCCGATGCTTCTGTGTCCTGTGCATGGTTGCCACTCCAATATTTCCCGAACAAAACATCTATCATCCCTTGATATATGTCCTCCCTCCCCCAACGCAACTTAAGCACCGTAACTCTTTGAGCGATACCGTTTACGCCAATTCTTCTTTTAATTTCAGTTTCGATTTATAAGCTACCTCTTTGCTAAATTTCATCATTGTATGTCCCGCGATTTCCCAGATTTCCTGTTAGGTGACCTTTCACTTTTACTAACTATCATCTGCAATTTCTCACGCGTGAATTTAATAAATTTGTTAAATTTTGAGGTTATTTTATCCGGAACAAATATACAGAAAAAAATGTTATAACTCGTAGTTAGGTATTGTATATACAGTCATAAGCAATTAGTAAAAAATCGACTTTACAATCATAACCTTAAGAAAACTAAAGACTAAAATGCATATTTGATAGTCCTGTCAAGTTTAATAGATAATCAAAACTGCTATATGATTCTTGAAAAATTGAATTAACCGACCCATCACTGACTCGATTCTGAAATATATTGGAGAGTGACTGAATCTGAGGATGTTGTTTATCATGGACGTGATGATTAAGGTGATAATGATGGTAGCAATGATGGAGATGATACAACATCATCTCCATCATTGCTACCACCATATCATTGCTACTATCATGTCTCTTATAGAGTTAGTTGATTTATTTTAAAACTTAATGCACACAATAAAGAAAAACAATAATTTAAAACTAGTTACGGTGCACAAGGACGGCCCTACCGCTTAAAGCGACCTCTTACAAACAATCAAGGCAAGACTAGATTTTAGGAAATAATAATTGGGGTGGTACAAGAAGTAAGCAAGTAAATATATACATATAAACATTAATACATACTATATATTAATACATAAATACAAATATATAAATACAGATTAGCAATTTTAGAACTTGACTTTCGTGAGCGATATTCATACTAATTATAAAAATTATAAAAACTTCGTAGCGAGCTCATGAGGAAGGACCCCGGACGGGTTCGAAACTAATCTGGCAATCCCAATATAACATACGCGTGAGTTTAAAAGCCGTTTTTGTAATTAGTATATATAAATACAATTAGTTGTTTAAGGAAAATCGGAATTACTCGTAAACACAATTTATATTATTTCTTAGCATTCACTGGATGTAAAGGGCAGTATCTGTAAACGAAGATACTCAAACAATTGATTTTCTCAATATAAAGTTAATCAAGATTTACGTAAATGTCTTGAAGTCTTCACGTATCACTCTAATATTTTACTGAAAACTTGGAGCTAAGTTTGCGCAGGTTCCTCGCGCCCCTGGTCTGAGGAAAGCCCACAATAAATTTAGTAGGATATATATTTTTTTATCACCAGACACGCAAATTACTCAAACAATTTACTTCCTAGCTTTTTCATCATTAAAACAATCCTTTACATTATCTAATAGGATTTTTGAATGAAGTTACCTTTAATAAAGGTCTTAAATCATATATTATATATTCGTTTTTCAGTTTTAGTATATTATTATATATGCAGCAACGCATCGAATTAAGATTAAGTATTCTGTAAAGATAGAAGAAAGGAAATAAATTAATAAATTTATTTAGGGACATCTCTCGATATCATATGGGAGTTTGTGATAAAATAATTATATTATCGCTAGTTTTTATAATTCTTTTCATGTATTCGAACAGCCTGCACCTCAAAATTCAGCTAAAATTCAAATCCTAAACTCAAAAAGCTCGTGGTTATTTGCATACTGCAAGCTGCATTGTTGAATTAACTACATCAATACGAAAATTCGCGTAGAAAAGTTTCTATTCAAATACCTAAACGAACGTTGTATTTAAGAAATTTTACTTTCGACCGATCGATTCGCGGAGCGTCAGTCGCATCCCAAAATCAGAATCTCGTGTACATCAAAATGGTGCGGGCAATTTTGACAGTATTTTTTTTAATTTTCATTTTATGCAAAGCAAAGGAACTTGAAAGAAGTTTTTTATCAACGCTAGAAAAAGCATTGGAAAATAAATTTTCGGATTATTCCGGTAGTCTTCTAACATGGTTAGAAGATGTCAATGATAGACATTTAGGTACCAGTGTGTTAGGAAAAATGTTAAATTATAATGATATAAAGCCAAAATTGGGAGAAATTGAAAGAGGTAAGTTATATTCAAACTTATAAGGACTTTCCTGCGTCATTTAACCAACGCTAATTATTATAAGTTTTTAATTACTCGTATTTTTTAATTATTTCCTGCGATTTGTCTATTCCTCTCTATGTATTAACTATGTACATGTGCGGCATGGGAACTTCCTTATTTTAAACAACGATAAAAACAAATATTTTGGAAATATAATTTTATTTTTTTGATATATAGCGGCAGACTTAAAGTTTTTTTTCTTTATTTTTTGTAAGTCACTTCTTGAAGGTGGCCATCGTTCTGAATTAGACTGAGAGAGTCGAAAACTAGAGTTTTGGTCCAGTTGAACAAATATTTCCATATCGATGTATCAGAAGATTAATCTTTAGATCATCCAAGGTTTTTGGAAACTTAGTATACACCAGAGTTGAGACAACCATTCCAAAACCAACCATTTTTTGAAGAGAAGGCAGTTGCATTCCCTTCTGGGCGTTATATCAAGTTCCTAAACTTGAAGAAATGGCAAACAAACAGACTTCAAATTTATACATTAGTATACGTTTTTATTCAGTTCCTCTGGAATGTTTCCTCTATTACTTTGTAAAAATTCACGATGAACAGCGACGCTTTTTTCAAACCGATATCACATCAAGGGCCGGTAACGCATCTGCGAGCCTTCTGATTGTGCATTTGTCCATAGTCGTCTTTAGTCATCCAATTAAAGCCACCGTGGAAGTGACAAATAATGAGCCATTCCAGTGTTGAAAACGATAGACCCGCTATCAAGCGAAACATGTGTTAATAAATCCTCAATTTCGACGGAAACAAGCGACCTGAATAGCAGAGATAAGGTATCAGGGCAGCGTGGCGAATTGCCAAAATATACCTAAGGGCGGTTCGGGCCGACGCGCCGCCCCCTGCCCTCTGGCCTGCAACGCTTCAAACACGTACGAGCTCGTCTCCTTTGCTGTACCCGGTAATGATCACGTAATTTTGAGCTATTAAAATTAAAAATATGGCCAAGAGCGCGTCAAGGCACGCTCATAAAAAGGAGTTCCTTGTCTGGTATACAACTTTGCTTTGCTAACTTTGTAGTAAATTTGTCCCTTGTAGGACTACGGAACCCTAAAAAAATTGGTTTACTTCATGATCAGGCAACTAACTTTGGATTATTAAATTTAAAAAAAAAATTGGAAATGACAATCTAATTATTATAAATAAATATTAATTACATTACAAGTTTTAGTTTTTAATTTTAGGGAGGGCACTGGCTCCTGAAACACAGCTTAAGCTGGTACAAGATTCATGGACCCATTACTTACTTGTATATTAACCTTTTTTTCTGAATAAAGCATGTTTAATCTTTATTACGCCAGCCCAAAGTTTTGGTGTGATGTACTACGATTTAGCATTTTTAATGTCGCTTAAAACGTCGACAGCATAAATGGATAATTAGACATCTATATATTTCCAAGCAATCATTTTACAAGTGTGGCCCGCCAACGTCAAATTTATTAACGATGTGGCCCGCCTGCATATCGTTTTTTAAAGATGTGGCCCTTGCCTGCCAAAAGGTTGCCGAACCCTGGTATAAAGCATCAGATTCTGTTTATTTGAATTTAGCAGGAAGTGCTTTAATTTACAGATGATATTTGATAGCTTTTTAAAGTGGTCAGTGAAAAGCGTTCAACCAGAAAATATATTTGAAAGGTCTCATTGAAACTCAAAACATTTACTCACTATGCTTAAACGCTTACTGCTAAAATGATAAGTTCATATTTTTTCTGATGAATTAAATTTTTGCTGTATGCTGTATTATCATATCATATCAGAACAAATTTGTCTAGATAAATCTGAATGGTAACTATTAATAAATTTAATATTAATTTAATAGACGAGTAGCTAATACACTTTTTTTTTTTAATTTTATATCACAAAAAAATAAGATAAAGGATGATCTTCGCGAATATTAAATTATAAAAAACAAATAGTAAGTAATCCAACGTTCCGCTAGTATTTAATAGAATCAAGTTTTATTGACTTTGATGTCGAACAGGAAAACCATCTGCTGGCCTTCTGGTCGTGCAGATGTCCATGGGCGCCGGTGGGCACTTCGGTGCCTGCTGCCTGCTCGTATGGCTGCTTGTAACATAAAAAAATCACATTTTTTTACATTCAATCCTTTCACGATATAACCTCATTAAGTATACATAAAATAAATTGGATATTATTTTTATTTATTATTGACATAATATCTGTCGCGGGTCGGGCCTGGTCCAGATTGGCTCAGGACCGTAAGGAGTGGTACGGGCGAGGAGAGGCCTTTGCCCAGCAGTGGGAGAAAACGGGCTATGGATGATGATGATGATGGAAACAAATTATACTTAGTAAAATAATATAACTAACTAACTTTTAGGTCTTATAACATTAAAGTTGGTATAAGACATGGAAAATTGTATGATTTAGTTTCAGTCATATTTTAAGTTTCAGTATAAATTTACAAAGGATACATAAATAACCCTAACTCTAATCTATATCAGTTTACGGAGACAAATAGGCTACCTGGTGTCCTATAAAAATTCACGGTTCCTGTGGGAGACCATATTCTCCTTGAGATGCGGATAAAAGAAAAAGATTTATACGGGCAAATCAAGAGCTATACTGCTCATCAGAAAAATCGGGACACCTTGCAAGTTTATATTTTGTAAGGTTTATCGGAAAATGTGAATATTTTGGAATATATGTCAAAAAAATTGGAATAGGTTTCGATTTTTCTGATGTGAAGTATTTATGTCGCATGCTTAATCATAGTGTGACCTAACTCGAAAAAGCTGATTTTTAGGAAATCGCAAAAAACGTTTTGCCATTTACTACTTATTCCGCATGTAACTTGACAAAAACGGCACTATAGTAACAAATTATATATATTTTAATAATAGCTAATGAAGTGATTAATGATATCGGAATGTTATTTTAATGATGTTTTATTATCTGTTTGTTACTAAAATAATTTTTTGCTATAATAAAGTAGCTGTATCTCAGTATTGGATGGAGATATTGAAAAAACTTTTTTTGGCTAATGGAGGACGTTGAAACGAAGCTGCGTGTATCAATAACTCAGTTTAGACATGAAACTTAAGGGGCCAGTTTATGATTAGGCGTGCGATGTCTTTAGTAAAATCGGCTTTTTAAGGCACTTATGATTTTCATACAACATATATTTCAACTTAATAATTCGGATTAAAACGAAATAAGAAAGTGTGATAGATTTATATATCTTCCTCTTCAGCAAAATTGATCAGATACATTTTGTCTTGCCTTAGTTATTTTAAGTAAAAGGGGAGTATGGACATTTATGTATGCGCTGCAGAACGTTAATGGAGCCGGTCGTATTTTACCGAAACGACGTATAAATCATATAGAAAGGAGTCATTTTAGTTTTACTACTGTTACTTGCGATCACTCTAAATGTTTACATGATTTTCAATTTCATGTTATATTTTATAACGTAGTACTGAGTTATGATACTTATGACTCAGTCTTATGATACTGGACTTAATGGCTGCCACTCATAACGCAGTTGATGTGGCTAAGTTCTGGGCCGACACAATTTAGTGCTTGCTAACGAAACGCTAAGAAGAAGAAGAAGATCAGTCTTATTATAAAGTTGGCACTTTAGTCTTTCATAATCAAATATTCTATACAAAAACAATTTTAATAAAACATTTGAGAAATAAACATTTTGAGATTGATACACTTATAAAATGACAGCGATCCCAAAGCAGTTTCTGCTCAGCATTGTATCGGAACTCTGTCTTTAGTGACACGTGTACATTCACTTCGGCGTAAGATGCTGCTAGTACTGATACTTCTTCAGTACCTCAATAAACGATTTATTACTTATATTTAAGTTTGTTAACAATTATCACGAAAGCTCGGAAGAAATATTTACAAGATAACTCAATATTGTTATTTGGTTACTGGTTAGACACCGTCGCAGTCTATAAACAGTACATGGGGACTGCTACGCGTACTAGGAATCGGTAAGCGTGTATTTTCGTTCCAGTTTAGAGTGAAATCTTAATATTATTACTGTTATGTTCAAATAAACCATTCAAATTCAATTGTGTTACTATTATCTAAGCCTGAATAAAGAAAATTACATTATAAGAGTTTGCAAAAAAAAAAACTCTAAACTAAAAGTTCGTGATGCATATATATTTACTGTAAAAGATAATATTATGTACACAAACTTCGTGAAGAATAAATATTTATAACGAAACTCAATAATATCGATTGAGTACCGGTTAGACACCGTAGCAGACACTAGACAGTACGTGGGCGCCGTTCCGCGTACTATGGGGAGTACGTGAGCGGTGGGCGTTTATTTACGTTCTCTTTGATTGTAAATGCCCGCTACTACTACATTTGTATTCATTCCCCCGATAATAAATATAAATTATATAGGAATTCGATGATTTATTGGCATTAAATTGTTCATACCAGTAAATTGATCATCTCGTCGTAAGAATAATATGTTACTTAGTCGATTGTGAGGAAATATGGTTTAGTTTTCACAGATATCTTCCATGTATTCACCTACTCAATTACCTTCCAGTGAAAATTCCATCAAAATCAGATTAGGCGTTTCACTGTTTCCCCGGATTAGCGGAATGATATACAGAATAAAAATGTAAAAGGTGTCTATAAGTATTCATTATTTTAAAACGCAAGAAATCAGATACATATGTATATGTGTATTGGCTTATATTTTTTATTAAAGTATTATTTTAGATTTTTTATTAATGTTACCCAATAAATGGACAAAAGATCTTATCCAAAGGACCCGTAAAAACCCATCTGGGAAAACAACAAAATCTAGGGTAATCGGGTGAAAAACAGACTAGATTATGAGCTAGCTGCTGCTCACCAGCTATCTCAGAGGATCTCGCGAGATGACGGATTTATTTAAATGAGCTGTTTTCCGCACTCGCCAGGTTTCGGATTCAATTTGCTGAGATCGCATTAAATTTAATGCCAACTTTGAGCCAATTTGTCTCAAGCTCGTCTCCAATATTTTCGAGGCCTTGACGCACGACTTTTTCCATATATATAGCTATATGTACGATTCTGTTATAATATGATAAATCAATGTAAATAGATCCAGAATATAGCAAATATCTATGGTCTTTACAATGCTGAGTACAAATTAATATAATATTTTAATTTTTATAAAACTTATTAAAGGACAATATTGCGTATAGATTTTAACGAAATAAAGTTTTGATTGTTTACAAAAATCACTGTTGGAAAGTTCACTATTCAGAAAATTATTAAATAATAAATCGCATACGAATATCGACCATGACAGTTCAATGTCAACGAATGTTTTCGATCTGTAAGCTACAATAATCGTATACGTTTCAAAATAATTTGTACATCAATTTTCCCTATCGACTATAAATTGAAATTGAATAATGCAATTTGAACACACCGATAAGTTGTGGAAGTCCAGTTAAATATTTTTTAATTGATTAATTACCGTTTAATTTTTAGTCGCTACTGATTAGGAATATTAGGGGTATATTCGATTTATACACGCGTATAAGTGTAGGGATGGGGGCGCGCGGCTAGAACCGCGTCTCGCGCAAACTGCCTCCGCCCGGGCCAGTGTTGCCGCACCAGAAATGACCTTACCCCACATTTGCAGGTAACTTGCAAATGTAGTCACCCGTGAAATCGCGTACGACTCACTGCTCGCATAGGAATTAACGCAATGTCCAATGCTTAGCCTCTAAGTGCTTGCAATTTAAACTTTCTCTATTTAATTATTATTTTCATTTCATTCCACATTTTTCAATATAGTAAATGAAAATTTTTTGATGATGCTCAGTATTGTTCATATGAAAAATAAACTCGGCATTTTTAATGTATAAGAGGCACTCGATCAGGCGGTTCACCTAAGTGACAACCGGCGCCTACGGACCATGGACAGCATGATCAGGAGGCTAGCAGATGCGTTTTTGGCCTTTTATAATAAGTTTAAACCACCGCGAAGCCTCACAAATCCATCGAAGCTCGACAACAATACTATCACTTGACGTGACAGCATTGCGCCACTTCATGCCGATCTTACGTTTGAGAGAGTTACTGGTACCCGGAAGCAGCGGCCCAATTCAGCTGCAGACCAAAATGGCTGCAAGCGTGGCACTATCTCTAATGAAGTAAAAAAAATCATGACAATATTGAAATGGTTGACGAGAAGGTTAATTTCTTGTGTTGTTTTCTTCTGCATAGCTATGGAAGTCTTTGAAAAAAACACCAACTAAGTTTGCCTGCGGTTGAGTTGTAAAGGCGCTAAAATTATTGAACCGTCTAGAAAACTATTTTAAAAGATACATAACTTACTATTAAATTATAGAACAATAAGAAGTTGCTCGCGTCTTCGCCTGCGTGAAATCAAGGATTTTGTTAAATTGAAATAAAAACTATCCTATCTCTCAAATTCGACCAAATTACACACAAATGCAAACTTTTACGAATGTTGGTTGACTTGGTTAGGAGTTAACTGGAACATGCATAGTGACATTGGATTTTTACGTATTAAGATAGTCATATAAAATAATTCCTCGATTAATATTTCTCCTTCAATCAGGTTGGGAGTATGGAGCTGGTATCACCAAGGGCGGCGGCGCATTTTGGCCGCGTCACTTTCTCTGGGCGAGCAACAGGTACGGAAGGTCATGCAGGGCGTCGTGCGAACACAGGCTCGTGTTATTCTATTATTTAATATCAAAAAAAGGACAATAAACCTCAATTCGTAAGAGCTACAAGTCTAACGTGCACCCAAGTGCACATATAAAAATTAAAAAAAAATGTTTCTATATTTCTTCATCATCCATATTTTTTTAAATGTTAATATTAATTAGTACCTGTTACTGAATGTGATTGCAATGAAATCAATGAAAATATGTACATAGTTTATGTTTTGAAAAGTAAATCTTCTTCCTCGAATCGCGTTTCATCGCTGTCAACAAGCTCTCTAAACATTATGCGTGATTGCAGTTAAGCGTACCTCCGCTTAACTCTATATACAAAAAAAAGTAAATAACAAACAATCATGCCAATCCAATGTTCCAGAAACAAATCCAAAAAAGTTGGAGTGTGAGCAACAGACGCGATTATGAATAGTAAATGAACATTTCCATATCAAAGTCCTTAGATGTTAGAGCACGACTGTACTCTCTCAAATATTGATGGATCGCTTCATCGGCGAGCTGGTTGATTACGGACCCTGTGACGTCACTGTTTGGTTAATTGGCTTTCGCGTTCCTAAGGGTACTAGTGTTAACAGTAATAGAAGTATTTGTTTTGATATAATGTCTACAAATATACTCAGAGGCTTTAAAAAGTTTAAAGGATACAATTGTATCGCTATATTTTTTTTATATAACAAGGGGGCAAAGGAGTATGTGGTTCATCACCTCAGTGACTACCGAAGCCCATAGTACACACAAATACGGTGCCGTCACTTATAGAGGGGTTTAGGTTTAAGATAAAATAAAAATTGTACTAAAATTTGTTACCATATAAAAATAGTTATATTTGTTATAATGCTATATAGTTAAAGTGTTGCTCTAGAACTGAGAGTTAAATTTAATCAACCTTCGAAAAGTAAACAGTGCACTCGGATGTACATCTTTGTCCAATAAACATTATTCTCTTATTTTATTTTATGCAATCACTATATTAAACTATTAAAGGAAATTTTCCCAATACTTTACGAGGCTGAAAAATATTTTTTTCAGTCTTAAGTACTTAATTATTACACCTTATGTGAGATTCAATAGGTTGGTAGTCGTATGTCTTAGGTTTCGCGTAAAATAGCATAAGAATAATTTTATACTATGTATAATAAATAGTAACAGCAATATGCACTTTTTATACTCATCATAATAGGCATGACGACAGTAATCATTTAAATTATATACTTATCTGATAAAATAAGATACATAAAGCTTAACAAACGTATTTATTTTTATATTGCGAGCGAGATTAATAGGGATTAACAAAAAAAAGGAAATTAAAAATACAACAATCTGCCATGATGGCTAAGACACCCAGCAAAGCGTATGACGTTACCGTATATTATAAGTGCGTTCCAATAAGCGATCGCAACGTTATATAGTGCTTAATTAGATATTCGACATTTGACGACTGCGATCGTTACGGTCGCGGCGAAAACGTTGAGGTGACGCTTGGTGGAACGTTATTTTAACATAAAGTGACGTCATGGCAACTTCGAGTGTTTTGTAGTGAATAACAATCCTTAAATTTCTAATGTTTTTTTTGTATAAAAATTTAATGTCTGCGGAAATATTAATATGTTTGGCTATAGTAGATACTTGAGAACATTATAAAACCAATTTTACCTATTACCTATTTGCCGTCATGCTTATTAATGGATAAAGATCATTTTAAAAATATTTTGTTTTTTAATATTCAATACTAAGAATAATCAGTATTAGTCGACGCCGATGAGAACGCCTGTTGAAAGCATTGTTAAAAAAGTATTTGCACTTCCAAATAGTGACAGTTTATCTTTATAATACTGCCAAGTTATATATGTAATGTTATATAAATAGTTTTAAATTAGAAAACATTGTTTTACGCAAAAGTTGATAGATATGGAGAAATATTAAATAAATCCGCTGTTATTGTCATTGTTTGGAACACAACATAAATGCTATTTAATTATTCTTAAAATATTTGTACCGATTTTCGTAATAAAAGTCTCACTTTGCCGGTTTCAAACGAACACTTTACAGATTGATTTTTAAGAAATTCACTGTTGTTAAGGGGGTCACCCATAAATACGTTACACGTTAAGAGGGGCCTATAAGAATTACACCATTTAACCCCTTTCAAATTCCTTTATTAAATACAATTATTTTAATTAGTTCAGGAATTACATTAAATTTGTGATTCTTGTTGTGGTCTGCTGTAGGCTGATGTTAATTATGACAATGATGCTATAAAAATCAGGAAAAAATGTAATAGAGACTTATTCCGAAATGCCTCGACGTACGATCGCTGTATTTTAAATTATTTAAATTAATTTACAGTATTATAAGACTGATTATTGAAGTGAACTCCTATAGACCGATGATAATCATTATCACTGACAGTGATATAAAAATTATAAAAAATATATGGAGATTATGAGACCTATACCCAACAGTGAACCAACATATGTCGAAATTGATGGTATAAACACTTATTAAGAAATACCTCAACGTGTGGTCGCTCTACATTGAACGATTTAAACCATTTATGATTACGTGTGTGGTCAAGATAATGCATCATTAGTATAGTTCACACACGTTCGATAGCTTGTTAGCGTTTTGCGTCCACTGGATTTACAATCACTCGTTATAGTACCAGTCGTAAGCTACCTACTCCACAAATGAGATGAACCAGTCGAGCGGATGACGTTACATGTACTTGCATACGTGTATTACGAGTTACTTGTTAGTTAACATTTGTAGTGTTAAGAATTATAATGAAAAATTAACAATCTACTTTGTTGTACACGATAAAGTGCAATCAAATGATTTTTTATCAGAAAATAAAGATAAGTATTAATCTCAAGGACCTAAGTGAATAATCATCGATATATTTGACGTATTGCTTTTATAGGCAATCACTAGTTCAATATCATTCGTCATTACAACTACCAATTGCATACGCTGAGAAAATTCTCTTCTTATGGTAACACTGTTCTTAATATATTTCACCGGTGCCGCCATTACGACCGACCAATAAAGATTCTCTCACGGTATGATTATCATGGTGGCAATATTGGTAGCTGGGACATTTAACACAGATTACAATGAGCTTTTTATGTGACGGCAAGTCATTACAAGTAATTTTATAATTTAAATAATAATTATAACTAACACTACATATATTCCAATCGTTGTTCATTTATCTCGCCAAAACTCTAAAATCGCCGGACCGATTTCAGTTCTGTTTATTTTGTTTCATTCCCCTTAAATTATAGATGGTTCAAAGGAAAGAAAGAAAAAAGGTATTTCAAAAGTATTAAAAAATGTAATGGTCGCTACTTCGGAATACGTCTAATAGTTAGCGTTCGTACCAGACATTTTGACTGACATGCCGTGTTGAATTATTATTTTATAAAACAACCAGCTAGTGTCAGGTTGTATGCAGAAGACATAAGTGAGGTGAATTTGAAAGAAAGATAAAAACATGACGATATAACATTACTACAAAATTTCATCATATTTTTAAAAATAAATATACATCAAAGCTTTACTAAATCCTCTAATTGCAGACTAGGCCAAAACTCATCCATGACGACGGCTGCCGTATTCCTTCCTTCCTTCCTTCCTTCCTTCCTTCCTTCCTTCCTTCCTTCCTTCCTTCCTTCCTTCCTTCCTTCCTTCCGTGTGATAGTGATAAAATTTTATTTTACAACAAATAAATTTTAAATTGCTAGCTCCCATGGTTAGAAATTTATCTATTTTATATTTCTTCTTGTAAGAGGACTAGAAAATTACGCTGCTAGTCCAAGCCTTTGTAGGCAATGCCATGTACAGAAGCAAAATTCGACTTAGATATATTTACATATAAAGTTAATACTTTATTCTTTTAATTTTTACTTTTAAATGACACTAATGTTTATAGGAATAGTATTATTAAAGAATTCTATAAAAGATTGATGTATTTTTTGTTTTGTTTTGTTATATGTTTTTTTTTTTGTTTCTATTATTATCTATTTTTTCTTTATTTTCAGCACCTAAATCTTAACATTATTCAGTTTATTTTGCTATCTTAGTAATTGTATGCATTGTGATTGTATCAGACTCGAGTTGACAGCGTTGACCTCTAGGGCTTTGGTCATGGCCTGGCTGTCACTGCAAAAGTGGATTACCTAACCTTTGGTACAAACAGTAATGCTAAAGGCCTCCGCTTGAAAAAACCGTTACGTATTGTAGCTGCTACTATGTCCCTTATCGTATACTCCCGCTCCTGTACGAGACAGCATTTTCGAACCACCCGCGTACTATATAAGGCTTTTACCACCAAGAGAAGGTAGCTCCTCCTTCCTCTCATCCTCACATCCCAATGAATATGTATCCTTTCGAAAAGCAGGTGATATATTATCACAATTCATGCTAAGTATCCGATTTGGATTGTCATCAACCATTAAAGTCTAATTTATTAGCATAGAAATACTACACATAAAAGGCGAGTCAGCCCTTGCGTTCGAGGAGTTTCAAAGCCAGTCGTTTAACGCTAGCATCGTTAAACGTCAAGTCAGCCGCTAGAGCTACATAGACATTTCATTGATAACAGCTCTCATAATTTTGTTTAAAAATGACTTGTAGCATAATAAAAAGATGCCACAATGCATCTTATCATCACAACAAACACATTTCACTACTAAGTACTGTTTTAAAACTTGCAGTTTTAAGAA
The DNA here is from genome assembly GCA_024363005.1 of Charaxes varanes. Classification (NCBI taxonomy): domain Eukaryota; kingdom Metazoa; phylum Arthropoda; class Insecta; order Lepidoptera; family Nymphalidae; genus Charaxes; species Charaxes varanes. The sequence goes on along the minus strand of JANCMC010050420.1, from coordinate 9,438,891 downwards.
ATACTTCCGTTCGAAAAGCAAAAACTAAATTTAAACAAACAAATTCATTTTCATTGAAAATAAAAATGTTGCCAACAAGGGGAAAAAATCTTCCCCTCATTGTAAAACGATATTAAAATATAGCATGGTACATAACTCCTATGGATTTGATTATAGAAATATAAGAACAAGAAGTGCGATGTGGGCGTGGACGATGGCCGTGGCATGCGATATGGGCCTGCTAGCAATGTTATGATTATGCACCCATAATCAATGACAAAAGACAATCATTCGTGTTTCAACTCTGTCTTGAGTCGGTCTCTTAGCAATATAACATATCACCCCGTCGCAGAAAGAACAATTTAACCTAGCGATCGACTCAAATACCAACCACCGATTAGGCCACGGCCTCCTCCTTGTTGAAAAACAAACTTTTTTTTTTTCATTTAATTTACCTTAAGCCACGCTGACTGCGATTGTTTCCAATCAGAACCATATGTAGTTTCGACTCCAATGTCGTCTTCAACTGATGGCGCAGAGAACTCTTTATCCGTGCTTTTTATCAGAAACGTTGTATAATGATTTACTCCAAGGAAATCAGCGGAACCTGGTGTTAGTAAAGATATTTTATTGTTTGATTGTCCTTTAGACTAAAAACTTATTTTAGTTAAAAATACAAAAATAGCCGTACCTCAGTGTTGGATGGAGGCATTGAAATAATTCTTAGATTGGCTAAAAGAGGATATTGAAACGAAGCTGCTTGTATACTTAATTTACTTTAGACCAAAAACGTAATTGGTCAGTTTATGACAAAGCGTGCGATATGTCCATCTGTATTATAAGTTTACTCTTACAATTAGTTCTAAATATTAACGCTTATTTGTTTAAATTAATATAATTTGCTTTGATTCAATGTAAATAAAAACATAATATTATTGCAAATGTTAGAGATATTACCAATGGTCTATACCTCAGATCATAAAAGAGCTCTAAACTATTTTTTGTCTGTGATATACCTTTCAAAAGCTTGATTTCCTCAGGAGTCAACACAGGCAGCCTGGATCTGAGAAAACCTTGCGATGTACTTTTCTGTAACACTCGCTCTTTAACTGCCTTCGGAAAGTCACCCTCCTTCGACCATATTGGATTCATGTACAGATTAATCTGAAAATATCATAAAACATCTGCAAAACAAAACAAAAGTGATAATTTGAAAATGGTTACCATTTCGGGCTATATTTGTCGTCGTTTCAACTGTGGAAGAACAAGCGTTATAAAATTTTTGGTCATTTTTAATATTCTTCATAATTTTTAGTGTAGTTCTCGTTTTTATTCTTGTTTATTCAAACATTCTTCCACTTTAATTTCTGGTTTTAACGTCACTTTAGTCAATCCAAAAACTAATTAGGACATATCATTTTCGGCCGTCATATTTTATTATACATACGTTCAAATGTACTGTAAGGTTACGAATTATTTTATTATTATAATGCCGAAGCCAGACCTAGCTCAAAGTGTTTGTATATTTTTGTCCTTGAAGACTACAAAGTACTACAAAACTTTGTGCTGTAACACAAAGTCCCCGGCCACACTACATGATCATTCAAATGAAGCTATGTCTGGCTCCGGCATGAAACTGTGAATTGACTCAATATGCAAAGTGCCAGCCAATCAAGCAAGTGCACCAATCATATCCCACTTGGAATGGAAAGAGTTCGACTGAGGCTCAGAGTCGCATGTAGTGACGGGGTGCATTCTCCGGAGGAGCACCTTGATTTACAATACCTTGAAACAAATTCATGTAAATTACTAGCTGTTTCCTAGCGATATTGACTGGCAGTTGAGCTTTTTTAAAAGCTTCCGTTTTTAAAAAAAGCTTCGGTCTTTAACTGAGTAGCTTATAGCCTTGAGCAATGAAGGATATAGTGCTCTTGGTATCTTTATCTTCTTTACATAGTATAAAATAAAATCTGAAACCGAATCTTAAATAACGGATTTTAATGCAGTTTTCATCGATAAATAGATTGATTAACAAGGAAGGTTTATAGTTTATACATGCACACGTGCGAAGCCGGGGCGGGCCGCTAGTTTATTTACATATTTGTAATAAAAACCTACCTTACTGCAGAAAATATGACTATGGATAATAATGAAGTCTCAGGAATGAAAGTCGATATGTTTATTGTACGTCCATTATTACGTTCGTTAGTGAAAGAGAATTGCCATAATTGTATAATAATAATAATAATAATAATAATGATGATGTCCATCTGTGACGTCTATTCCGCAAAGTAGGTACTTTCATGTGAAACAATGTTTAGATATATCCAAACAATATATAAAATTTGATAAATTATTGTTCGTACAAACAACTTTGTATCGTCCTTGTACGCCATCAAGACACTCGTATAAAGTACTACTGCAATATAAGGTTCTGTATAGATATCTTGTACTTCGTCCGTCTTGAATTCATTGATATTATCCAATTCTGTGGTTCTTAATATTTATGTGCGAAGCCGTAGTTATTATCTTAAAATTTAATTACACTATTACATTAATTATCTGCTAATGAACGCCTCGTTAAAGCTTCAGGAAAAGTGCAGACTCAATTCTAATAGGTCAGCAAAGCATTTGCGAGCCGTCAAGTAATTTTTCTCAAACATGCTTGGACATTTGAGCATTATTTTTACAACCTTCTTCGAGATAAATCGAACTTGATGTACTGGTCGAGCAGCATCCGGCAATAGTGGTATGAAAATCGATATATGTCGTGTTTAACGGCCAAATAAATTACTATGTAAAATCATATTTGTCTTGTAATTTAAAAATGGAACGATCTTCTACTCCGCAACATGGCGACCAAAGAGGTAACTTATCAAAGGTTTCATTTTTATTTAGAACTGGCTTGCACATAGAAAGCTGTTTAGTGAAAAAAAAAATACTTTACAGCTTCGTCATTGGTTTTAATTTAAATACTTTTTCAAATAAAAGTTCTCAATGGTACTTCTTAGTTTAATTACCGCGCATTATTTGAGAAAAGTACTATACAAGCCTTGGCCGCAGCTAGGCATTGATGGAAGTTATGTCCTGCTATTTTTTCTGCCTTTCTACCCTTTTTATATTAAAGTACTTTAAAAATTCGATTTATTTTAAATGTTTCTCCTCCTTATTTAATGATAATAAACAATCAAAAAATTTGGCATAAAGCGATTTATTGAAGCAGGAAAAATTCCGAAAAATGTAAATTTATTGGTACATCACAAAAAAAAACGATTTTTGTGAATTAACAGTCAAATTAAAAGAAGTCTTATAAGAAATATAAACTTTAAAATAGTAAAGTATGATCGCGTAGTTGATACGGAACCCTTAGTGCGCGAGTCTGACTTGCACTTGCCCGGTTTTTTACATTTCATGGATTTCTGTAAAGTAACGATAGTTTCAATTTGCCAAAATCGATAGCAATGTTATAGTATGGTACTAAATACCTACGATATTTTTTTTTTAATTTCACTTAACCTTAGTACTTAACAATATTACAGTTATAGACGCAACGTGACTGTTGTTGTCTTTTAAAGTGGCCAAAAATGGTAGGATGGTGTGATGTCAATGTCAACTAAATGTAATATTTGTTTGAGAAAATATCATATGATATGTTATCGTTCTTCTCAAATAAGATCATAACAGTTCCTTTTAAAACTGACGTCGCGCTAAATTTGCCAAAACGCACTACCGCCGGGTTAACGACCGCAGGCACAGTAACGGTACGCGCTAGTCCATTAGTGGACTACCTGAATTGGATTCTATACTACTTAGGTATAGACTTTCTATTTCTTATATACAATGCTACACTCGCAGGAAGAGACGGCGCCTTTCATAGTCCAACAGTCACGTATAGGAATCATTATGACTTATGCATAACCTATATGTCAACGAAAGGTCACCTATAACAAAATCTCGAAAACCTCAGGACGTACAAAAATTAAATTTGTTAAGGAGGTGATTTATAGGTAATAGACGAATTATTTCATAGGGATTAAGGAGGTCTAAGGGTTCTTGCAAGTTTTGCGCGGACGAATTCGCGGGAAACCGTTAGTTTCAATGTAGTATGTAGCTATTTTCCAATGGCCGGCAACGCATTCGCGAGCCTTCTAGTAGTACATAGACGCCGTTAGTCACACTAGTGAATAACTTGCCCAATATTTAGAGCTACTGCCAAGATCGTGAAATTCGTGGCATTTTGGAGTCCAAACTTCTTTCTTCAATTTGGATTTCTTAAAGCACTTTTAAAGGTAAGATTTTTAGTTTTCAAACCGCTATATGATAAAGTAAAAGCTAATTTTACAAAGATTCCTGGCGCTTTACTCTAAGAAGAGACCATAACATAATTTTCCTATGTTTGGACTATGAGTAGTGCGTTGTTATACCGCAGGGGGCGACGACCCCGACCAATGCAAATTCGGCCTGTAACGGGCCCGCCTAATGAGGAACCGCTTCCATGCCACTCCATCAATCACACTTTTTGTCCTGCATCCTGATATACAGACGAACAAGACATGCGCTATTATAGAAACGTGACTTTTGAGGGTAAGAAAGAAAAAACGAAAACTTTCAAATCTATCTCGAGCTAGTGGAATGATTTGTTAAAGCTTATCTAGACTTATAAAACTTATTAAGTTAAAACTTAGGCAAACTTTAAGTTTTTGCATAAAACATAATTAATTTTCGGTTTCGATAGTTTAATGGAAAAGATTTTTGAAAATTCTCATTACAGTAATATTTGAATTTGATTTGTCAATACCTTAAATATAGAAAACTACAGTGTCACTATGTATGTACATACGTTCCCATTGAACTCCTTACCAAGTCAACCGATATTCATAAAAGTTGGCATTTATGTATTATGTGGTCCTACGTGAGACTTTGCTTTAAGCTAAATAGTTAGGGTTCTACACAGAAAACTGAAAACCCTCAACCTTTAAAAATATCACTCAATTCACGCGGGGAAAGCCGCGAGTTAAATCTAGTATATTTATATTAAACTTGAATAGTGTGTTCATCTCAAGTACTACCAAGCCAATTTAAAAAGGTTTTTTTTTAATGAGAATATATATTTATTTAGAAAACTATTTAACACTATACTACATTCTTAAGAAAGGAAGTATAACGATAGAAGAGCGAAAACGAAGTAATAAAAGGTTATTTTTTTATAAAACAAGGGGCAAACGGGCTGGCGGTTCACCGACGCCCATGGACAACTGCAACACCAGAGCGATCGCAGATGCGTTGTTGGCTTTTGAGAAATAAGTATGCTCTTTTCTTGAAGGTCCCTAAGTTGTATCCGTTCGGAAATACCGAAACTGGCAGCCGATTCCACAAAGGAATTGTTCGAGGCAAAAAGTTTCTAGAAATGCGCACAAGAGCTTACAGATTTAACGGTGTCCTTATACCGTTGAGCTATCGAGATTTGAAAATTCCATTAATATTTCAAACTTACCAAAAATATATTCCAACTCATAAAGGTTATTCGCCGAATTCAAAGTAATGAAAATAATCCATTGAATAACAGCCAGACTTATAAAACTTATTAAGTTAAAAACGTAGACAAACTTTACGCATATAAATAAAACATTTTTATTTTCAATGTCGATGTATTCCATTAAATTTGATTAAATTTAATGGAATACAACCCTATTTACTTCATCCGCTGCTCCTCTGAATAAAATCTTTCGGAAAATATCTACCAATAAAAATAAATTTGATTCATATTCTATAAACATGCATTCGTTCAAGTACTTAATCCTGTTACAATGAAACCGGTGAGACGATATAAGCTGATCGATTAAAACAGCAGCAAATTGTGCTTTATCCCCATCGAAATAGCTGTTCGATTCGAGTGATGCATTTATGCTGTATAATATACGCTTTTTCACGATTGACTCCCGTTAATTTGTGCTTACGATCCATATAGAAGACGGTTAACGAAAATACGTGGAAAAACTGTACTGCGATGCTTTTTCTTTATTTTTTTGTTACCTATAACACAGGCATTAAGTTGTCTACCTTAGGAACAGACGTCCGTGTGTCATATAGTCCTGTATATATTTGTATATATATATTTAAAAGAAAAAGTCACCAGATTAACATTAAAATCATTATAAATTCCATCAAAAGAGTAAACTAATCTGATAATTATCCGGCATAAGAAATGAATGATAAAATAAAAACCCCTCGGATAAAATATTTCATATTGTAGCAAATAAGACAAAAAATACTTAATTTTCATAGAACAATAAAAATAACCAAATCAGTATGCAGCCACCAGAATGAAGAAAAACCTTCTTCCATGTAGTTATAAAATGTAAGAATTAAAAAAAAAATCTTTGTTTCAGATGTGGTCGAGGCAAGGCAACTTTAGAGACCAATGAAAAAAATGGCGGATAGTGAAACGCTGTAAAATAATTTAATTTAAGAAACCGTAATTTTAATACTAAGTTAATAATAGTTTAAGCAATGTATACACCCAGGCATTTATACTTTCGAACCCCGGAACAACTGCTGAGAGACGCTCAATTTAAACATGATACAGAAATCTACAGAACATTTTTGCAAGCGAAACAGTGCTGGGCATTCCAATTAAAGTAAAAACTAAAAAAATGTTAAAGTAAAAACGTGAAAGACAAATCTAAACACCGTATTAACATCAGTAAATGTATGTTGTATTAACAGTACTGTTATTTGGTGCAGTTCGAATCTCTAGAATGTTATCTTTGTTAAGAACTAAGGGAATTTTGTAATAAATTTTTTAAAGCCTAATTAATATATGTTTTAATTACAAATGACCATAACGCTACATTATAGTCCTATACCAGTACAATATAACGCTAAAAGTAAGGAGAGTGAAATTAAGCATCAATATAAGCGTTTCTGCTATTATAGTTTAACTACTTAATTTCCATTTCTCGGCGGTTATGGTTAATTTAATTTAATGACTTCAAAAAGTTCTAGTAAAATTCTAGCCAAAAATTTACATATAGATAGCAAATGAGTCCCATTATTTAAATATCACAGCCTATTGTTAGAAAGGATGGACACTTCCAAAGAGTGCGGTTAAATCTCGAACTCCATCTGATCTACTTCTACCAGTTACCACAAGATACCAAAAGTTTGAGACTGCAATAACAATCATAACGTTTTTACTTTTCTTCATACTCCTCGACATCTACTAATGGAATAAGGGGCAGCCAATAATTTACTTAACATTCTATAAAATTCTGCTTCAGCCTATAAAATCTACGACGAAACTAGGATATAAAATTAGTTGAGGAGATGTACGAATTTTATCGATAGCAATTCGACAGACATGTGTTGAAAATACAAAATAAAACTCGTCTAACACATAAAACCGTTGCGAATTGCCAAATGGAAGTTAAACAATGCGATTACACAGAAAAGGAAACACAAACAGGTACAAAGTTGAAATTAATACCAAATACCAACCAACTCTCTAAATATACGCAATCAAAAGATATGACTATTTATGTCGCATTCCCTATACCAGTACATTCGAAACGGATATCAAAACCTATAGGATACTTCCCGATGTCCCAGAACTATGAAATTTGGCAAAAACTTAAAAATCCGAAAACTGTAAATTTATTCTTGTATAAATATCTGTTTGTCTATCTGTCTGTTTGTACGTCAATGGCCTTTTTCTGAAGAACGTGTTGAAATATAAAGTTAAAATTTGTAGTAAATATTGAGGTCTACGGTATCTTATGGCTGTGAAAAAATCTATCCTCTAAGTATTCGCAATGAAAAGATATGGCTCTTAATGTCACATTTCCCATACATAAGCAAAGACACTTGATAAAGAATACCGTATTAATCCTTATCCATTTGAATACGTTAAATACGTTGTACATTTCATGTAGATCAATATTGTCTTTTACACAATATTATTAAAATTAATATCTTTGAAGTTATTTGACACTTAAAATGTGCAGGCAAAGTAGCCGACGAGAGGTGACCACACCGCCATCTATAGGTTGCTTACTGAAGCGACCTATAGATAACGCTATTTTGTTGGGCAACCCTTATCATTTAGGAGCTTATAAAGATAGTTCACAGTTTCGGAGTGGTTTCAAAACAAAAGACTGTGTCACGAGTATTTTATAATTTAATAAATCTTCGTTGCGGTTTGTTATTAAAAATGTCAAGTTTCCCGTTATTCATCATAGATGGCGGTATGACGAAAATGTACGAGCTATCGTTGTGTTTTATAAATTGTATATCTAGACTAACGAATAAAATTTTGTTTCCTTCGATAACTGTACTTCTGGTTGGCATAAAATTATGAGATTTAGTAAGAAGATAATAGAAATTGTAGCATAAATAAAAGAAAAAGTCTAAAAACTAAAAATTCATTGTTGCATCAGTGTGTTTTTTGCTATCCGTTAGTTTATCTGTCAAGACCCTTTTTCTAAGAAATGTGTAAAGATATAAAGTTTAAATTAATACCAAATACTGAGAGTTACGCTCACTTGAAGCCTTGCGAGAACATAAACCCTCTAAATATACGCAATCAAAAGATATGGCTGTATATATCGCATTTCTCATACTAGTAAAATGTATAAAAACGGATTGAAAACCTATGTGGTACTTTCCGTTTCCCTAGAACCATGGAATTTGGCAAGCAACAATGTCTCATAACATAGTTAAAGGAAAAATACTAAATCCGTAAATTTGTAGTAACATAACAAAAAAAAAACGCAGACTGTCACATTCAAGGAAATCCCACGAGAAGTACAAATCTTACTCGTAAATTACCTTGTAAAAATATTATGTGACAGTACGGAACCCTCAGTGCGCGAGTCTCACCAATGGTCACCGACGACCAGGTAGGCCGAGGAAGAGGTGGCGCAACGACTTGGATGCCTTTGCGGGAAAGGAGTGGATTGGTTTAACTCTAGATAGAGGAGAGTGGTCTAAGAGTGAGGAGGCCTTTGCCCAGCAGTGGGACATTATACGCTAATAAAAAAAATAAAAAAACAATTTATAACGTAGAAAAAGTTTAAAAAATAGAAACATGCCAAGCTGTAGAAGTACTCAGGAACTACAGGACCGATTTTAAAAATTCCTTCACTGTTAGATAGCCCATTTATCGAGGAACCCAAATTTACGCGGACGAAGTCGTGGGCGTTGCTTATATTGAATATAATGAAGGACGTTAGCTTGGACATCCATCAATTACACAAAAGATCTGTCGCACGGGAATTTTGAAGTAAAGAATTATGCGGCGCGTTCCATGATGAATTATCCCCAGGGAGATTTATGGCGTTGAATATCGAAAATATTTTGCTAAATTCAATATTACCACAGAGTTTCGATATGACATGAGATTGAAATTTATGAAATTTTCATATTGGTAAACCAATAAAAAAAGCTTTTAACAGCTTGTTATATGTATATATATGTACGTCGACAGTATATGTCTTATGTCTTATTAATATTCTTTATAATGCCGGAGCCAGGCATAGCTTCATTTGAATGATCATTGCAATGATCATGGAGTTTGGCTGGGGACTTTGTGTAGCTGCGCAAAGTTTTGTAGTACTTTGTAGTCATCAAGGACGAAAAGGTACAAACACTTTGAGCTATGTCTGGCTCCGGCATAAGGCTTATATTGGCAAGCAGCACATCTAAATACAAGTTTGCAACTGACCCCTTTAGCCACTGATTTTACGATATGACTAGCGGATACTCTTTTTCTTGAAGACTATTAAAATAGTTTTGATTTAAAAATCTACTTACTGATTAAGTTGGCATAAAAAAACTCAGCCTAAAAGAGTTACAATTCAGGCAATTGGTTCTATAGTCAAGTCATTTTACTTCGGCTAAAATGTCCAACGATCGTCACAAGATTCTCTTTAAGTCGCAGTATGTTATTGGATTAATTAATGTGAACAAATTCGATTTTCAAAGAGTTTTGGTAAGGAAATAAAGAAATAATAAAATGGTTTAAAAATTTATTATTGTAGCGAATTTATGCTTAGCATTTTAAGGTACGTTTCCATGACGAAAATAACATTATTATAGTTGATGATTGAGAAAATGTCTTTCTTCAAACTAAAAATTACCGCGGGTAATGATTAGTATAGCGAAACCCTAAATAACACTTCAATTCGGAAAGGGCCATCGCGTTCGGGTACCAGTACCTCTTCCTCACATAAGATCGGCGTGAAATGGCGGCAATGCTGTCACGTCAAGTGATGGTGTTGTTGACGGGTTTCGTTCGCTTCAGAGTCTGTGACATCAATAACAAAAAATTAATAAATGTATGTCACTGTACACATCATACACAAATTAAAACATCTTCAAAAGATTTTATTTCACTTGCAAAATATGTTTGGGTAGAATCTTACCACTCAATTTTGGAGCAGATATTATACTTACCCTGATTGAGCTGAAGTATTTGTGAACTTAAAGAAATCTTATAAAAAGTATCAATATTAAAATAACCCAGGAAATTATTATGTGATGGCACAAAACCGGAAGCTTTGCAGCTTCCTGTGATGGATTCGTTAACATATTTGTAAATTCACACAAATTGTAATTGTTAATATTGAAATTCTCAATTAATGATTTTCTTATTATTTAATTCCATAAGTTTATGACACAAAAATCACAATTTTGAGAAGTAGAATGTTTAATTAACACTACAATTTTTTTTAAAGGGTAATGTCTGCAGTGTAATAGGTGTAAAAAGAACTGATAGAGTTTGCAACTCTGCCCTATTTTTCATTACTGGGGTAATCGTTAAGAAGTCAGCTAAGCTGAAGTGGGAATGGGCTGGGCATATGGCCCGAATAGACCCGCAAAGCTGGGCCAATATCAGAACATCCTGGATGCCCTCTAATGACCGCCAAAGACCTGGCAGGCCGAGGAAAACGTGGCACGAGGATTTGGATACTTTGCGGGGAAGTTGTGGATGAGATAGGCTCAGAAAAGAGGTAGATGGAAGAACAAAGGGGAGACATTTGCCTAGCAGTGAGACACAATAACCTAACTAAATAAAAATGCCCAAAATGAAATCTATGCAAACCCTAATTAATATTAAAAACATAACTTACCATGGATGTTGGCCATAGAATGAAGCAACGTTCTGTAGCACATTAAACCTGAAGAACTCCCATGGTGTAATTATTAATTTTCCATAGAAGAATGAGTCGAGCGCCACCAATGCCCCCCCTGCCAGTAACCTGCAAGTAGTTAAAACTTGACAATACCCCATAACTGGGCACGGTTTTCCTGTTTTTTTGCAACAGATTTACAACTATTCTGCTATAGGCAAACAAATTGGTTTATTTATCTCAATCATTTGAGATAATATACTCATGTTCCATCAAGTTTTCCTCTATGTTTGTAATGAGTGGACATAATCTTACTAATATTATAAAAGCGAAATTTTGTAAACATGGATGTATGGATGTATGTTTGACGCTCTTTCACGGATAAACTACTGCATGGATTTTAATAAAACTTTACAATAATATAGTTTATACATCAGAATAACACATAGGCTATAAATTATAAAGATATTGTGTGAATTGTCCAAAATATAATGATACATGTAAAGTAAGTAGGAGAAAATTCTGACATCTGCCAGCTATTCTGACGTGCGCTGCAAAAACTGTTAACACTACAGGTATATAGTGTATCAAGGAAATGTTTATCTTAAATATATCAATCTTTTATATTTAAGCCATTAATGCTAAAATAGTCAATTATTACGGAATGGGGCAGAAAACTAGTTTCTTATTCAAAAATACATATGTCCAAATCAAGGCTAATTCCATTAAACAGTTTAATCACAAGTGGTCAAAATTTTAAGTAATAACTTACGCAATGGGCGCATAGGTCCTCAAAAGCAGCTTCAGTCGTCCCTGATTAGTGGTAGCCAGGTTGTAGACCCCTAACACTAGCCACAACGGGGCTGAAGTTGGTCTAACAAATACAGAGAGACAAGCCAGCCATATCCATCTGTTGTCTTCTGAAAATTGTTCATAATTCATATATGTTTTTTCATATCAAATTTAAATCTCATAACATTTTTAGTGATTTTTAGATGTCTCTTCTAATAATTCTTTATTATAAACACAACCCTGACAGTGAGTGTTAGTGTCCACTAAAAAGAGTATGTTTAAACCTGGTCACAACTTCACATGTTCCTTCCTCTGCAATATGATGGACCCGGTACCCGTACAGTGAATCCACAGAATACCAAGAAATTTGTCAGCCAAATTCAACAGCTTATATTACTGTTTAAATACGAATTTTAGATAATAGTGATAGGAGGTTGTGGCATAATTTGTGGTCAACATTTGATTTGATTGCTAGGTTAAGTAGCTCTTGCGGCGACAGGGTGATAGATGGGTGACTCATTCTAGCACTGGTTTATAATTGATATTCGACCTCCTCTGTGTTTTGGGAGGCACGTGAAACAGTGGGTACCCAATTAAAGTCACTTAGTGATATAAGTCGTAAAGTTGTAGAGATTGTGGGGGTTCCAAGGATGACTTTAGATGGCAATCGGTTATCTTCCTCTACAATCTAAGCAGACCCTGAGACCCCAGAGATAGCGCTGAGGAGAAGACTTCAATAGACAGGATAACAAACTTTCTAGTTGAAACTATATTTAAGTACATAAAGTAATTATGTACTAACCTTTCTCATAGTACCCCAATTTTCCAGCTTTGAATGGGAATATTGACAATGCGATTGACACTAAGGAAGTCTCCAAGGTTTGTAACAGAGTTCGACCAGATGTGTAAAACCAGAACCATGATGTAAGAATAAGGAACAATGCCCATTTACGACCACCTGTCCATTTGTAAAAGCTGTAGTCTGCTGCTGAGCTTATTAAAGCTTGTAGGAGACGTGGAAGTAGCACCTGGGCAATAAAAATAATTGTATATTTATATCCTTTTATACTTGTGTATAACAGATATCTGTTACCTATAACACAGGCATTAAGTTCTCTACTTGAAGAACAGATGTCCATGTGTCATATAGTCCTGTATATATTTATACAAAACATGTATTGTAGACGCGGCCCAAACAGCTGCCAATCTACACTATTTGTAAAGTCACTTTACAAATAACCTTTGTAGTGTATTTCCTGATGATGCTTCTGTGTCGAAGCGAAATGTGCTTTGAGGCACATCGGAAAGTCAGTGTAGTGCTGTGCTTTGATGGCGGATTCGGTGGTTTAGTTTTCGGATTGCAGTATTGCACCGATTTTCACTCCTATTAATTTACAGATTTAAGCAAAGTAGTCTTGTATTACATGCAAGTCAAAAGAGTTTGTAAAAGTCTACATAAATAAAAAAAATTTGATTTGACTTGAAAAAAAAATCTGTTTAAAAGAAGTTATAATTGACAATAGGCTAATAACTTGATAATTAAGTCTTTCCCAAAGATTTTGCAACGAACAAAAGGTAAATTTTTAATTTGGATAATGAAACTTTATATGTGAAAACCAAATTATATTTACACCTTGATTTAAAGTTTGTACACTTACAATATGTAAATAAGGTTTTTCTTAGTAAGTACAAAAAAAATACTAACCACAGCTTCTGGACTATCCAGACCAGTTATTCTCAGAAAGGAATACAAAACTGCCACAACTCCTGGGTACAAGTAGCTTCTGATGCCCTTCTGCCATTCCCAGGTGAGGGCTCCATATCCAAATGTATGCTTATGTGCCACTTCCAATGTCTGCCAGTACTCATCAGGTACATACCACGTCTGCACGAGGAATACAGACAAGAGCCGCACAGTTAATATCACTGCCACTATCTGCGTGGGCCTCAGGCCCTTTGCCAAAGCCATTCCCGCCTAAAAGAGGTTACACCATATCATCTATAAATAGACCTTTCAAACGTGCCCGGCTTTTTCATAAGTAACAACTTCAATGATATAATTTCAATTAAACAAGTATATAAGCTAAAATTCAATTCGATTACTTAACACAAACAACTTAACCAAGCAAAATTTGGTTTATCAAAAAGTGTCAACTACCGCGTCCCTTTAATTAAAGTTAAAGCTGAATGAACACTGGTGTTTAAGTACATTATATCTATATATCTTAAAATTTTGATTAATAATTTCATCATTTTTCTTATTACTTCTCTTTACTCAGCTAAAATATAAATATTTAGTAATTTAACTTATCACTAACCTCACCAATAAGTACCCGCTAATCGCTATGAAAACGTAGTGTTGTGATTATACGTATAGCGTTATGCGTATCGATATTTATATTCGGTCATCAGTTTCTGGTATAGTATAAATAATTGGATTCTGTATATGTTTCGTTTTTGTTGTATTTTATTCCAAAGAAGCACCTTTATGAATACTAAGATTTATATACAATTAAAATAATAAGTCTATATTAGTTATCAGCAATCACTAAACTTCTGCGTTCAGCATACAGAATATAACGTCATCGCATTTTAATTCGAACGTAGCCTTGTGTTAATGTCATTTTGGAACGGTTCCGAAATCGTAATCAAAATGTAATTGTGAGCTTATTACAATAGGCGTGGCGTATTATTATAATTTTTCAAGCGTAATATATTATATAAACTATAAAATAAATGTGGCTTTGTTACATTTTACCTTTAATGCGGTTGCCAGAATATAAACAACTGAATAATTTATGAACTAATCAATCAAAATCATGCATTGACAATTATTGAAGTTTGTTTTGGTGTTACGATTTTGAACGTTAATTTACAAATGTTGATTTTTGCGAAAAAAATACAACAGTACTAACATTTAAAATAAAATCATGTTGAAAAATTGATTATAATGGGTAAGTTTACTTGTTTTTGATAAGTATTTCGCTCGCAATAACATTTTATTAAATCCTGTGTTTATTTCAGACGACGCAAAGAATGAAACACTGAATTTGTCAAAGCGTGGGTTGAAGAAAATAGAGAAAGCACCTCCTGATGAATCTAAGACGATTATCAACTTAGTACTCGACCAAAATGAATTACAGCGCCTGGACAATATCGACACTTACAACAGAGTTGAAAATGTAATTTTCGTTTGTTTTTAACTATGTTTTTTATTCTTGTACAAGATCTAAAGTTGAGTTAGATTTTCTTTTATTCTTTATCTGAAACAATCTGATTTATTATAGTTAAATTTAGTTGCATAATAGTAATATTTAGAAAATCGTTGTACTTCAATATATAAATTTGAAGACATACACATTAATAATATTATTTCTTATAAGAATAATGTTCACTAACACAATTATTTCTAAATTTGTTTTTTATATCTTATTTATCAACTTAAACTGACTAACTTACTGTAGTAAAAAGTTCAATAGGTCTAATCATCTTCTACAGCATTTTACCAAAGAATACAAATAAATTTGATGAGTCAGTTAAATAATATGTATTTAATGGGAGTGGAGATCGCCTGATTGCCGAAATTTGACCACGAATCCTAGATTTGCGTATTATATGCTAGTCAGTAGTAATCTAACGTTCGAGCAGGACAGGTCTTCTGGGTCTTCAAGTTATTATATAAATATGTAATCATTATTGTGACATTGTTTCAGCTGTCAATATGTAATAATTTCCTCTTGAGAATGCATGGAGTATCCAGATTGACGAATGTCCGTATTTTAGCACTCAACAACAATGGCATTTTACAAATTGAAGGGCTCAAGGACATGATATACCTAAAAGTGTTAAAACTGGCCGGTGAGTGATTGTTACTGAGCCTCAATTTTAATTTTTCAACCAACTTCGGTTAAAGAGCCCATCTATTTGTAGTTTTTACTAACTACACTAATTAAGCCTTAAAATAACTTTTACATGATCTATAAAACTAAGCGTTGTCTTAATTATAGATGTTACACACTAGCTTAGATTCTTATTTTTATACAATTTTTAATATAGGAAGTTAACAAATATTGTCGATAAAATATTGTTCATCATTAAAGTAAAAAAAAAATACAAATTATAAAAATATAGCGTTAAAAATGACTTTCACAAGTACTTATAAACTAAGCCTAAGGGAATAAATTAATTTTGATTAAGTTTCATCTAAATTTTCATGAAATAAAATTTTGATAAATTCAATTTAAACTTCATGAGGTTGTTGCAAAAAAGATCAATATCCAGCGGACCAGCAATATCATTCATATCAGGTGTAGAGATTGGACGCGCATTAATCTTATGTATACATTTATGAATAGAATTATAAGTTAGCATCATTCTATTAATTGGTGAATAGAGTTTTTGACGTGAGCGAGAATATTTTTCAACGAATGGTATATAAGACCATTCGTTGAATTCGAGAAGAAGGAGGCAAATTGTGTCACACAAATTTTAATTTTTGTATTTTAATACGTCTTTAAGGAAATAAGAGTTTTTTTTTATATTTTCGCGCCTCAGGACAATCTTTGTTACGGATAAATTGATTTTGATAAAATGTCGTCCGGAATATGAAGGCAAGGTGTATCTTTATGCACTCTCTACACCACTTTATACTCTTTAGTATACTCTGAAACCACGAAGGGTCAAGAATAGAGGACGAACTGTAATCCATAAACAACTCGTAGTATGAGGGTGTGTAGTACATACTAGCTGCTTACCGCGACTTTGTTGCATATATTGAATCTTGCAAGAGCCCTTGGACCTTAATATGGCCCTGTAGAAAAATGTGTTTTTAGCAGACGTCTAATAACTACATATAAACTGCCTCGCAGCCAAATGTCATCTTTGTACGTCTCGTGGTTTTCGAGATTTTCTAATAGGTGATATTTCGGTTTTTTATATATATTTATAAATTGAAATATAAGGGAATACAGAGAAGACTAGCTGTGCCTGCGACTTCGTGCGGGCAAAATTAGGTAAAAGAAATAAATAGTTTCCGTTTTAGCGTAATGTTATATAGCGTACAACCTTCCTCGATAAATGGGCTATCTAATACTGAAATAATTTTTAAGATCAGACCAGTAGTTTCTGAGATTAGCGCATTCAAGCATACAAATAAGCTTTTCAGCTTTATATATTAGTATAACAGTTTTATAGATAAAGGACTTCCTGATCACCCTACGTACAAACTGTCAAAACCAATGTCGCACCCTATGCAGATAAATCGAACGTTCCTAGAGCTCTGTGAATAACTGTCGAAATGAGCGATCGCCATCCAAACCTCAATAGCTCACGGTATAAGGTACGGGTTGAAATCCGCAAGGTACCTATATTAAGTAAGACATAGGTATATTAGGTATTAATTATATATTAGTTTAGTAGATTATTGTGTATGCAGCAACATCGAATTACAATTAAGTGTTCTGTAAAGATGTTTGTAAAAGAAAGAAAGAAATAATAAATAAATAAAACGGTAACTTTTATACAAAACTGGAATTTATTCAAAAATATATGATATATTGTACAATGCATCGTAATTTTAGCTCTAGGTATATGTGTCTGAAGATTATCAAAATGAAATTGTGGGTATGCAATAATAATTCATGCGGAATTCGTAAAAGCAATAATAATATAACCAATTTTTTTATAAAAATAAGCAAACGGGCAGGCTGTTCAACTGAGTGACAACTGCAAAACATGGGTGTTCGCGCTTGCGTTGGTAGACTTTGAGGACTGCCTTTCTCGCTAAAAATACGCCTCGCAAACATATGGCACTGTGATAGCTGAATCATTTTCAGAGAAAGCGCGTAAAGCCGGCGAGCGCAGTCATTGGTTTGTTTACAAACACCGCACTTGGTCAGAGCGACATTGCATCGCACACTTTTTATTGGCCGTTGACAAATTGGTGTGAATTTATTAAACATGCTAGTTTTTGCGCGTGTATTTATTTATAGGTAAATAAATATTTTAACTCTTTCAATGTGCCCCTTTATTTCTTTTGAAGGAATGAAGATCTGGGTATCTAGAAGAGGGAAACCTTCGGTACCATTTTGCGAAAATTGCGCAGAAGGAAGAGTGTAAAAGGCACAATTAGAGTTTATATAGAGGAATATGTGCGAATACTAATATTGCTATAAAATATGCGTTATTATTAATACACTAAATTATTAAAGTAAAACTTCACACACACCAGTGCCAAACTGTTGTTCCATTTCGGAGTCTGGCACAGTATAAAGATGTTATCTAATCTATTTAATATCAACTGTAGTCCTAACGTCCTTGGTCATCGGTAAACATCCGTACGTAAATTTACATAGCGCCTTGTACTTAACTCGTGTATGTATATGCAGTGCGTCGTCTTGAATTCAATGTGTTACGTTGCTTGCGGAACGAGTCATTGGGTTAGTTAATTAGTAATTTTATTTGTAAAACCTCTCTCTCACATACACACACAGACACACACACACGCACATATGCACACACGTTCACACACGTCGTTCTTAGGCTTCTGTTTTTTTATGTGTCTCGTCTTTTAAAACTCAACATGTCTTTAAAATTTAGGTAAAAGTGCCGGAAGAGACTAGATCACACACAGGTCTTCCTAGTGTAGCATACAATGTTTTATTCTATATTGTTTATTGTATACTTTTTGAGTTTATAAAGATATAAACATACTGATAAAAATATGACTCAATAGAAACAACGCCTGATGCTCTAGGTAATAAGATATTGTTAAGGAACTGTAGCCCGCATTCCTCGAGGTCGATTATTTTGATAGCGACCACCTGCTGCGTTCTGTTGTCGACACCTTTGAACACCTCACCGAATGGAACCGATTGTTGTACAAAAATGAAATTCGGCAAGGAGTTTAATTGCAAAAGAATTAGGGACAAAAAATTTAATTTCATCTATTAAAATTTCACCTAATATGACGCGGTGATAGATAATAGTAGTATTTTTCATATTCCCGTGAATAAAAGGTACCTATAAGTTAATAATTTATCTTTTTACCTATGTGGTAATAATGAATATTGACTGCTCATCCCTAGTCTTTGTCTATAACCTTTCTTTTCCGGTGGATGACATACAGAGGCATAAAAGGTTAAATTGCGAAAACGAGGTCTAAAATCTTCGGGACACCGAGTTCCCTGCGAGATGTCTTGTAGAACCCCTATCGGTTTCTCGACTACTGGCCGAATTGAATAACAGACCAGTCACACCTTCGCCTTCAATAGTCGCCAGTCTGCGAGTAAGTGCGGAAACCAGCCAGCAGGAAAAATGAAAGGGTAAAATTATCATCCGTACAACATTATCATCTTATTGCGGTTATCAACCTGAGACCCAAGCGTAAAGATCACTACAAAATCCTTCCTCCTCTTCAATTGATTGAGAATTTTTAATAATCCTAAGCTAAGACTCGACGAGGTTCAAAAGAACCGATCATATATTCTAACCAAAACATGATTTATTTCCTGTGAGTATAAATTGCACAATAGATATATTTATTTGTGCAACCGCTGGACTCAATGAGTGGGAATAATAAATTATTTTATACATTTCTTAAGTATGCAAGAAACGTGATTTGTCAGCACGAAAATAGACATAACTAATAAAATTGTCTTCCTTTTATGGAAGACCATGACATTTTTGTTTCCGTATGTATTATTTATGATGAATTATAAATAATTATATTATGTTTAATTGCTTATATAATATGTTATTAGCTGCTGCATATTTTAGCGACTTTAATTTATTGAATGAACCTTAAATATATCTGGGAAAATCATATCAGAGGACCCTATTATATTCAAACAAGTTGTTATGCAAACAAAAAGCTTAAAGGTTTAAAATGTTTCTATATCCAAAACACACTATGCAGTTAAAAAAGACAATTATTAAGACATATATACAGTTTATAAAATTATTAGAATATTTGAACCCGGCAAAAACGTTTATCTGTTATTTATTTTACATATAAATCTTAATCTTGAATCACTGTTTATTGACTGAAACCGTATTACCGTACGAAAATCCGCTGCATAGTTTAAAATATCTAAGCGCACAAGAACGGGATGCTATTTGTATGTGAATATATACTATATACTATGCAAAGAAGATGGATAAAATACAATTCTCTTACCACTAGGAACTTGTTCTTCAAAATAATGCCGTACAGATCAAACCAAACGAAACGCGACAACAATACCAGCACTTGACGTGACATCATCGCCGCCACTTCACGCCGATCTTTTGCGAGAAAGAGGTGCTGGTACCCGAAAACACCAGCCCATTATGGCTGCAGACCAATAAAAATATAATAATAGTATTTTAAGCGGAGTCGGGAAATAACTTTTGAAGTTTTTCAACAATATTTTTATCGCGTATAAGATACAGAACCCTTTAATATAAGTGTGTTTTGACACGCTCTTGGCCAGCACCGTTGTTCTGATAAAAATTTCGTTGGAGTAAAGTTTCGGGTATCCGATAGTTGGTTACAAGGGTGTAATAAAACTCAACTCTCTCGTAAGAACAGAGGTTGTTCTCCATATTATCTAAATATATTAGAGTCGTCTAAGGTTACAACCTCATATATTCAGAGGAACAAGAACAGCTTTGTTTTTTGTCGATTTCCTTCATGTATACCGTTTAAATGTTTTACGCGAGCCTCCTAAACAATTGTGGATTTGTTTCTTACGTCTAACTGTTCTGTAAACGTTTTTTTACAGAATGCAAGGACTTTTTGATCATATCTAATGTTCACGTTTTAACTCTAATTAAGTTTGTAATAAAAGTGGGTGTCAAAAAATTGGTAGTATTTTCTTTGTGGGTACCGTATAAATTTCAACCCATTTCTCTCACCGTTGAGCTATTGTGACTTTTTAAAAAAGGGCCATGGAATTCCAAACATTTACGGAACCCAAAAAATAATAGATATAAGTAAGCAGTTATACCCAAACGACACATAGGTTTTGAACTAAACACATCAATGTCCTTTAAACGCATAAATTTTATCTTTATATATATAATTCGACTGTACGTGTGTATGTCACCAAGAAACCAAAGAAGTCCACCTAAGCGTCTGGACTGATTTGAATGATTTTTTTGTATGCGTTTGGGCGCCCTGGATGGCTTAGACTCACAAATCAGCCCGTCAGATGGCGCTACGGTCGGTATCTAGGTTATTTATTTATACAAATATACGCAACGGGAACGGGAATGGTAACGGGAACGGTAATGGGATCGGGAACGGCAAAGGGAACGGTAATGGGAACGGGTATAATAAATAATATTAAAAGATAATAGAATGTAGTAAATAGTAAGTAACTCAACCTTCGGGCTAGACAACGTCTGCCGGGTGCCCCTTGGCACAGTGGCAGTCACTTTGTCTTCTGCTCCGGGGATTGTGGGATAATAGACGTTTGTTACCTATAACATAGGCATAAATTTGTCTTGCGACAGCAATCCTCTGGCGCCCTATTTCATGGATTATGAGGGCCCCGCTGGGTTTTAATCCCACACTCCTGTTCGCAAATGTTCCTAGATCATGGGATTATTTGCGAGCGGGGTAGTGCGCAAAAGCATTTCCCAGCGAAAAAAAAATACATTATGGACGTATAGCTTAATTATTGACGCACGTTATCCTAAAAGCGGTTATTTTCAGTACAATTATTATATCACGTCTTAATATAAGCGGCCTCTGGCGTGACCTTAGTGATAAGGGCGCCGCTTTTGATAACTCTGCATAACGCTCGTTTATACTACAGTATTAATATTTGTATAGCGTAGTAATCTTACCGGAGGTCAGTTAGGTTGTTGTAAAGTCTACTACAATTTATGACGCGACATAAGATGAAAGCAACAACGAAATATCCTTGTTTCTTATCAATATCTTCTAGGAGTTATTGTCAGAAGAACGCCAAATGTCTTAATTGGACTGTTTCTTTCTTTTGTCTCTATTAAATTTTTTCTGATTAACAGAATATTTAGATTTTGGGATTCTACTATTTAATTTAACTTGCTTCTAAGAATTAATAAGACTTAGCTGAAAACGAAGCTCGTGTGTGTGTGTAGTCTTAGGTGTGCCTAAGATTAAATGATTGTGTTAGGAATGGGCGCGTAGATAGGCGAACGGGGTTCGGGTTCCAAACGAGTCCTTCAATACTGAAATAGATTACGTCTAGTATCTTTATGACATATATGTATATATATATGTATCTCTGTCTTTAAAGGGTCTGAGTGCATGTATAAGAAGAATTTAGCAATTTGACGAGTACAAGGCAAAGTGGCAGAACAATATATCATTTGTCAAAGGTACAACAGGAAGCAGATTCGTATAGAATGTTGCCTTCAATCGAGACGCAAGGTTCGCGACCGGCGTCCGCAATCGTTTACAAAGAGCCTAATTATAGCGGGCCACGTGTGACTTTTAGTGACTAGCTTATACCCGCGACTTCATCGGCGAGTGTCAATGACCTTTTACTAACCTAATTTATAAGGGTTTCATAATCTAATATTTAGCGTTATACCGGTCTAGTAGCATGGTTCGCTTAAATTGCAGAGCGTGTGGCTGAGGTGCGAGTTAAGACGACCGAATACCGTCAGATACGCTATCCCCTCAATCTAAAATGTCACGGCTAATATCACGCTCTGATATTAATCAGGGCCCATTGTTTTACGTACCTTCCAAATCAGGGAGGAAGTTGAATATTTGAAAACCAGTGTATGAACGGGATCGCCCACATATTTATCACCCGGCCTCGGTGAGAACTGTTTTTTACGTTACAAGGAGCAAACGAGCAGGCAGCAGCCACCTAAGTGCCTAACGACGCCCATGGACATGCACGACCTAGAGAAGGCTAGCAGATGCGTTGCCGGCCTTTAATGATGAGTTTAGGCCGGCGGGAAGTCTCACAAACTGAACGAAACGCGACAACAATACCATCACTTGACGTGTCAGCATTGCCGCCACTTCACGCCGATCTCATGTGAGAAAGAGGTACTGGTACCCGGACGCGCCGGCCCAAGATGCTATATTGTATAATTACTGATGTCAATATTTAAACAATGGTAACATTAGTCAAACACAAGTTGTCTTAATTTTCATTTTAATACGATTGCATCAGAGGTCGGCAATATTTTGGTAGGCAAGGGCCACATCGTTAAAAAATTATATCTTGGGGGGCTAGACTAGTGAAATAATTATGTAGAAATAGGGCACCTAGTTATCTATTTATATAGTAGACCATTACGCAATATTACAATTCTAAACTTTAGTACATCGCAACAAAATTTTGCACTCGTGTAATATAATTATTATATATTTATAAGAATTAGATTGGCACTTACATAACAGTCGCGAGCCACAAAGAGAGGGGTCGCGGGCCACACATAGCCGACCGCCGACCTTGGACTGAACGCACTCTAACGGTTTAATATCCCAAAGAAATCTAATAAGTGGTCACCCTACACAGCGGGTCGGAGGGCTGGGCGGTGCCGCGTGCAGCGAGCACGAGGCTGCCCCCACAGCCTTATCGATCGGCTCTCCTCATAGATGCACCACTTGTTACATCTACCACTAATGTGATTGTAATGAAATCTCGCACAGACTCGTATAATATAAATGCCACGACGGTATCAAAACACGCTTATATAGAAGGGTTCTGTACCTTTTACGCGATAAAGGCATTTGTTAAAGAGCTGAAAAAGAAGTTGTCCCTTTTCGCTGAAAATAATTTTTCTAATGAGTTTTTATCTACATGGGAAATTTCAAGTCTCTACAAAGTGCGAAAAAGAAAGCAAACCGTCTTTTGCTAACGTTGAATGTGTAATAAGCTTATATACTCTATCATCTTTTATATTCAACTGCCTGTTTCTCCGCTACATCGCACGCGTAAAATGAAGCTTCCCTTAGACCTCATGAATTGGGCCCTATCGAAGAATACGTTCTTAGCGAATAACTACTTAGTATTAACTACCTTTTCATTTCATATCTATACATTCCGCCGTTTTCGAGATTTTGTGTTAAGTGACCTTTCGCTTTTATGTATACTAAATATAGACGGCTGGTCGAAATTCGCCCACAAACCACTTTTTTACTAAGATCATATTACAGAATGTTTTTATTGTTATATTTGACAATTAATATAACATGTGGCCATCATAATTACGCTTTGAGGTCGTCCAAATAAAATTTATACATGTGTGCGTAAATCATTTTGCATTGGTGTGCGTGTGTGTGGTTTACTTTTACTAATTTATTATATTAATATCGCATATAAAATTGGATTCGCA
Organism: Charaxes varanes; assembly: GCA_024363005.1. NCBI lineage: Eukaryota > Metazoa > Arthropoda > Insecta > Lepidoptera > Nymphalidae > Charaxes > Charaxes varanes. The sequence goes on along the minus strand of JANCMC010050420.1, from coordinate 9,414,664 downwards.
CATATAAACTATTTAAGAGCCTCAATAGCTCAACGGTATAAGGACTGGACTGAAATCCGCATGGTACCCGGTTCAAAACCCGCCGCCGTTGGGGTATTGTCGCACCCACTTCTAATACAAGCTTTTAATTTAAGCTTAGTAGGAGAAGAAAAGGGAATAATAGTAAATTTTATTACATGATGAAAAATTAGAAGATTTTTTATTTTAATACTTTTATTAGGATTATATCATGAACCCTCCACCGCGGCCCGCAGCAGCTCGGCGCGCTCGTCCGGCTGCATCGCCCACGACGCCACGTCGAACTGCAACAATAATCGTAAAGGTAGGACTGCTCCAAGCTACCGCTGCTACTCTGCACCAACTATTCTTGGATACCCTAAATTTCATTTTTGCAGTAAAACTTCTTTACGCACGCTTAACTTTGGAGAGAGAGCTGGTGAATAGCGATCCGAACCTAAAATCTCAGAGTCACAGTAAGCGGTCACTGTCGAAAGCTCGATCAATCGTTAAATCAAACGCCTAGCCTATTTACTTTCGACTTTAGAGTTTATCAATTTTATTGATATTTATAAACTTTTAATGTTTTTATCGACTCTTATCGACTTTCTCGAAATTTATCGACATTGAAAATTTTTATCGACTTTTGTCGACTTTAACTTGTATTTTTACGTTATCGTTAGGATAGCGAGTAAAACAGAAGTAAATTTTACTAGCGCTCACTTTAGAGAGGTAGGCGAAGGCGACGTGCGGAGGCAGCGGCAAGCCGAGCAGGTGCGCGTAGAGGCGCGGGCGGTCGCGCGCGGGCAGCCGCTGCGGCCGCACCAGCTGCGCGCACAGCTTCTGCTCCGCGCCGCCCCAGCGGGACAGGTACTCCATGGCCAGGCGCACGTCCACGCTCAGGTATCTCTGCGACGATTAATGGTAATCGATAAGCACAACACGGCACGAGTTGCAACCGTGGAAACGAGCGTTCAGCTCACCGCGGCGACGGCCGACACGAGCTCGCAGACGGCGGCGTGCGCGGGCGGGTACGGCAGCGTGGCGGCCGCCGCGCGCATGGCCGCGTCCGCCACCGACAGCGCCGCTCGTTTGGGCAGCGCGAGTCTGCAACGGGCGCGGTGGCTGTGTCAATACATACGTCTGGTAATAGATAATATCTCCTATATAAATTATTTATTATTCTACTGCTGGCATACTTTCAACCGTCTTAGCTGTAGTTGTGTCGGTACCGTCGTTGATCCGCTCGGCTGCATTCATTTTTTTACGTTTCTGGCATTGCTCGACTCCGTCATAGGATGCTCTATTGGTTCGATTTATTTTAGAAAGCCCTTTACCACCGTGTACGATTTTTGCATTTCGATCTAGCTTTTTGACGAGTAGAAGGTTCATTATACATATGGGAGATATTTTTAATTATTCTTATTTTTTATCATAACAAGGAATTGAGGACTTTTTTCTAAAGTCGGTTAATAATGTTTATATCGATCGTTTCGAATAAAACGGGCACCTGCCGACGGCGAGCACGCAGGCGGTGCGGCGCGCGACGAGCGGGCGCGCGCGCGCCAGCCGCCGCACGGCGCCAAAGTCTACGCTTCTTCTTCTTCTCATGTCGATGGCGCATCGAACAGTTCCGTTCCAGAACTCAACCACGCGAACAGCATCCTCTGTGGCTCGCATTAGGTCCTCCCGCGGACAGGTGGCAGGGCATGAAGGGCACGATAAAAGATGCTCCATTTTCTGGGGAGCCGCACCACACAAACAGCCCCAAATCAGAGTCATTCAAGATCCAAATACGCTTAATAGGTAGTATTACACAAAAAAAGCAAAAACTTTGTATTTTCACGTCTTTTATTTTCTCTGTTTTTTTTTTATATGTCCATTCCAATCAGTCCTACTTTATGAAATCTATTCTTCGTCAACGACCTGTCGTAATTATTCTCTCTGGTCCAGGCGGCCAGCGTCACAGTTTTGTTAAATAAGTCCGTATAAGGTAGCCCTAAATGCAAAGGGTGGCCCACGCGGATGGAGTCGCGGGGCGCAGCTAATACTAATATATAAAGCTGGAGAGTTTGTTTGTATGTTTGTTTACTAGAACGCGCCAATCTCAGGAAATATTGGTCTGATTATTTCAGTGTTAGATAGCCTATTCATCGAGGAAGGTTATAGGCTATATACCATCACGCTAAACGTTTTCACTTAATTTTACGCGGACAAAGTCGCTGGGAACAACTAGTAATCTATAAAAAGAAGAATCTAGACATAAGGCGATATTAATAATCGGATTTACACCCCATTTTATTGTCTGGACTCAAGATCACAGAGTTGGCTTCTTCACTCGTAGAATCCGTTTAGTGATTCCGCGTGAATAGAACTTCTAGTGAGACAAGAATCGTGTAAATCAGGGGTAACCTTTTGCCAGGCAAGGGCCATTGCTAAAAAATGGGTTGCAGGCGGGCCACACCGTTAAGACATTCCGGGTCACATTTATAAAATATTTTTATGGAAATAGGTCTCTAGTAATCTATTTATATAGTAAACATTATAAACGATATTAAAAATTCGAAATTTTATTACATCGCAACAAAAATTTGCGCTCGCATAACTTAGTTCTTATAAATAAGTACTAAATTTTCATTTAAGAAACAGCCGCGGGCCACAAATAGAAAGACTGTTGGTCACATGCGGCCCGCGGGACACACGTTGCCGATCGCTGCTGTAAATTATAATTATTGTTAAGATTTACACGTATGTTAATGTCCCACAACAGGACAATGGACTTGATGGAGTTATCCATCTCAGTTATGAGGCGAAATGTACATTTAATAAGTGCCAAAAATCAGTGTAGGTATAGTGTAGTCCCTGAACCACGCATAGCTTCTATCATCGGCTCGCTAACACACCATTACGCAAGCTGAGATCCACTCTCTGTAGAAGAGAATTTCTCGTAAATAAATTTACAATTTATCGCTTATAACTCAGCCATTTTATTAGCGAAAATGACTTTTTCTACACTTTAAAAATGGAATTAAATATTCAACGTACTTCTGTTAATATTTTTTAAAGGTATAAATGTAGGCTATAGATAAAAGAGGGTAGTTGATCATAAGGGCAAAAATATACAGACACACAGGTAAACAGGGTCAGTCGTGTTGCAACTGTTGACCTGGTAACAACTATCAAAGCACATCGTGCTGGGTGTTGATATCACACGTGCATACACTACTGTGGTGAGGTATAATTATAGTAAATATCATTTACACTGTATCGATCTTAACAGTGCCTCGTATGTTCGTAAGTACCACAGATAGCATCAAAGAAGCTGCGAGAGGCAGATGATTACTTGGAAATCGCATAGACATCATTATTGTTCTAATGCTGGATTCAGACTTAGCTTCATTTGAATGATCATTTCCATGATCATGTAGTGTGGCCAGGGACTGTGTGAACTGCACAAACTTTTGTAGAACTTTGTAGACTTCAAGAAAAAAAATCTACATACACTGAACTATGTCTGGCTTCGGTATAACGAAATCGAGAAAGAGGCAACCCTGTACAAAACGTTGTGGGATCTCTGCCGTCAACGGTCACTAGTCAAGACCGTCTCTACTGTCTGACTCTACACACATTAATTGTGTTTTCAATCATTCGTCACACTACAATTGCCACATTGTCGATACGCAAAGATCACAATTACCTAGACGTTCTTCTGTGACTACTTAATATAAACGTTAAGTTCAATAATGCAATATTTACATTTCATTAAATGCCATAGATTTTGTTAAGAATAATTTATCTTTGCGATATGTCTAATATATTTATTACCACTTTATTTATTTTTATATACCTATAAAATGCGTTTATGCACTCCAGTCAACACTGAACCCGATACTCAAGTACAGTCTAGACTGAGAGTGTAGGACTCACCGGCTAAACACCGGAATACCCTCTTAGAACCAGGATTACTTCCTTCATCAAGAAGAGAGGCGTCACAGAATCGCTGTCTACCAATAAGAATCTACCGTGACGCCACAGCGGGTTTCGTCAACAAGCAGCGCTTGTGACGGTGCCCTCGCAAGATACCGTCATACCATCATAGCCCTAAATGGGCTATTTTCGTGGCCTAAAAAAGAACCCCAACGTAAGTGGTATTAAGTATGGCAGGCAAACGGTCTGGCAAATCCTCTTGATAGAGGAGAAAGATGCATAGAGCGCCTTTCTCTGTAATTCGGCTGTCCTTGGCGTACTGGATTTGCAAAACCGTTTGCCTGTCATACTCATCACCACTTACGTCGAGTTTCTTTTTTAGGCCACGAAAATAGCCCATTTAGGGCAGGCACGGATTCACCGTCATGGGCAGGATGGGCATGCACACCACCTTAATACTTTTGTAGCGTCACATTTCCACGATCTTGTTAAAAAGGTTATAATCGTTTCGTGAGACGGGCCTTATATGATAAAAGCCAAACGGTCATGCACAGATGCACATAAAAAAATCATTAAATTTTAGGAGTTAGTGTGTAACCAGCTTTAGCGGCTGAGGTGGTTTGCGTGGATAATTTGCAAATATTATTAAACGGGACAAAAGACGGTCGCCCCCGCATGCGTGTTGAGACTGCCGACACACTTTCCACCAAGATGTAACGATGAGTTATTCTTTTGCTTAAGTTTGTTTCTGTGTTAGTGCCTACATCAAAAATGATCTTAAATACTGAAATCCCCCTAATACATAGTAGGTTTATACCACAATATAAGAAAACGCGTTGTAAGATTGTACGACCCCGAATGCGCATAATATAGTCAAAGTCAAAATCGTTTATTTATATAGACTTTTTGTAAGCACTTATAAACGTTTTGGCCAAGAGCGTGTCATGATACGCTTATAAAGAAAGTTTCCGTATCACAAAAAATGTAATACGGGTACAGTACAGCTGCATTTGAAACTCTCTGCCACCCGGGCAAAGTCGGGGTGGTCTATTGTTTTTAAGATATGTATAGACAATAATAAAGTTGCTAAGAGCTTGACAAGACACGCTTATATACAAAGGTTCCGTATATGATACGCGATAAAGGTATTTGATAAATAACTTCAAAAGTTGTTGTCCTATTTCACTCAAAGTAATTGTCCTAATGAGTTTTACCATGTTCTATCAACATTTCAAGTCCCTTCATCAAATAGTTTGGAAATCGTGGGGGGAGGGGACCACCTTGCGGACGGACAGACAGAGCGTAACTATAAGGGTTCCTTGTAGGACTACGGAACCTTAAAAGTAAGAGACAAATTAAAATAATGAAGAAAATATTAAGAAAGTGTTACCTTAAGGTTTTGTTATATGCATTTAACGTTACTGGCACTCGGAATTAATATGCAAGGAGGTTGGCTGAAGCCATTTCCCAATGCCAGGCTTCAGTGGCATTCGGTTGCTCAACAAAGGGGTATTTTTGTCCGTCTGTATTGTCCTTGCCGCGTTAACAGTTTAAACTGTCTCAAGTTAAAATGACTTCGAAAAAAGGTTCAATACAATAGTATGTATTTTAGGGTTCTGTCGTTGAATATGGTGGACCCTCAATAGCGCAATGGTGAAAATCTGTTTCATACTTGGTTCGAATTTTAATTCCTTGGTCCCTAGCGCAAGTTTTTAAAGAAAAGCTGTTATTCATTTGGTGTATTTTTATTTATACCATAACTAGCTGTGCTCACGACTTGGTCGCGTAAAATTAAGTAAAAAAAAATTTGATTCAATTTCGGCATGATGATATATAGCCAAAATAGCCTATTAGTATAGATTTAAGAAAAAAATACACTATTGTATGTTTGTGTCGTTATACGTATAAAAATATATATATTTTTAAATCATTTTTTATAATTTGATGATAAAATTAACGACTTAAAAGCTAAATTTACAAGCGTTCCTCGCGCCCTGCACTGAGAAGAGCTCGCGACAAGCTCAGTCGGGTAATTTTTTTCGTCTTATAAATCTATGAACGCTTCCTGCACGCGCGAAGAACATGACTCATTGTCACGTTCCCCCTGAGCCGAGCGTGAAAACGTGAGCGCAGAACAAGCGATAGAGAGGTACGATCGTCTTAAGCGTTCGGCCTATATCACTTAAAATTATCTTACACACAACACTTAAATTTTACACACAACTAATTTTTTTAAATTACTTCTCAAATATATTCATAAGATTCGATAATCGGAATGCCTGAAGGATTAATGAGCAATGATTGTTTATTCAGCTCTTCAAATACAGCGGTCGAATGCAGACGGGACCTGCATATAATCTAAACCTGGCGCCAGACATGTCGCTACAAATACCAGCCAAATGTCGAAAGACTTAGTATAACTAGCATTTTTTGACGTATCTATGATGATTTTTAAGGTTCCGTACGTTCAAAGGACTTCGTTGTCCGTCTGTCTGTCAACTCCCTTTTTCCCAGGAACGCCCGAAGCTATAAAGTTGAATATACTACCAAATACTGAGCTGTGTGGGACCCCTTGAAATATGTTATTTCATCACAAAAAAATTGTGTTTACTTTGTCAATTGAAAAATCTTACGAAAAGTATAAATCTTAAAATAACCTGATACAGTATAACGAGATGGTACGGAACTCTTATTACGCTAATCTGAGCCGCACTTGCCCGGTTTGTATATTTTTTTAAAAACATCGGCATTCTTTACGAATAACCTTTGTAAACTCCATCTGTTGATGATGCCTCAGTTTCGAAGCGAAAAGTGCGTTGTGATTTTGGTGGCGGAATTTAAGGTTTGTTTTGGTAATATTACGATCGAATTTACTACTATCTACATTAATATAAAATAGAAGGGTTTATTTGTAACGTCAATTTTTTTTTCTAAAGTCATATGATAATATATAAAACGTAGTTAAAACATTTTTGGATGGTCCATCTGTCCTGACGGCTGCACCCTTTTGGACGGGACTTTCACTGGTGGATAGCTGATTTTACAAGGAATAACGTTATGTACTTTACTCTTAGCTAAATAATTGATAGAATCAGGCGTTACTTTGCGGAAATCCATGACATGCATGAGAAACTAAACTACTTTGCTTTAATCCGCGAATGAAGCATTCGCGGATTAAAGCAAAGTAGTTTAGTTTCTCATGCATCTTAGCTAAATAATTAGGTTGCAGCGTAAAAAATACTGTTAAAATTTAACAAAATCACTGAATTCAGGCGGGCGAAGTCGCGGATTGCAGTTAGTACATAAAAATAAAACTAAAATGTTCCACTGAATATTACAATCGATTGTTAAGGAGTATAAACTCCGAAAATAACACCAGTTCACTAAAAGTATGTTGTTAGTATTTTGATAGTAGGATCGGATGCACCTAGTCCGTCCAAATGTCACTCGGTGAGCCGCAGCCGCATTTAGTAGCTCCGAAATAGACCGCGTTCATCAACCTCTCACATTCGTCATCCACACCTCGCCACGAACCCTTTACATTGACGGTTTTACTCGCACCAATCATTTAACTATAGACGACGAAGAGTAATGTATCACATCCAACGCTATACTATCGAGGATGTAATACCAAAATAGCCTAAGAGCTAACAAACTAACTACAACATAATTTGATATGAATTTGTATACATTAACACCAAAATAACTTGACTTTTATTCCTTTAACATTTGTCTTTCTGAACTTGGAATAGTTTGAAATTTTGTCCCAGGTGAGCATTTAAATTTTAAACCATCTGGGGAGTCATCCAAAGACGTAAAAGATAACATCTCTTATCTAACTAGACTAAACTGGAGAAAGATGTATATCCATAATATAATAATTAAAATCGGTTCCCAAATAACGATGATATCGCGGAACATAAAATACCAATAAAACTTAATCCATACTCGGAATCTTTAGTCTTAAAGGTTAAAATTATGTCACTTTTAGTTATAAAACCAGTCTTTACTTACACCTTGTGAGGTGATTTCTCATTACAGGATAAAGGTTAAATTTTATAATTATTTTTAATTTTGTATGTCATTCGGGATTTAATTTCGAAAGTGACACATTAAAACCTCCGTCAATTTAAAAGATCTTGACATAATCTTTGTAGAATCATTTGAGCACAGATTGAGATAGCCGATTTTTTTATTAAAAATATTAAGGTGTATGTAGAAGATTAATGAAAAATACGAGAATAATGTCTAATTTCATCAATACTTATTTTATTGGAGTCCCTAAACGTTATACAGGACAAGTATAACTTTTTATTAGAGTATTATGTTTATTCGGAAGTTATTCCTGATGAAGTGTTAAGTTGTTACAAAAAAATTGATAAAATGTTTATTTTTGATTAACTTATGCTGCGCAAAAGCCTCCATTTCTTTCCCGCAAAGGAATGTGTGCAAGAAAATAGAAATACTATATAGAAAATAGAAAGATAAAATAATAGAAAAAAGAATTCATACGCCAGAAACATTCATTACAGATCAATATCAGTATGAATGCATCATGCTACTAGGTTCTCCGCTGATCATCAGCGGTGTGAATTATATGTTTACACATAATTTACGGCACATGCTGAGCCGTTTTAAATACCCCTTCTTTGTTA
>JANCMC010050420.1:9367258-9405985 GCA_024363005.1 Charaxes varanes | reverse complement strand
CATCAGCGGTGTGAATTATATGTTTACACATAATTTACGGCACATGCTGAGCCGTTTTAAATACCCCTTCTTTGTTATAAAGCAGCTCAAAGAGAGAGCATAATATTTATGTTTTTTTTTTAATTTCTTTTTTTATTAAGTAGCTGTCTGTAATATTTACAAAGAATAAAAGTATTTCATTCATCCAATCATTCAATGTCGTTAACAATTAACTTCAATGTATTAATCAAGCACTTTTTCAAGCAGCCATCTCCCGCACTATCGACACACTTTTTTCCCGACCTAAATGTTTTCTAATGCTCATTATACCCAACCGATATTCCCCTCGATATTCCATTTGTAATTTGCCGCTGTCAAATTCGAACCAAAATTTAATTGAGTGCTTTCAAACGGACCGCGATACTGCAATTTCGGGCCGTCATTATGAATCTGCAGCAAAAAATTTTGACACTTAACCGCGAAGGATAAATAATAATATGAGAAGCGTGTCACTTTATATAAATATACTGATTTTGTTAACGGTAGTGTATAATTCACTTAGAAACCGTAGCAACATCAGGAGATATACTCGACAATGGAAAATCGCAAAGTAAATTTGTGGCAATATATTTCCAGTTTCGAAGCAATTTTATTTATGTGGTGGTAAAAAACGGCATACGGCTTATATAGACTATAAGCAACTACCGTAGTTTATAATATTATAACCAATGATGGTACTCTATCTTCTCTTTTCTATCAATCTTCTTCTTCGTGTAATGTTTCTTCTTACTAACACACCTTGACTTACACATGAACATTTAGTTACATTGTTCATTTTTAATTGGGACCTACTGACGATTCTTAAAGCGGATAAATAATTCCGACTTTTTCAAAAAGGTCTGGTCGTCGTGTAAAGATTAAAGGATTTAGTTTAAGTAATTTCGCTCAGACAGGAAGCCTAAGGAGTTTTGTGAGCATTGCTTAGTAATTCAACGCCAAATCTAAAGGATGTACGACGAGTAAACAGGTACATTCCAAAGCCGGAGTATCGACTTAAGAGCCGGAACGCCGTACGTATTTTTGTGTGTAGAACCCGTTCATGTTTAACACTACTTTAGGAACCTTCTAGAATAGAGAAGAAGAAGAAAAAGAATCAGATCAAGTTGAAAAAGTGGACACTAATTTGTCAAAAGCTGGCATGCATTCTCAATATTTTAGGCGTTTAAATTGTTCATGCAAGCATCTGTAGTCAATTATAATAAAGATATGTAACGAATTCTGTAGACCTCATATTAGTTCTCAATTTTGAAAGAAGATAAGCAAGGATGGTTCTCTTTTAATTCTTCTCTCTCTTGATAACTTTCACTATAAACTCTCTTTTAATAACTGAAAAGAGATAAAGAAGGATCGGTGCCCACTTTTCGCGCCTTCCGAAACATGGAGGATCACGGATATTTGGGAACCAGAGTTAGAATAGATCACCCATCTTTCACCTAGTCGCGGTAAGAGCTGCTTAGCCTAGCGATCGACTCAATAAAATTTCATGATCTGTACTAATATACAGCTGAAGAATTTTTTTGTTTGCTTGAACGCGTTAAACTCAGGAATTACTGGACTTATTTGAAAATCATTTTAGTGTTAGACATCCCATTTATCAAGGCTATATATCATAACGCTAAAATTTTCCACCTAATTTTACGTGGAAAAAGTCGTGGGTAACAACTAGTATCATACAAAATAATTAATTTACTTCCAAAAAAGCAATTCACTAACAGTATAACACTTAAATTGATAAGCAATCTAACTGCAAACCCACTTCTGCACTAATGTCTCCGAGCTCTTCCTAAATCTTCCACTAACGGTGTCAGCACAACACAGTGTATTGTTCCGTACCCATAAAGCGGCCATATTTAACTAAAAACCCCCCGGAGACAATCGAAATAGCTCCGTAATATAAAACAAGGATGTTAATCCAGTAAATGTGTCTCTTGTGACACGTTCCTCTATTTACACGATAGCTAGAGGACCTGCAACGTAAATTCATACACAGGTACCCTATTTACTGGTTTCTAACCATGTCTTGGCATAGTTCCATCCGTATACATACTTATATTATAAAGAGGAAATATTTGTTAGTTTGTTTGCATTGACTAGGCTCTGAAATTACTGGACCAATTTGAAAAACTCTTTCACCATTAGAATCCTACATTATCCCTGATGAACACGGGTGAAAAAATATTTTCAAAAATGTTAAGGATTCCTATGAAAACTTCGATTGTAATCGTGCGAAGCCGGGCGGTCCGCTAGTATGATATTATTAGTCTTTACTAACCCTCTCTGGTGTGCTTTATGCTGGAGCCAGACATAGTTTTATTTGTATGATCATTTCAATGATCATGTAGTGTCAGTAGAGAGTAAAGATTTTGTGTAGCTTCACAAAGTTTTGTGGTACTTTGTAGTCTTCAAGGACAAAAATGTACAAACGTTTTGAGCTATGCCTGGCTCTATTATTAAACTAAAAGTGATTTTTTTTAATGTTACAAGGGGGCAAACGAGCAAGCAGCAGGCACCAAGTGCCTACCGACGCCCGTGGACACCTGCACGACCAGAAGGTCAGCAGATGCGCTACCGGCCCTTAATGACGAGTTTAGGCCACCGGGAATTCTCACAAACCGAACGAAACGCGACAACTACACCATCATTTGACGTGACAGCAGTGCCGCCACTTCACGCTGATCTCATGTGAGAAAGAGGTACTGGCGCGAACGGCTGAGCTTCGGCTCGCCCCAAACACCCCGCCCGTTGACGCTGTGAAGGTCACTCTGACCAACAGCATAACACGATTAGGAAAAAAAAAATCGGTTCCATCTAGTCCTAACAAAAGGTATTGGGCAAGTGAAGTTACTAGTAGTGCGTTAACATCACCTCTTAGTGTCAATTGTTCTCGTTAACGGTCATTAACAGAGTTAATTATAGAAGACGTATTATAAACAATATGTTTGCTCGTTTACGACTACCGATAAGTACGCCATTATGAACTTGACAATGATTTTTTTTATCGCTTATGTACAAACGACCTACCTCTACAATGAAAATATCAAGTAGATTGCGTATTTGTTATTGACTAAGAAATAACGGCGACATCATCGCTTGTTTTAATAAATATGACTGCATAATAATTTTGAAAATAAGGAAATAGGAATGATATTATATTTAAGAGTTGTATATGTAACGTTGATATTCAAAAATATTTTCAAACATTTATATATTTATAACTCGGTAAAATTTCGTTAGTTTTATTAAGGTATTGGAAGTAACAATAAAACTTTTAACATTTAACCGTGGCCTATATTCAAAGTTAAATTTACTTTAATTTCTAAATCTAGTGCTAGTCTAATCTTTTATCATTTTGTACTCCACTTTATACTAATTGTTACCCGCGACTTCATGCGCGTCAAATTGGGTAAAATTTCAAATATCATGATAAGATATACATATATAGCCTACCTCGATAAATGACCTATTTAACGCGAATTTTTACTTAGCGCTAAAACTAGAAACTCCTGGTCTGATTTGAAAAAATCTTTCAGTGTTAGATAGCCTTTTAATCAAGGAAGGCTATCATATCATATCGTATCATCACGCCAAAATTATAAGCGGACGAAGACGTGGATAACAACCAGTAATTGAAAAAAGATGTCTTGATAGAAAAAGGATTTTGAATCCCACAGAAGTATCGTCGCACCCACTCGTAGTAATAGAGATATTTAGCATACTTTACGGTAGTCTTTATTCAAGAAGATGAATTTATATGTACGGAATTTTGTGTTATTGTGTCATGTTACTCGAATGGTTCTTTTAATTATATAGCTTTGAAAACGTCTCTTAAACGCTTATATTTTCTATTACATTATTTTCTTCAGCTGCAAAGTGCAATTAGTATGTGAACACTTGGCCGAGGGCCAGCAGCGTGTTTTGCCTCAAAACTGGAGTAATTGCGCTTTCTTGATAAAAAATAGCAACAGTCAAGTATTCTTGTGGTGAAGCTTAAATGCAACGAATGCCACACATTGCAGTGAAATAAAGCTAATATGCTGCATTTGTATTTTTCTATAGAGAGATTCTTGTTTCTTATTACAGAGAAGAATCTTAGCTTAATGTATAAATGCGTGTAAGAATTTTTTGGATCCAGCAGACATTGTCTTACCCGAATTTGGCGACTCTGCTATTATTCAATTAACCAATCTCCTGTCTATTCCATCAAACGTGACGCTGGCCGAATTTTACGAAATAGTAATTTACAGGCGCGTCAGTCACAACTCAAAACGTTTACTACTAACACCATTTATTTGAAGTTTTCTGAAGTATCGAAAGAATCTGCATTTTTTTGTATTGTTTTATCAATCTTTCGACTTTTCCTTTCTTTCTTTTCTTTTAAACATTCCCTAAAACAAGGGGAATGAAACAAAACAAACAGAATTTATATTAGTCTAACCGTTTTCCGGTTTTAGTGAGATTAACGAGCAACGATTGATTTTTAAATAATATTAAATGTATTTTAATTACTTTCATTATAATTGGTTGAATATTGTATTGACTATGTCTATATTTAGCTGCGAGTCAGGAACTCGTTAGCGATGGCCTTCCAATTGGTGGGGTCGTCGTCAGGATCGGGCTTCGATTTCCTGATCTTCTTCAGAATCCCCCATCCGTCTGCTTTCTCCGTGGAGGAAAGGTAGGTGTTGGTTGGGTCTTGTTCCAGGGTGTAAGCACCAATGATCAAACTCTGCACCAGCCGAGCTGATACTAAAGTCTGGAATAATGGCAAAAGGAATTTTCATCAGAAAATCTTTATATTTAGTATGCTCTCTCATTAAGGGTCACCCATAAATCACATCACACAAACTTCACGATTTTTTAACCCCTTCCTCGTTCAAGTCACAGCTTGTCACATTTTCGAAACCCTTGGTGTGACGTCACAGACTTTCTGTTTTATGTATGGATTAAAAGGAAACAGCGTAAAACTGCAAAATACCAAAATAACTTAGCGGGCTGTCGTTAAAAACCATTCTTACGGATTTATCACTCTTTCTATCATTTGGGGCTCATAGCTTGTTATAGATTTCAAGACAACCTAGTCACCTAATTTTTGTCTTACAGCCCCCCTCCCCCTTTTGACAGCTATATTTCCAAAATTAATCAAACCAAAAAGGGTGAACCGCCTGCCCGTTTGTTCTTCATTATATGAAAAATGGCCAAGACCGGATCAAGACACGCTTATATAAAGGGTTCCATCCCACCCAGGATTAACGATTTGCTAATAGCTTCAAAAATTGGTACCCAATACCGCTGTAATTAATTTTCCTGACAACTTTTTAGAATGTCCTGTCAACATGGAAAGTTTCTAGTCTCTACATCTAATTGTTTGCAAATGCTACGTGGGGAAGGGGGGGGGGGGGGGGGGGGCCCCTGGCTTAAAGGGTTTTTTGTCCTAAAAAACCGGGTAAAGGCGTTTTTTTTTCTCCCGACCGGGTTTGAGTCCGGAAGGGCGGGGGGGGGGGAAAGGGGGTGGGTCTCGGTGGTCCCGGTTTACTAAAAAAGACCGAGTAATTATATTACAAAATACGAATTTGCAACATTACAAAAAGGAGTAATTAATTATTTCGCTGAAAAAGAACGAAACGTTCAGGTATTTGATGATCATATATGACGAAAAAATTAACATTGAATGTAAGTATCCATTAACTAGTACGTGAGATTATGAGAAATTTGTCTAATTATGTACGGAACGCATGGACATACTAGCGTGGACGCACGATGATGGTCCGTTTTGCCTTCACATTTTGGTCCTGGCTTAGGACAGGCAAAAATACCTATTTCACTAATTCGAATCACTTGTTTGCTTAATTGGTATAGCCAAAAAACGTACTGATTTAATTTTATTTATAATTGATATCGCGTTTAATTCCGACTGACAGACTTTATTATTTTTTTTATAACTGACCAGTTTTTTTACGCTGGAGAAATCCATTTACGAATTAATGTTTTCGAACAGTAAATTAACCACAGAACGTGAGGCCACACTTTAACCAATTTTAAGGACATTTGATCAAAAATTAAGTACCTATTTTTATTACATAATTATAACGGGAATCGAGTACCGAGTAACAACCTTAAGCGTCTCACCAGTCCGCGTGGGCTCCCCTTATTGTATTTATTTATTTATACGCTTTACTCCATTACATACGCATTACTCCACAAAAGAAATTAATACATAATAACAAGCAAGTGATGTGAGTCGGCGTGAAGTGGTGGCAATGTTGTCACGTAAAGTGATTGTATTGTTGCCGTGTTTCGTTCGGTTTGTGAGATTTCCCGGTGGTCTAAAGTCTTCATTAAAGGCAGGCAACGCATATGCTAGCCTTCTGGTCGTGCAGATGTCCATAGGCGTCGGTAGGCACCTAGGTGCCTGCTGCCTGCTCGTTTGCCCCTTGTAACATAAAAAAAACAGCAAGAAAAGAAGTACAAAAGGCGGTGTTATTGTGTGAAGGGCGATTTCTTCCACACAACCTTTGGGACAAGGAAATATAAGAAGTGGTGAAGCAATGGTCCCTATCACTTAGAAGTTTGAAAAATAGATAGTAGCCGATTCTAAAGATCTACTGAATATGCATATAAAATTTCATAAAAATCAGCCAAGCCGTTTCGGAGTAGTATGGTAACTAGCATTGTGGACACGAGAATTTTATATATAAGATACATATATATATAGATATATCTTTCTGGATAATTTTAGATTGAAGATATCCTTGAGTTATACCAGACTGCTATATCTATGTTATCTATTGCGTTAGTGACTCGTGATAAGATAGTGCCGGCTAGACATTTTAATAATATTATCATACATTCGTTTGAAATTTCCGAAAGCTTTATGTGTATATATTATTTACAAAAAGGTCAATTTTTCGCTGGCAAATGTCTTTATTCGACAGGTATATTGGCAACATCTAATAACTGGACTGGCCCGTTGACGTTGTTCATAAGACTATAAATACAGAGACAATCGGTTATGCGGGGCAGTTGTGTTACGACCGTTGACCGGGCAACAACTATCTAAGTACATTGTGATCAGTGTGATTACGACGTGTGCATACACCAATTTGGTGAGTTATAATTACAGTAAATATTTTATAATATTTACGTAGTATCAGTGGATACTACAGATCCCACACCAGTAGCTATGGGAAATAGGTTAAACACATAAGGTACATGCAGGACTATGACACTCTTTATCTTTCACTAAAAATCCAATTAAATTTGTAGTAGCAAGGTTACCATCGACAGACAATCATTCCAATAACAAAGTGTTATAATAACAGAGGGATTTTATACAAAGCAATCATAGAGAAAATTAAATTTTATTGACATAAATGTAAGACGATAGAAAAAACAATAAACAAAACCACAGTGGCACTCCAGGGGTGTGGACAGAAGTTTTTACTTCAATAAAATTAATATGATCAGATTTTTGGCACAATCAAGTTGATAAATTTTATGATGTGGTAAGTGTCCTTAAAATTAATAGAATATGTATAAATATAATGAGGTAAACACTTGATTAAGCTTTAATTAAAACTATAATAACATTTTAAATGTGCATTGTATTCGCGCAGTTGGCAAACGCCGCGAATTACGCAATATGGAAGTGACACATAAAAACTTTTATATGAAGTAGGTGCGTAATAACTTACGGTAATGATGAATTAATAAATATATTCACGATATTATCTTTTATCATTTCTGTTATTATTTAGGAAGATATAAGAGTAAGTAGGAAGCGAATTTCATATGTTTAGGAACTGAAATGATATGATCTAAAGGTGAAGGGTGAATAGGAGTTTTTTTCGCCCTTCACACACTCTAAGAAAAAAATTACCCATTTTAGAATATTTTCAACACCTCTATATAGTTGAAGATATATATATTTTTGTTTTCTATATGTATTTTTTATAAATAATGTAGTAAATCATAGAAATTATTTCGTATGCGTTCGTTTTTTCTTCTTTAAATTATATACCTTAAAGAGGCGTTTCCTGAACCACATTGACTTTGCTTTTTACACGGTTAATACTTTTAAGAAGCGGTTATCTGGTTACTGTTTAATCTTTGTTCATTGTACGGTTTTCCAAAATGAAATATAAGTCACACGATGGTATGCGAGAGTGACATATCTATATTGTGTAGTCAATCTTCATGTAGTATTAGATATGATTTTCGTTTGTCATCTGATTTTGATAACATTCTTGTCGGGACACTATTCCAAGGTTTCATAAAGCTCTAATTATTTTTAAAACATCCTGATGTGTCCCACAGCTGGGAAAAGGCCCCCTCTTCACGGTCAAAGATCACAACATCTATTGGAGGTTTAATATTAAGAAAATTCGTTTAACCAAATTATGAGTTTTTAGCTTGTTCTATCAACATGGAAAATTTCAAGTTTCTGCGTCTTATAGTTTGGAAATGCCAGAGGGGGGACCACCTTGCGGGTACACAGACGGACGGACAGACAGAGCGAAATTATAAGGGTTCTTTGTAGTACTTCGGAACCCTAAAAATGTACTCAAGTAAGTTTTACAAATTAATTTTAACTACAATTGTATTTTATTGAAGCAACCTAAGCGAGAGAAATTTAGATTTCTTTTTACGGTTCCTACATAATACTACACGGAATCATTATAGATTCGCTCTGTCCATTCGGTCGTCCGTCTTTCCGCTCGCAAAATGGTTCCCCCAATAGGGTTTCCAAACTGTGAAGACTTGAAATTTTTCTTGTTGATAGGACATGCTAGAAACTCATTAGGAAAATATCGAGTATATCGATAATATCGAGTAAATATATATCGATATACTTATCAAATACTTTCGCCGCGTATCAGATACGGAACTCTATAAGCGTGTTTTTAACACTCTCTTGGTGCATTACTTGTCTTTAGATTTCGCACAGTAATTATTGCAAGTTTGACATAGCTTATCTGTTTACATTTTTTTCAATACGTTCTTATCAAAATGTGTATTTTGAAACGTGCTTGTTAGTTTATCAGCAACATTCTTGGCTCATACTTCTGTTATAGCAAATAATTTGTGGAATTTTACATGATTTTTTTTTATGTCACAAGGGCAAACGAGCAGGCAGCAGGCACCTAAGTGCCTACCGACGTCCATGGATATCTGCACGACCAGAAGTCTAGCAGATACGATGCCAGCTTTTAATTATGAGTTTAGGCCACCGGTAAGTCTCACAAACCAAACGAAACGCGACAACTATACCATCACTTGATGTGACAGCATTGCCGCCACTTCACGCCGGTCTCATGTGAGAAAGAGGTAGTGGTACCCGGACGTGCCGGCCCAATTCAGCTACAAGCGTGGCACTACATCTAATTAAATTTAATAAATTAGATTTTATCAATATAAGATGTAATGTAGTTTTTTTTTTGCAATCTGTGTGCAATTATTATTCATATAGAGCGAATAGTTTTGGTACAATTATATAAAGTTAGTTCTACGTGGATATGAATAATTGCTATTTTATTTTGTAAGGCGCTAATTAAGAAATGTTTGCTTGTGCTAGAATTTACAATTGTATTGCTTTATTGCATATTAAGGAGGTAATAGATGGGTGACCTGCACTTGTATATATTTGATACCCGATCTCCTCAATGTTTCAGAAGGCACGTAAAACAGTGGGACCCGTTTATGTCACCGAGTGATTTTAATCGCGAGGTTGCAGAGATCGTGGTGGTTAACGTATTTAATTGGGTACCGATTAATACAATATCCTTTCTCATAGTTTTGTAAGTAATGCATTATTGTTTTGTAATCGAGGCGGGAATCGAACCCACGACCCCGGAGCAGAAGGCAGGGTCACTGCCCACTGCGCCAACGGGCCAGTCAATCTATCTATCGAGAATGTTCGTGTAAGGCCCTCTGGTGGATAAGTGTGGTCTATGGGGAGATAAGAGATGCACTTGCTTTGCAAGTCGTATCTGATACATTCGTTATAATAAAAAAGTATTATTGTAACTTTATCTAAACGTATTGATTTTATGGTCGATATTTGAAGTACGCATTCTAAATACCGCATGTCATTTATCGTAAATTTACGAGCAATAAATTTGCTGAAAAGCGAATAATTATAAACAAGGTTTCCACGACTGACACCAAGAATCATGGTCGATAAATTATGGGTGAACGGGTCACAATCAATGTCACGTATGTTAAATGGTTGGACATATTTAATAACATTAAAACTTAATGGTTTACCGGGGATTTATGACTGCAATGATACTGGATAAAGCTGTGCGTTCACGGTCTTAGTGCTGATGCATCTGGCGTATGACTGGCACGTTGGCGCAGTTGTCAGTGGCCCAGCTTTCCGCTCCGTGGGTTGTGGGTTCGATTTCCGCCTCGAGACTTGGTGTATTATCTATATATTTATACGTTTCAAAAAAAATTTTGTATTACAGGCTTATGTTACCTATAACACAGACATTAAGTTGTCTACCTTAGGAACAGACGTTCGTGTGTCATATAGTCTTATGTGTGTGTGTGTGCGTGTGTGTGTGTCTATAGCGCAATGTTACTATCAATCTATGTTAGATTTAAAATAGCTTTTATAGTTGTAAATAAGGTGTTTGTCCCTCCTCTTAGCAAATAGACAGCGAGGTTGTTCTCTCACATTGATTTGCTTAAACACTATTCTGTGTTGTGGCTGTATTAAATTTGTCTCAAGATTTTGAAAAAATAAATTACACTAATAATAATAAAATATATATAAATTGCTGAAAATGAATATAACCTAGTAGTTTTAGGCCGTAATTCCTGAGAACACAGGTTTGAGACTTTGGCGGTAAATATATACGTGTGTCTATCTTAATTTATATGCAGCAGATGTCAGCAATGCAAGATTATAGAACAAAAATACGTCACCGAATCCGTCAAAAATATTAATATTCAGAGTGAAATATGTTTTTTTTAAATTTTGTTACTCATATTGTCTCTTATATTTATGACCAATCAACTTCATCAAACTCAAATGCGAAAGTGTACATGTGTATTTAGTGGGTATTTACAAATATAAATATTTTTTTGTGTTACAAGAGGGCAGACGAGCAGGCAGCAGGCACCGAAGTGCCTACCGACCCCCATGGACATCTGCACAACCAGTAGGCCAGCAGATGCGCTGCCGGCCCTTAATGACGAGTTTAGGCCACCGGGAAGTCTCACAAACCGAACGAAACGCGATGTGAAAAATTGAAACATGTAAACGTTTTATTTACAACTTTAGTGTCGTATACCTTCGAAAGCCCCGATCACTCAATCTTCATATTGTTTTTACTTATATAGAGAGCATGATGAAAAATGAGAATTTACATTTTTCACACCTCTTATGCCGTATTCCTTCCTGCCAAAGCCACGATCGCTCAAACTTCATAATGGGCCATTGTTCTTACCTGTTACCAATTCATATTTTCCACACCTCTAGTTCCGTATTCCTCCCAAAGCCACGATCGCTCAAACTTCATAATGGGCCATTGTTTTTACCTGTATAGAGAGCATGATGAAAAATGTAAATTTACATTTTTCACACCTCTAGTTCCATATTCCCGCGAAAGCCACGATCGCTCAAACTTCATAATGGGCTATTGTTCTTACCTGTGTAGAGAGCATGCGCTGACAAACTTTCAGTTTTTACGAAATGCCGTAATTCTGGTTGCTCAGGAGCTCTTAATCTACCTGCTTCCCTTCAATATTATGTGAAAATATACACAGTTATTTTTCGTAGCAAATTATCAAAAGACAGGAAAAGTACAATAGGTGTTACCTTGGAGAATAAGCTGGTGCTTGTTGCTACGTGTAGATCGTAAATTTATTTAGGTACCTTGTTGAAGTAGTTCTTTTTGTTGTCGTTATGATGTCATTAAATAAATCGGCCAAGTGCGAGTCAGGCGCGCAAAATAAAAGTTCCGTATCACCACTTAATACTTTATTAGGTTATTTTAAGATTTACACTTTTCATAAGATTTACACTTTTCTTCTAATTTGACAAAGTCACCGACTTTTTTTTGCGACGTTACTACATACGGTTTTCAAAATTTTTCCTTTACTTTTAAAGGGGAACAATTTCGTCATACATGACTTTTGCTAAACTTTAACCAACACGCAGTGCACGCAGCGAATACGCTTAAATGGAAAAAATAACCCCCTATTTTAAAACATTTTACATTGGTGCTCCGCTCCTTTTGGTCTTAGCGTGATGATATATAGCCTATAGGCTTCCTCGATAAACGGGCTTTCTAATACTGAAAGAATTTTTCAAATCGGAGCATTAGCTCCTGAGATTAGCGCGTTCAAACAAACAAACAAACTCTTCAGCTTTATATATTAGTATAGTTTTTAAGTTATTATTTATTGTTATTGTTTCCTGTTGTGTGCAATAAGTATAAAGTAAAATACGTGATAGTAAACCTTTATATTTGAAACGTTTTGAGATAAAAGGTGACAGGCCTTAACAAACAAGTACATCTTTGAAGACCTTTCTAGATCATTGTTTTTCAAATTGTAGGTCGTCGTGTCCCGGTGTGTCTTGGAATGGGTCAAGGGTTTATGACCGCTTTAGAAAGCAGAACAATGAGGATAAGATGTTGTTGTAAAATGTTCAATATTAAAACATAGTTTAACCTGGCCTTTGCTCAGCAGTGGGATGAAATAGGCTCTAAATAATAAAAATATTAATAATGCAATGCCGGGCAATGATTGTTGATATAACTGTTCCACATGACGATAATCTCATTAGAGCTGAAAAAGAAAAGTTAACTAAATATTTAGACCTTGCTCATGAGATTACTGCCATGTGGAACGTTAAATCAGCAGACATTGTCCCGATCGTTGTCTCAATCAATGGTCTAATAGCGAAGAGCTTTAGTAAACACCTAAAAAAGCTCTCGCTTGATTGTTGGGTCAAGAGTCGGATACAGAAGGCAGTATTGCTTGAGATGGCACGTATTGTGAGGAAGTTTTTCAATCTGCAGCCCTAACCACCGGTTGCTTGGGTCCTTGCCTCGCTTCCGGCAGTCATCTATTTTTTATATATTTTTAATTGTTTGTATTTTTATATTAATATTTAAAAATGTATATAAAGTAAGGTATTCAAATAAATGATAGTAATAAAATGAAAAAAGTGATGTTAATGATTTCAATCTTTATACATTTCTTATTGATATCAGGAAACGTGTGATTCATGGGATTTCAAAAATAACTGTTATATAACCTCCATATTGTTGATTGAAAAGAAGCCTTGGAGTTAATCAACCAATAAAACCAAGTACTTAACTTACCCGACCAAATTATAGTGGATACTTGGTTAAGAAGTACCAAGCATAATTTGGCCGGTACCATGATAGCCTCTTTGCGTCAGACAGTACGTAATACAAGTATATTTACTGCAAAGGTCACCTTGATGTGCAGCGGGGCAAAAAGCACAACGTCCATTAATTATGAAATAATTATATACTCATGTATTTTTTTATCAAAAAAATATCACATTGTTCCCTTTAAAGCTGATTATATACACAGGTAATTACGCAAAAACCCAGAATCTCCATCAAGAGCGAAATGTCAATCACCTTGTCAGCCAAAATTGTTGACCAGAAGAGCCATAAATTGCTTCCATAATGACCATTAATGAAGCATCGATTCGGTCAGAGCCTTATCTGGCCTATTAACCTTGGCACGGTTTCAGAAACCTTGGCCTCAAGCCTACACCCTGAACTGTAGGCTGAAGATACTTAATTTGGGCTTAAACTTCCTTAATAAATAGGGCTGGTTTTCCAGCCAGTGAGGAAATTGATACATGCAAAAACTAGATGGCTATAATTTACTACAAAACTTACGTGCTATTAATTGCAAAATTAAATAAAATATCCAATACACTGCTTTTACTATGGTAGCACTGCAAACACTATATGTCAATAATTTTAGCGTGATGATATATAGCCTATAGCCCGCGGTCAGCCATTGAAGCGGTGGATGGATGTGGTAAAGGAAGATATGAGAGCCAATGGACTGACAATACGGGATGCACAAGATCGGGCATTCCCACTTGCGCTTTGCTGACTTTTTTTTTTCGTAATTCTTACGAATTATAAATTAATTGTCTAAAAATAAAGTAAACAAAAAAAAGTTCGTAAAAAGTACCACATTCTCTCCTACAATAGATTAAGTTCGGCCGCAGCGTAGGGTGCAAAAAATAACGAATTTATAACTAAGATGTAATTTATTTTAAAATAAAAATGAGTACACGTTCAAGTACGAAACATTAATTCTTACTCGAAGACGAATACAAGAATGCTTCTATATAATGAAAAAAAAAAACTATTAATTATCTATGTTATAGCGACTCCCGTTCGAGGTTAGGTTGTAGAGCAGCAACTAGCCTAATGGCTCCCGTTCAAGGGTAGGACAAAGAATGGCTCTATAGATTTTTTTTCTGTTTGTGTATGCTGTTGGTGGACTGTGGCCTTTACAGCTTCAACGGGAAGGGAGTTTGGGGCGAGCTTAACAACCGTTTGCGAAGCCCCGGGTGGGGCTCCCGATTGAGAATCGGTGATCCACGGGTGCCTCCTGTGAGGCCGAGTCTGCGGATACCGTATGTGGATGAGTTATGTGACTGTATGGCTGTCACGAATCGGCGAACGCGTCAACGGCTCTGTATAATAAAAGGAGTTCATTTCTACTACTGAAATTTTTCCCTCACCACGTGGAGACACGAACAGATTCCAAGACACATTCAAATTTGTGAATTTAAGCAATCCGTCGTATATCAAGTAATTTTTAGGAAGCGCAGAGAACATGACACTTGGTTGCACGATATCCAGGAATTCTTCCCTTCCCTGTGGAAACACCTGCGGATTGTGTCATCGATGGCCGTGGCGGCTCATGCCATAACAAATACACCAATATTTACGTTTTATCATTTACAAACAGCGTGTACATCTGTTTACAAAGAGTTAAAGCTCAAACATTAGCGATGCAAAAACAGTTCTTTTTATATATCAAAGCGACCGAATTAGACTGGACGCTACTTGTATATTGACGTCATTGTATTATGATAGAAATGACCACTCGAAAACACATGTTTTGATATGACTTCGAAGCTGAGACATGCAAACGGACCTTCAAGAAAAACTTAAAGTACGTCAATTAAATGCACATGTTAAGTAACGCCTTAGAGTATATAATTCAGGTAGATACAATATTAAATGTAATTTACAAAATTTACTACATAATAAAAAGGGTTTATTTACACTAAAAGTCAATCGTTGGAATTTATTCCCGTCTATTTGGAGACATGAAGAGATCAATCCTCAAGTGTTCAAGAATTGAACACTTCTGGATTCTTGAACTTAAGGAATTGTCGCGTCTCAAATGCTTTTTAGAAAATTAGAGGTAGCACCATGCTTGTAGCTGAATTGGGCCGGCGCGTCCGGGTACCAGTACCTCTTTCTCACATGAGATGTGCCTCAAAATTGCTTTTTCCGCGCCTGCGCTTGCACGCTCAGCTCAGGCGGAATGTGACAATGAGTTATGTTTTTTCGTGCTTGCAGCCAGTGTTAATCGAATTATAAGATGTTATCATACCAAAAATAAGGTTAGTACTAATAGTATATAGCACATATGGTAATAAGAACCAAACCCTTTTTTACGTTCCAATAAAAATTTAAATGTTAATTTTGACAGTTTTGGTTATTTATAAACTTTATTTTTTGTTAGTTTAATATTCCCGTTTCCCCTTTACTATGCATAAAAGCCGTGACGATAATAATGTTTGCAGAAAGTTTCTTGAAGTACGTAGCTTCTTTTACTTTAATGTTTGTACCGTTGTGGTCAATCTCACCATCTCGGTCCAGGTCCTCGGAGACAAGTGTGACCACCTCATCCCCGTGCTGCGCGTCCTCGTACAAGTAGACCGTCACGTTGAACTTATCTGTTCTGGCCATCGGAATCTTGTTGTTCGTGTCAATTATTTGAATCGTAATCTGAAAGTAAAATAGGTTCGATTGTAAGCAGGTAGAGACGGAGGAGGGATTAGCATGCTTTAGACAGGTCTTCTTTATCTTTACATAAAAAAGGTTTATTATAAGGGAGTACTGACACTACCAGAAAGGAGTCAATCATAAATTACGTCACACAAATTGTACGATTTTTAACTCCTCCCCCGTTCTTGCAAAAGGTATAATGAACTTTTGAAAATCAGTACACCCTTTTCTCGAAGATGAGCTTGTATTATAATTATTTTATCTGAACTCCACGTAGATGGTTGGTTTCATATTTTCATTTCCATTAATTGTCCAGAATGTATCCTTTTATGCCCAGGGTGTATGCTCTTTATCTGTCCGATAACTGGTTAGATTTATTACGGGTACGCGACTCTGAACTACCCTAGCTAGTGTTGCCTCTCCCCCAAATCGTTCGTGACAGTAGTATCCGCATCTTTTTTTTCTTTATCTACCTTCATATCCGTTTACTAAATCCCTTATTCCTTTAGACCTATCTATTCATCTAATTAGAGGTAGCACCATGCTTACAGTTCTTTTGGTCTGCAGCCTAATTGGTTTGGTGCATCCTGATACCAGTACCTCTGTCTCATATTAGATCCTCGTGACAGACCGCAAGGCTGTCACGTCAAGTGACTTTATTGTTATCGTGTTTCGTTCGGTTTGTGAGAGTTCTCGGTGACCTAAACCCCTATTTAAAGGCCGGTAACTCATCTGCGAAACTTCTGGTGGTGTAAATGTCCATGGGCGTCAGTAGTCACTTACGGCCTGCTCGTTAGCCAATTGTAATATTTAAAAAAATCCTTGTATACTTACATTTCCTTCTGTATCCCAGCTCGTCGTATCTGGGGGGCAGTTGTCCTCGTCCTCTTCTGAGCATTTGTCGCTGGCGATCACCGTGTAGTACAAGTTGTATCGCGGAGGTATGTCAGCGTCGATAGCTCCGTCCAAGTCCACCTCTATTTGTCCTGACACGAAGTCGATCTTCACAAGGTCTGGTAATGTATCTTCGCGGGGCCTGAAAACGTTAGGCATAGTGACATAGAAGAGAAGTGATCTTACGTAGGATCGCTTTAGGGTTACAGCTTTGCACTTGTACCGGGATTCAAAGATACGAGTGCTGGCCATAAAATGAATTCATAGACAAGGGCTTGTCGCTTAAAGGAAAGAGAAACAAAAATTGTTACAATCGTTATATTTAAATAAAGCCAAAATCAAAATAAATTGCATTGATGATAATGGATTGACCTGTATAAAGGTTTCTTGAATAATTATACGCGTACATATGTTTTATTAAAATAAAAAAAAGAATATTTTGGAGTTATGCTCGAAATTTTTTTTACTACTCGCAGTTAGGCTTTGAAGTGGCCATAACGTCAGCCCAGCAGGGTCGTGGTTTCAACCGAGCACCTTGCGTATTTCAATTTATCATCATTCTGAACTATGTATGTTTACTTTCGAGCGTAGCGCTTTATACGAGGCATATCCTTCGACATACAATCTCTTGACGACATTCCTCTCTATGTAGGTGGTGAAGAGGGGTATCAATTTTTTAACACCTTCCTCGAAGTAGTTTGTCTCCAACCCCTTCGTCCACTTCTCCAACTCCTCCTTAACCACCATGTCGATTATATGAATTGATCAGTGGAATGTGTGGGATGGGTCAGGACATCCCATTTAAACGAGACAAGAACTTCCTTCGTGGCGTTGGCCGTAAGTTATCTGGTACTATCGTGCAGCAGGCAGACTCTTTCTGCCAGCATGCCTCTTCGCTTATTCTTAATCGCCCTCCGTAATTTGTTTATGGTCTCACAGCATATTGCAGAGTTGATGATCTCCCCTTAAGGCAGATATTCGGTTAAAATTCTGCTCAGATAACCCTAAAACGCGGATACCATGATTTTCTTAGCTGGAATTGTGGTTTGGAACTTTTTGGCGGTGGGTAAAGAGGTGAGATGCCACTGTTGAGACTGTTTTGGTTTCTGGCGTGCAACCCAAGCTTCAATTCCAGTAATGATGAAGCGGAGAAATTCACCTCCATGGACTTTACAGCGCCTCAAAACCTTTTGCCCGGCCTCCACTTCAACTTGTGTTGGTCAGTCAGTTATTTTGGAACCCACCTCACGGACATTTTTCGAACTCCGAGGGTTTCTGTAATTGTTTCGTGTAGTAGAGTAGATTTAAAGATTCACGGAAACATTGCAGTAAGTTCATCCACAGTCAATCTGCGATCATCACGGAGCGCATTTTCGATTTCTTTCACAATTTTGTCAGTCACAATTGGAGGTCTTTTCGCTCCTCTGATCTCCATGCACAGACGAGCGACCGTTTTAAAACTTGCAACAGCACTTGTACACACTCGAACACAGTCATATGTAATTTTCACCTCATTATAAAGCTCAAACGGAGGTCGTTCCTTCCAAACGAGATAAAAAGGATGACGCCACGTATTTTGCACTTGGCGGGAGACTGAATTTGCATTGTTTACGAAACATGTTTTCACTGCGACAATTCTCAACGTACTAACTTTAAACTAGTCTCGTTGCAAAGGGGAGAGTTCAGGCTACGCTGCCGTATGGCCAATATGACAAAAATAAAATCACTTTATTTCTGGATATGCCTGGCATATATGTCATAATAAGTGTTAGACTTACAATATGGTGTAGCGGACTTGGTTGTAAAGGGGCCCGTCGATGTCTGTGGCGCTGACCGTGCCCACGACGGTGCCGCGCGCGCTGTTCTCGCGCACCCGCCGATCCTGCGCCAGCGTGCCCACCACCCACTGGGGCGCGTTGTCGTTCATGTCCACGATTGTAATCGTGAGTGTCACTGGGGCGAATTGTTTTAATATAATAACACGAGAACATTAATAATAATAATAATGTAATACCTATATGTCACTGGTCGGATAACAGTCACTAAAGATCTCCAAGCCCTCGGCAAAGTTGATTGGCGTAAATTAGCGCAGAACAAAACCGATTGACAACTTTTAGTGTCGGAGGCCGTAAACCTCTTCGAGTATCAGTGAAAAAGATAGTTATGTATTCATTAAAAGCTCTAAAGCCGGCTCTCCGAGTTTTCTTTTCCGGATTCCATGACTTACGCTCATCATAATGGGTTCCAAGGACGGTGTTATTGTCCACCACCCGAATGGTGACGTAGAGGATTTCAAACTCCTCAAAGTCGATGGTAACGTTGTGTCGTATCTCCCGCACCACCAGTCGACCGACAGCAGAACCACGGTTATCGGGATTTGGATACGACGTTTCAATTTCCATGCAACTACAATGAATTAAAAAAGCTCATTTACACAAAATAGAGATCGACGGCTGGTAGCAATTCGGCCACAAATCATTTGAAAGGGTCGAAATAGGGGTTGATAGTGTGTATGAAAGTTCTTCATTATTAAAGCTAGAAACATGTTACTATATTCTTGAGCTACTGATCAAAAATGGGTAAACATCTGGTCGACCGTTTGTGCAAATTCGACCCCTAAGTAGTTTATAGGGGTTTAAAGTTTATGAAATCATATAATTTTTTGCTATATAATTGGAATTTGACAGAGGTAGTTAGTAGACGTTAAAGAATTAAATCCATTATTTCAACAAATTTTACGCGGACGAAGTCGGGAGTAGCAGCTAGTTTATAGATTAAACATAAGGTTTAATATATGGTAAGAACGAAGAAAGTTTTTGTATAGCCGATGAAAAAGTAGGCAAGTTTACTTACCCCACAAATTCAGAAGAGCTAGTTTCCCTGCCCTGTTTGGTTGCATACGAGGTGTTCCACATAATTTGGAAGTTCAAGTCTGCCGTCGTGTCAGGATCTGTAGCAGTGATCTCTTGCGACTCTCTTGTGACCAAGAATCCTTCAGGGACGTTCTCTTCTACATGAGGACTGCCCCGAGGCTTAACATAGCAAAATATTGAAGCTCATTAATGGCAAAAGTTTTGGAAAGATGCATGCTCAAGTTCTACCGTGATAAGGATATATTGTATTTGACATTATATTCTATTTAATACTACAATTACTGAACATGGTTTAAATAAACTACGACTATATATCGTTAAAAAGCAATCAATCCCAAGAAACTTACCAGTCTTAGACTGGGAGGTGTATTGTTGATGTCGTTCAGACGAATCACCAACTGAGACGTGACGCTGTGGTACGGAGCACCCAGAGTGTCTACCGCCTGGACCTACGGAAACGTAAAACTCGTAGCATCGATTAAAGGCAGTATTATTAAAATTAGCAGACCTTAAAAACGTAAAAAAACAAGAAAGAGGGATTAAATGACGTACGTCTCATGAAACATGCTTTAAAAATCAATCTTAATTACCTACAATACACACTTGGTATACTAAGAAACTCTCCAGATGTACACACACAAAATATGATCTAAGCCAAAAGATTATTGAAATTCTTAAGGCAAGAAATGCTTGTCCAATGTACCCACATGTACAAACGTTGTAAAAAGGACTAAAGTAGACTAAAAGAAACTAACATTAAACAAAAAACTTGTAAGTTTTTTTGTAACTAAAGAGTTAAGCTTTGTCATCACAAACATACACTGATCTTTGTGGCGATTACTATGCTTTTTTTTAAATTTAAAATAACAACAAAACAAAAATATCTTCAACTGGCGTAACTATTTTGTGCAAACACAACATTTTCTAACCTGTACAAGTATTTCGTTCTGTCTGTGGTAATCGAAGGCGTTGTCAGCAGAGACGAAGATATCGCCAGCTTCATTGTCTATTCTTAAAAATTGCTGCGCGTTCCCCATAAGCGAGTATCTGTAAACAAAATCATATTTTCCAATAATTGTTTATGTTGGAACTGTACTTCAATGTCTATGTTTTTTTTTAAAGATGTGATTAAAAACATACACGAGGCGGCGCTTGTTCAAAATAGATAGATGTAGTTACTTGATGTACCAATAACCCTATCACCTCCTAACGGCATTACGTCGAATTACCAATAACCCTGTGTAATACTCAAAAGAAAAACATTTTCATTTGACAGGCGTGTCAAAGCGCAGTTATGACGACCGCATGCACTTCAACAATTAAATGTAAAATTGTTTTTGTCCAAATAATTGAAATTTTGTACCTATAAATAAGCATATAGTACGCAAATCTAAACATTACGGGCCGTATTTCGACCCTCGATACATAAATATAAATATACCGATGCCAAATTGTTGAATTTATATCCAAAGAGGTACTTCATTCCTTTACGCATGTGTGAATTGTTCAAAATTGTACCTTAAAACATTTGAATTATCGAGGCATCAATAATTACGTACTGCAGATCAAAACCTTAGCCCCAAAATTAATCCGGCTCTTAGACAATAAATAACTTGACGATAACGGGTTGCCCCAAACCGGGGTTAGGGTGCTGGTCAGTTTGTCACGCGTTAGTTTTAACTGAGCGGTTAGATAAATCATTGGAAGCTGGCGGTTTTTGTTTGACTTGACTCCGACCGCTTTTTACCAATATTGGAAACTTAGTAATACATTGTTATAAGATTTATTGATAGCGTAAAAATTGACGTTTATTAAGTGCTTATAAAACAACTAAATCAAAACGGTGTTAAGCTTAAAAAAAGTGTAACTGGTACTCCAGTAACAAGTATGACGTAAAATGTTCTTCATATTTTATTTGCTTAAAAGTTGCCAATGCTTTGTCAAGATACGCTTATATAGGGTTCCGTATCTGATACGTGATAAAGGTATTTGCTAAATAACTTTCAAAAGTTTCCATTTCCAATTTCGCTCAAAATAATTTTCCTAACTAGGCTTTAGCATATCCTGTCAATATGGACAATTTGATGCCTCTACTTCTAAAATTTTGGAAATCCTAGGGGGGAGGGGGGATAGGCATCTTGCGTGCGGACAGACGAACGGACAGAAGGAAACTCTAAGGATTCCTTGTAGATCTATGGATCCCTAACAAAGGTGATCTCCTTTCAGATTCTGACACTTAGTATTTTTAGAGTATCTTAGGAACCAGACGATTCGATATCGGAGCGAAACAAGCGTGAAAGTACGATCAAAATCAGTGCAGTGCTCTATAACATCGGTATTTGTGGTGTATTTATAGATTAACTAGCTGCGCCCGCAAATTCGTCCGCGTAAAATTAGGTAAAAAAATAGATTCAATTTTAACTTGATGATATATAGCCTATATAGCCGTCCTCGATAAATGCATTATGTAACACTGAAAGAATTTTTTAAATGGGACCAGTAGTTGCTGAGATTAGCGTGTTCAAGCAAACAAACGAACAAACTCATCAGTTTTACATATAAGTATAGATAGATATAAATGTATGTTAATCAAAGAAAACTTGTTTTTCTATTTGTAATAGAATGTTCTAAAGCAACACCCTTTTCTACGAAATTAAATTAAAGTGATGAAATTAAAGTAGAAACCTAAAAACCATCAGTAAATGGCTGATAATAAATTAGTAATTACTGTTGCTCCTCAAAAAGATATTTGCCACTCAGTGATAATCGAGACCCACTGTTTTACATGCCTTCCGAAATAAGGAGGAGGTCGGGCTTTGATTTGATAGAATCGGTCACCCATCTATCACCCGACCGCGGTAAGTGCTACTTAACCTAGCGATCGACTCAAATGCCGGGCATTAATTAAGATACGACCTCCTCGAAGAAAGGTTATATATACTTATGTATATTTTATATAATATACTAAAAAGGGAAGATTAGGTTAAATGCACGAACAACTATCAAGGTTCCTCTCCTTTTCTTCGATGAGCTATCAGTCGCGTGCCAAGGATTTGATGGATGTTTAAAGTTTCCAGCTTGGCGTTTTACGTTGAGTATAGTTTGTTACAACGGTTATAAACTAGTTAACCCACCTGGTTTCGTTTCGATGGTGTTAAATAGATTTTTGCCTACGTTCCTGCAGTAAAATCTTTTGTTGTACCATTAAGAACTCTATATTACCGGAAGGCTATTAGATGCGTTGCCACTCTTTGAAATAAGAATGTGCCTTTTATTTGAACTTCCCCCGATCGTATCAGTTAATGAGTAAAATTGCAAAACTTCATATTAAAAGTTAGTTACATAGTGCTCCCAGGGGGTGGATCTTTCTTTATCTGTCCGGTAGCTGGTCAGATCCGCTACGGGTACGCGTCCCTGGAGCATCTTACCTGCTATTGTCACTCCCCCTATACCGTCCGTGAAAGTAGTATCCGCATTCTTTCTCTCCTCCCCATCTACCTTTATATCCATTTACTCCATCCATCCCTTTCTCTTACTCCTGTTTTTCTAAAAAGAGGTAGCGCCACGCTTTTAGTCGAATTGGGACGGCGTGTCCGGGTACCAGTACCTCTTCCTCACATGAGATCGGCGAGAAGTGGCGGCAATGCTGTCACGTCAAGTTATGGTACTGTTGTTGCATTTTGTTCGGTTTGTGAGAGAGTTCCTGGTGGCTTCAACCTCTCTTTAATGGCTGGCAACGTATTTGCGAGCTCGAGCACTTAGTTGAACCGCTTGCCCGTTTGCCCTTTGTAATATAAAAAATATCGCTAAACACTCTCTAATGCGTTATGAGTATTGCATTTTATTATTTTGCTGGAGCCAGACATTGCTCAAAGTGTTTGCACATCTTTGTCCTTGAAGACTACAAAGTTCTATAAAACTTTGCGCAGCTTTCCATGGGGGTTGGTAGTAACTTAAGAGTACCGCCTGCTCGTTTGCTCCTTGTTATATATAAAAAAAAGCTGCACAAAGTCCTCGGTCCCACTACATGATCATTCAAATGTAGCTATGTCTGGCTCCGGCATTAGAATTGTTCTATTTTTAATAGTTTTCGTTAAATACGAGTAGAGCCATACATTTTCGTAGGTTGACCTCAGCAGGGGTCAAGACCCTCAACATCACCAAAATTACAGTCCACTCAGCAGCAAATCCAGCCAGGTACACATAACATGTTCATTTTTTTACGTAACATGTTCACTGTTTTACGTAACTTATTCAGTATTTTATGCAACAATGGGCAAATGGGCAGGCGGTTCATCCTTGTAGCTATAGAAGGACAACTGCACCACTGAGAGGGTCATATGGAACCTTTTATTATTAATTAATGTTTAATAAATATAGATTAAGCTACAACCTACTCTAATTATTAATTTAAGCTGTAACCATTCGTTTGTAATATAAATATACACATACTGTCGAGTGCGGTACATACGCTTCTGGTTCCACGTGTAGAAGCATTATGAAAATGTTAAACAAAGCAATGCTTCTTTCAGTTTGATAATGACCAGGTTAATGTCTCAAACATGCTATTAATGTAAATGTTTGAAGGAGAGTCAAGGTTGGGAAAAGCCTGAGTTGTTAAAATAGTCCGCTTCAATTTTGCAAAGCAATTTCCTTCCAATGTAACCCAAGAGCTTATAACACATTATAGGGAAGCTTATAACACAGAATTGGGTGTTCTAGGCAAGTTCAGATTACGAAAATCATAGTATTACATGAATAGAAACACCGGAAATAATGCATCTGCCACGGTGATTGCGGTTATTTTAAAAATGAAACAGAATATTGTACTTGAAATTTTTGTTATTTTCTATTTTAGGATTATCGACCTCATATTATTTATTACAAACGGACCCAGCAGATGTTGTACTGCCCAAACGTTACCTTACTCTTTTGATTCTTATCAAGAATAAAAACATAACGCCATCTATTGGTCGCTTACCCACCACACCGACCGCTGCCGGCCAATCTTATGATATTATTTAAATTTCTTATATCTTCTAAGATATTCGTTATAATGATGTGAGGTATAGGGCAATTTTGATCTACATAAAATGTACAACGTATCTAACGTTTTTAATTGGGTAATAAATAAAGTATTCTTTAAAATAGCATCGTAAAGAATTCGTTATTTTTAGTTATATATAAAAGATAAAAATGGTTACTGTGGTTTATACTTAGTAGATAGGTAGGTAAGCCATTTCTGACTGTTATAGAAATCTTTTTAACATATAATACACCGTACATTATTTTGACCTTTCTCGTAATTTTTAACAAGTGCAAACAGTATAAGCGCACAAACTCTATTTTACGACATTACAAGTCATTAAAATTCTCGGTCATTATCTTCTATAACATATATGTATTTTAGATATAAGCCTTCTCCTTGAACCATTCTATTAATTGATGTAATCCGCATCAAAATCTGTTGCGATGTTTAAAAGATCTACGCGTACGAGTGCAGGAATAGACTTAATTTTATACGATGTAATCAAATGGAACTCCTCTTTTAAAAACGGCTGGGCCTACTTGAATTCTGTTTGTTTTGTTTCATTCGCTTTTTTCCATAGAAGCAGAACGCTATAAGGTATGGACTGAAATATGCAAGGTGCCCGGTTCAAACCCCACCGCCATTGGGTTACTGTAGCACCCAGTTCTAATACAAGCTTTTAATTTAAGCTTAGTAAGAGGGGAAAAAGGGAATATTAGACATACCTAAAAAGTATTCCTAAAATACTTTTAAAAATATGCATATTTGTTGGCTACTTCTGAATACTTGAAATAGATGACGTTCACTAAGCTTCTTGACTGACGTGCTATGTGAAAGTATTATTTCATAAAACACTGCCAGTGTAACGTTTTATGACATATAGGAATACTTAACTGGCAAATAGCAGACGAGATAAGGTTCGGGCAAGACAACGTCTGCCGGGTCCACACTCCACTAGTGTTTAATATTAGTATAGCTAAATACTCATAGTCTTTCATAACCTGAATTGTCCCACATTTGGACTAAAACCTCCCTTTGTTAGAATTACTATAGTAGGCCTCCTCAAGCCAGGTGTTCTCACAAGTTTGGCTTGAACAGCCTCTCCATATGCTATTAATTTATGGAACCCATGAGTGCGGCAGAAACTCATATTATATGATGAATGTACTGAAAATGCATTCAGATAACAAAAGTTTGTAAGTAATGGAGCGTGATATCGTTCCCGGATAAACACAGCTTGTGCGTCGCCGTTGTATTTGCGTTATGTTCAAGGATTAATCGAACAGAATAATTTGAACACGTTCGTGATCACATTTGAACGGGATATTAGCACTTTAGGTATCTACATATTAATACGTGAAGCGAAAACCTTTCGGTACCATTTTATGAAAATTGCGCTAACGGAGGAGTGTTAACTTTTACTCACTTATAGTTTATATAGAAGGCTATAGTTAAACCTATAGTTTATAAAGGCGGCTGCGAAACTGAGATACGTCGCCGAATTGGAATGGCAAAGAGTGCAATGTCTCGGCTCTCTAAGGTATGGAGAGATCTAAATATCTTGCGACAAACGAAAACACACCTGGTGCGCACACTCATCTTTTCCATCTTTCTTTATGGAGCCGAGACTTGGACTCCAAAGGCCGCTGATCGTAAGAGAATCGACGCCTTTGAAATGATGTGCTGGAGACGTATGCTCAATATTTTCTGGACCGAGCACAGAACCAACGTTTCCATTTTAAACTTACTCAAAGTCACAGCACGGCTATCAACTATCTGTATACGGAAAATACTTGAGTACTTCGGTCACATAGCCCGAAAAGAGGCGAGCACTATTGAAAAACTTATGCTCACGGACAAGATCGAAGGAAAGAGGCCACACGGACGTAGCCCGAGGCGTTGGTCGGACCAGGTGAAAGAAGCTCTCAATACACCTCTTTATTGTACCATAAGATCGGCGTGAAGTGGCGGCAATACTGTCACGTCAAGTGATGGTATTGTTGTTCGGTTTGCGAGACTTACTAAGCCTAAACTCGTCATTAAAGGCCTTCTAGTGGTGCAGCTGTCCATGGGCGTCGGTAGTAACTTATGTGAACCGCCAAATCGTTTGCCCCTTATAACATAAAAGAGGGGAATGGTAAATGTTTAAAGTCCTTGTGACCATCCTTTTTTAATTAGTCCTTTTGATACCATGGTATAGAATTCTTTGGAATTAGCCCGGTAGAATAATGGAATAGGTAGCTAGAGGGCGTAATAGTCGGCATTTAAGTCGATCGCTAGGTTAAGTAGTTGTTACCGCGGCCGGATGATAGATGGTCCAGTCTAACACTGGTTTTGAAATATACGACCTCCTGCATGTTTCGAAGGCATTTAAAACAGTGGGTCCCGATTTATGTTACTGATTGATGTTAGTCGTGAGATTGTGGGGGTTCTGGGGACGACGTCAGACGGCATCGTCGGTCATCTTAAGTCACCCCACAGCCAAATATTCTGCAAAAGCGGACCCTGGTCCCAGACCGGGATAACACTACGAAGAATCCCGATAGAATGATATTTGTGAAAATATTCGTGAAAGTTTTATAAAGTTCATAAAGTGCATGTCAGCTCTGACTACTTCCATCGCCTCATGAGTGCTGAAAACAAATTACTAGCTTTCACCGATCAAATGAATCGCCGTCGGTTATAAATCTTGATAGTTCTAGACTTCTAGCCAATACGTAACGTCCAGGAAGTTACATCGTGCGCTCAGCCAACTTAATCTATGCATCTTCTATACGTGTACGTAAATAAAATTGAGGTGTCCGTTTGTGACGTCGAAATTTAATTATTCTATTAATTGCATATCTATACAGGGCTTTTTTGGTGGGTCACACAGTGCCCCTAAGTGCCCGTTAGTAGGTTTTTAGGGTTTCGTAGTCCTACACGGAGCCCTTATGGTTTCATCCTGTCCGTCCATCCGTCTGTCCGCCCGGAAGTCGGTCGCCCTAGTATTTCTAAATACTGACTATACTTGAAATCCTCATGTTGATAAAACATTTCAAAAACTCATTAGGAAAATTATTTTCAGTGAAATCGACATATATCGACAATAACTTTTGAAGTTATTTAACAGATATCTTTAGCTAGTATCAGCTACGGAACGTTTCTATATAAGCGTGTCTCGACACGCTCTTGGCGCCTTTATTTAGCACTTGCTGTGCCCGCAACCACATCCGCGTAAAATTAGGTGAAAAATTTTAGCGTGACGATATAAAGACTTTAATAGTCTTTCTCGATACATGGCCTATCTAACACTGAAAGAATTTTTCAAATCGGACCAGTAGTTCCTGAGATTAGCGCGTTCAAGAAAACAAACAAACTCTTCAGCTTCGTAATCAAAATCGATTTTCATTTCTTCGAACAGTGACAGTTACCATGTATTAATCATTTGAAGATGCTATGTTAAGGTTCGACCGTCTTTTTTCGTCCATTTTTCATGGTTATGTAATAGATATTAAATTATTTTTAACTTTAGTTTAAACCAGCACACGTTGTTTTGCCCGAATTTTGTCTCGTCTGCAATTAGCAAATAAACCAAACTCCTTTATGTCTTCTCTATAAAACGTGACACTGGGCATATGTTTTATGAAATAATGGTGCATGGCACCTCAGTCATAAGGTCTAATACGGATGATATCTATTTGAAGCATTCTGAAGTGACCAAATCTGTCTTTTTTCAAAATAATCTTTAATATAATTTTCCTTTATTAGGGTTCCGTAGTATTTACAAGTAACCCTTATAATTTCGCTCTGTCGGTCCTTCCGTCCGTCTGTCTCTTTGCCCGTAAGATGGTCCAACCCTAGCATTTCCCAACTATTAGACGTAGAGACTTGAAATTTTCTATGTTGATAGAACATCCTAAAAACTCAGTAGGAAAATTATTCTGAACGAAATCTCACAACAACTTTTGAAACTATGTAACAAATACGTTTATAGCGTACCAGATACGGAACCCTTTATATAACCGTGTCTTGACACGCTATCGGCCATTTTATTTGTCATCTTTTCCTATTAACTGACATAATAATTGTGCCAAATTTTATACTAATCCGTCCGCGCAAAATTTCTAAAAGGTTCTGAAAGTTTTTCCTTCGCGTATTTATTAACTCTTATTATAATCAAGTATTAAATAAATCGTCATAATGAGGTATTAGGGCAGACATTTAACGAAAGCGTATCCATGGGGTGACGATAATTTCCCATGCCTCGTCAGTTAGGGTAGCGACGATGACCGCACCACGAGCGGGGCGCCCTCGGGGGGATATTTATCAAATGATCATTTGATTTTCTTGTGTTTGATCACTGAACACATTAGAGTTAGCTGCGATGAGTGGAAATGGAGATGGACTGTCTTTTTTATAACCTCTTATTGCTTTAACTATAAAACAGAATAATATATTGAAAAAGTTATTATATATTCTGATAAAACTGCTCTACCGATTTCTATGAAATTTATATACGTTCACTTCTGAAGTATAATAGCAAACAAAAAAGAATCAACCTATGCCCAAACGACCGTGTAACATACATACAAAACAAACATACAGTCAAATTGACCTTCTCCTTTTTAGAGGTTAAAGTTTGCAAGAGATTTGCAAGAGTTCCCGGCTGCATAAACCCCTCCATGAAGGCCGGCAGAGCATCTACGACACTCCTGGTGATGCATATGCCTCTGACTTCGGTACAAGGTGAACCACCTGCCCGTTTGTCCTTAGTAATATAAAAAATGAAACAAATTTTCTATCATTTTCTTTGTGAGATAGCGAGGAGCTAAACAAATATTGGTAACCGGGCTTATGTGTGACAGATATTAATTTTATATTACGATGCGACAATATAATATTACTTAACTAGCAGACTCGGCCACGCTTCGCTATGACTGATTTAGGAAGTATCTACAAGACAATATTTTTAAAAAGACATAAAGACTTGAAATTTTCCATGTTGATAGAACATGCTAAAAACTTACGAGGAAAATTATTCTAAGCGAAATCGAACAAAAACTTTCAAAGTTATTTAACAAATACGTTTATAGCGTATCAGATACGGAAGCCTTTTACATAAGGGTGTCTTGAAACGCTTTTGCCCATGTTTTAAAAAATATATTTTTTTTTCATAAAACTATAATATCTTAATTATTAGATAATATCTTAATTATAAGAAACAACTAAGCATGCATTTATTTTACCATTTTACCCTAAGTATAATTAATCATCTTTTATCTTGCAATACCTACATGAACGTTAAATGACGTAATGCAGGGGTGACAAACATTTATGCGCAAAAGAACATTTAAAAAAAAACATTGTTTCTTACATACTTCCATAATAACAGCACTAGAACCATCTAAAGCTTAACTTAATTGATTTGTTTATTAAAATTTAAAAAAATCGCAAATAACTTAAAGACATTTTCAGTTTTTTAAGACTTGTTCACACTAATTACAGCCCTAAAAATTAGTAAAATAACAAAAAAAAAGGACAAAAATAGCAATAAATATCAACAATTTTGCCACCCCTGACAATAATGACCTACTATCATGGTACATAGTCACAACACCTATGCGTTTGAGGGAGAGGGAAATTACTTAGTGCGTATGATAGTGATTCATGTACCACTACTATGTTTCAATCCCAATTCAAAAAAGCAGTAGCTCCTGAGCCGCAAATCTTTTTAAACGACTTCAAAAAAAATTGCCCAAGTGCACGCTTATATAAGGGTTCCGTGTTTGATACGCGATATTTGTTAAGTAACTCCAAAAGTTCCACCAAGTCGCTCAAAATATTTTTCCTAATGAGACGAAATTTGGCAGGGAGGTAGTCTAATAGTTAGTAAAAGTCCGCTAAGAAAAATAAAAGTTCCGTCGAAATCGGTCCAGCTGTTTCGGAGATTACTCGGAACAAACGTAAGGTATTATAGTCTTTTTGAAATCAGAGAGAAGGTCGTGGCCTAATCATCGGTGGGAATTTTAAGACGATCACTTTGTTAAGTAGCTCTTGCTGCGACCAGGTGATAGATGGGTGACCGATTCTAGCACTGGTTTATATTCGATAGCCGATCTCCTACGTGTTTCGGAAGACACTTAAAACAGTGGGACCCTATTAATGTCACTTTGTGATATTAGTCGTAAGGTTGTAGAGATTGTGGGGGTTCCGAGGATGACGTCAGATGGCAATCCAGTAAATTATAAATGTATGTATACGATGCATTACTATAAAATATATATACAATCGATCTGTAGAGGTATAGAAGCACCTGTTCAGCGTTGTAAGTTTTAAAGTGTGCATCAATTGTTCATTGCTACATTGATAGTGAACAATGCACGTGCACTCGTAATAATGACGCGGGTTTTTAGTACACTTACATTTACGACAAATGACTCTAAAACATAGTATCAATCGATCTTTACAAGTATAGAAGCTCTTGTTCAGCATTGTAAGATTAAAAGTCTGCATCAATTATTCTTAGTTCCGTTGTCTATATATACAATACACATGCACTCTCTATAGCTACGTGGACCCTATTGTAATCTATACTGCGTTTCACATACCCTTATAGTACAGTATTGTTTAATCTTTTGAGGTATAGAAGCTCTTGTTTAGCATTGTAAGATTAAAAGTCTGCATCAATTGTTCATTGCTGCGTTGTCTGTATGTACAATGCACGTGCACTCGCAACAGTGACGCGGCCCCGTGATTAATGTGGGTCGTGTTTACCTGCAAATAAAATACGCATGATGGATGCGCTGCTATATCATATCCATTTGTCTATTCTCTATGAGAGCAAAGCGCGGGAAAGCTTTTGTTGCTATTGTGTGTTTTATACTTTTCAGCGATGTATGTAATGGCGTATATTATTAAAATATACGATGAAGAGACAAAAATATTTTTGTACTGTGCACTTGTTTAGTAGACCACTATTTTTATTCAATTTGTCATATTTTATTTTATTATGGTCTCCACGACACAGGTCCACCCAGTGTGGAGACCGTCAGCACAATGTAGGACTGTAATTTTATTTTATTGTTAATAAAGAGTTTTTATTTTTATTTATTATTATTACCATCTTCTTTACCTGCTTTACTCAACACGACATTAGTTTTCTGCCCATTGAATTTATTTTTTCTCGATATTTGGTATTTTTTCAATACATTTAAAACTTGAAGCAAGTATGTTCCTATATGAATACCTTCCTACCTTTTCTAAAAGCAATTCTTCTAATACGGTCCGATTAAAAGTGTAATTTCCCATCCACAATGCACGGATACATTATGTATACACAATAGAAGCATTACGCCTGTGGTATGATTATTACGTATTTAGTATTATATGCGTACGTTTCAAATTGTAAATTTAATTGCAAGACGTTCTTTTTAAGCAAATTGTATGTTTACTAAATTTATTTCATCTCTAAAAAATAGTTTTTAAAATTTGATCGACGTATCTTTCGAATTGTGAATGTAATTGTAAGAATGGTATGGACTGGAGTCCGCAAGGTACCCGGTTGAAACCCCACCGCCGTTGGGGTATTGTCGTACCCACTCCTAATACAAGCTTTAAATTTAAGCTTAGTAGGAGGGGAAAAAGGGAATATTAGACATATATATGATATTGTTATTTCATTTCCTTACAGGAATAATTCCAAAGGTCTTGGGTATTCGTAGACATTGTCTCGACCCCTCCCAAAATCGATCGCAAAATTGCATTAAAACTTGTGAGCAATATCGTTTCATGTTTGCTGTACGAGTGACAAACTTTTACCATGTTATATTTTCTACGGCTTTCCACGTAAGTTAGATCGATGAATTTTACATATGCCCTCAGGTTTAATGGTAGATTGTTAAAACTTTTCTGTGTAGGTTGAGTTTTAAAGTAAGTTTTTGTAGAAAAATCAGTCGTGCTTTAATATATTCCTAATTCGGTTGCTTTAAGTACGTCCTTCATGCCTATACTTTATGAACGTTTAAATGTTTGAAGATTATCAATTTATTTGTGCAAAACAAGTGTTTCGGGTTAAATAAATACTTCACATTCTATCTTCAATTCACAAGTATATAGGAATATCTATTCCAAAATTTAATTCTATGGCTGTTTTAGACCCCGAATAAACCGTTTTAAATGGTTGAAAACTC
Organism: Charaxes varanes; assembly: GCA_024363005.1. NCBI lineage: Eukaryota > Metazoa > Arthropoda > Insecta > Lepidoptera > Nymphalidae > Charaxes > Charaxes varanes. Next base: position 9,372,942 of record JANCMC010050420.1, on the reverse strand, counting down.
TCAAAAAGATAAAGAAAATGTGTTTTACCCTGCATTAAGGGTAAATTTTAGGCAACTGACATAACATTTCGTTTTTATTAAGTGATTAAAAAGTCAATAGAAATTACCTACCTACCTATGTAGGTATACCAAAGTACACTTATTACTTATATTATATTACACGTATTACATTATTAGAAGAAATCATTACCACGATCCATCATTTTTTATTTGCCAATAAAAGAGGCGACGTTATGTCTTCAAGGCCATTACGCCGAGCATTGTTTTAAACTGACCGGCCTTACATCTGTAGTCGAGATCGTTCACCGAAATAATCATGGGTACAATAAATTTTGTGTCAAGGCAAAGGACAGGCCCATCTACGGTCTATATTCTTGTATGGACTGTAGATGTTGATCTTAAAAAGAGTCTTGACCAATGGTGAATCAAAGTCTCCAGACCGTGATGCCTCATCTCTCTCAAATCTCTAATTATATGTAATAGTTGCGACTTCTTTAATGCGAATAAATGCACATGACGGAGTCACAAGTTTAATCCTGATAGGAAAACGAGAAGCAGGAATAAACTTGTGACTCCGTTCCTGCGTCTGGGTAGGGTACAGAAATCGTTTGTGGGCCCGTGTATAGAGCAATACAAAATTCTAGGAGCCATATTAAATTTGTCTCTAGTTAAATTTAAACTACATGTTAAAAACACGCTTATTCGTAAAGCGTATTATACTGTTGAAGACTATTGTAACGGACACGTTGGTGTTTTACCGGAAGTTATTGATGGGGATCAATAATAACACCAACTGTTCAATATTCTTCTCGCAGATTGTACAAAGCACTTTTATTTACAGCGGATAATCACGAAGTCTTGGGAACGTGCCGTCCAACAATTTGGCACAAGCTTTTCCACAAGTGGACAACTCTGCACCTGATACATGACTGGAGTTTCCTTGCATAGCGTTCTTTATGGGCGTCGGTACTCTCCTTATTAACTGATAGAATCAGGCGCTACTTTGCAGATCTTCATGACAAGCAGTGAAGCTATTTTACAAACATCTTTGTACATTCTATCCCCCGAAGATTCTTCTATTCTTCGATTGGTAGGTAAACGTGCGTGAAGCAATACATCAAGTCAATGCAGTTCTGTGATTTGGTGACACTCCTGATGAGGCTTCGGTTTCGAAGGCAAACTTGCGTTGAGTCACTACATCAAGTCAATGCAGTTCTATGATTTGGTGACACTCCTGATGATGTTTCAGTTTCGAAGGCAAACGTGCGTTGAGGTACTACATCAAGTCAATGCAGTTCTGTGATTTGATGACACTCCTGATGATGTTTCGGTTTCGAATTCAAACGTGTGTTGAGGCACTACATCAAGTCAATACAGTTCTGTGTTTGGTGACACTTCTAATGATGCTTTGGTTTCGAAGGCAAACGTGTGTTGAGGCACTACATCAAGTCAATACAGTTCTGTGTTTGGTGACACTTCTAATGATGCTTCGGTTTCGAAGGCAAACGTGCGTTGAGGCACTACATCAAATCAATACAGTTCTGTGATTTGATGACACTCCTGATGATGTTTCGGTTTCGAATTCAAACGTGTGTTGAGGCACTACATCAAGTCAATGAAGTTTTGTGTTTGATGACACTTCTAATGATGCTTCGGTTTCGAAGGCAAACGTGCGTTGAGGCACTACATCAAGTCAATGTAGTTCTATGATTTGGTGACACTCCTGATGATGCTTCGGTTTCGAAGGCAAACGTGCAAGAACAAAACAAAATCAGTTCTGTCTGTGATTTGCTGGCATTCGGCTCACATTGCACCAATTTTCCCTCGTCTTCATTCGCGGATAAAATACTTTGGTTTTCCTACTCGTCAACTCGTATATTATACAAAAAGTCTATAATTTGCGTTTATTTATGGCCATGCAGTATAACATGATTATTACGGGCTGCAAACTGAAAGGTTAATCGCTTTATAGATAGCTTTGATTTTATATGACGTTAGTTTCCGATACTGAAACTGAGTTAACTACGCTTTGCGAATAAATTAATAATGCTTTGATGTAGTGAGAGTTGCATTTATTCACACTGTAAGCGTATTTTTATATAAAGGAAAATCTGGTAATATAGAGAAGAATTTTAAAAATATATTGCACTATTTTAGAACTTAGACTTTCGTGAGCGGAATTCATACTAATTATAAAAACGGCTTTTAAACTCACGCGTATGTTATTTCGGGATTGCCCGACTAGCTTCGTAGTAAGCTCATGAGGAAGGATCCCGGACGGGTTCGAAACTAGTCGGACAATCCCGGATTAAAGGGTTCAATTCCTCCGAACACTCCCCATGATACATGCGGTAAAAGATGCAGAGTGAAGCCACATCTCTCCGCATAGCCAAAGCTGTACTTCAGGCGCCAGCATCTTTACAAGGCGTAAGTTTGCCCTTTATAAGTTTTTCATAAAAGTAAGGTAGCAAATAATATTTTTCTATACCTTTTTTAATTCGCATTCTTTACAATTTTCATCCAATTTTCTGTTTGGCAAAAAAACATCACTGTGCAATCTTTATGTGAATAGCTTACCGACTAATTAGTCAATTGTTGCTAATAACTTTAAAAGTTTCAATATATATTTTTTAAATTTACTTCAAGCTGCCCGGATAGACTTCGTTCTGTCAAAAGTTAATTTGTATATGTTATATTACTGGCCCGTTGACGCGGTGGGCAGTGACCCTGCCTTCCGCTCCGGAGGTCGTGGGTTCGATTCCCGCCTCGAGTCTGGGTGTATTATCTATATGTATATATTTATACATTTGTAAAAAAAAAATTAATTGTGTATAACATGCGTCTGTTCTATGTAACACAGGCATTAAGTTGTCTACAATAGGAACACACGTCCGTCTGTTAAACAGTCCTATGTATTTATTTACATGTTTTCTCTTAATTAAAATATCCCGAGTACGTAAAGGAACACATGCATTAAAAAAATTAACGTAGTTGGTCTAGCCGTTTTCGAGTTTTTATTTGTGTAGTTATATATGACTACAATTTCTATAAATTATATAATATCGAATTCTATAGGCACAGGTAGACGAATGTGTATGACATATATATATTTAGAGCCTCAATAGCTCAACGGTATAAGGTATTGACTGAAATCCGCAAGGTACCGGGTTCAAACCCCACCGCCGTTGGGCTATTGTCGTACCCACTCCTAATACAAGCTCTTAATTTAAGCTTAGTAGGAGGGGAAAAGGGAATATTAGACATACCTAAAAAGTATTCCTAATATACTTATTTAAAAAAAAACATATCTAAGTATCCCAATGTTCATAAAATACGATGTATTGCATAGTATTGAAACTAATTTATATCGTGTTTTAATATGCAAAAGCTACCAACCCACATTTCAAAGCTCTATATATAGATTTCAAAATTTCTATATTGTGTATTACGCTATAACACGCTATTGTAATAAACACAAATATGTCAAGGCAAAACCTAACTATAGACTGAAAGACTTATGAAATTATTCATTATAAGAGATGATTAACACGAGATTTCTCGTTTATAATGTGGAACTAACTGACTAAGGAAGTATATCTGATGTATAGACTACCACAGTTAAATTGCACTAATCTCGAAGCTGTGTGAGTGGTAAGTAGAATTGCCAGAGATCTTTTAAAACAATGAAAAAATACATAGAATTATCAACACATGGTCGTCTGTTCCTAAGGTGTGTAATTTAACATCTGTAATAGCCGACTGATACACAATAGTAGATGGTTGCACCGAGCGCAAAGTGAATTATTAACGCACGAGTGTCCTGTTGGTGCGCGAGTGAACGCGAGGGCGCTAAAGTAACACAAGTTCATTCATTACTCATTTCACCAAGCGGCGTAATCTACTTTTCTTTCAACTATATCACTGTCTATTTCCATTTTTAAAATTTTTGTTGCTAAATATGAATTATCATAGTTGTACAATGATATAGAATAAGCAACATTTTTTATTCGGTTTTCATTCAGTCGATTATTATTTTCAGCCCGTATCTTTTTGATCCAATGCATACATTTTTATTAACTTAATAGACTTTGAGGCGAGAATACCTCTGTGGTAAATTTATATGAAAATAAAAAATAGTGCATTAACAAAAACAGTGCAACAATGAGATTTCATACAACATTTCTGCACCGTTTTGGATTCTGTGCAGAAAATACGTGACTGCGTAGTTGGAAGAGTTTTTTTTATGAATAAGTACATAAATATATATGTACATATACACCCAGACTCAAGGCGGGAATCCACTACCCCCGGAGAGAAAGGCAAGGACACTGCTAACTACTCCAACGGGGAATACGGTTGGTAAGGCACGAGTAGACACTCTTAAATAACGAGTCACTATTGATTTCGGTGGTTGCTTATCATCAAATGGGCCTTTTTGGATTGAGACATCAAATGGATTGTCTACTAACTATATAAATAAACGCGCGCGCGCGCGTGTGTGTGTGGGTGTGTGTTCGTGTGCGTGTGTGTGTGTATATAAAGACTGCAAAAGAATCTTGGTGCAAAATTTGGATTCATCCGTTCTCTTTCCCACAGGTGTCGATTAGTCTCATGCGGTGCTAAGAATTAATGGTTAACGAGATAGGAGAGGTAGTTTCGTAAAACCGCAAACAAAGTTTTGTTTTACTTTACATTATGTATATTGCTATGTATATTTTTGTATGCTAGCATACAAAAAGTAAAGTAATCAAATAAATATAAAACAATATATAAATAAATCAAATAAATAAACAAAATGAGAGAAATGGGTGCACGCTACACCACCGACTTTATGCCTCAGTACACATTTCTCTTCAAAACCGGAACATCAACGGGAGATAGATTTCATAAACCATTTAATTAATATATCAATGAAGAGAACAATATCGAACCCTATGAAATCATTGCAAACGAGTCCATCAATTAATTGAAATCCCTTCAGCTGGGCGATCACAGTTGTCGAAGCATTCACGGTCATTTGATATGGAATCGATTAAGTGGTCTGTAATAATTGACCTCTGCCCACACAGTTTGTGCTAACCCTCAGTTCGTAAAATACACTTTAGATTGTAACAAAATGTTATATCATCTATTTTAAACCGTTTGGCATTTATTTAAGTTTATTTATTTATTTTACAAACAAGATTAAGTTTAATTACAACTAATTTTGTGTACATATGTCATTTACACGGTAAGAGACTTCGAGGGATATTATTTACTCACTGTTGTGACCAAGTAACAGAACTTATGGGGTTTGCAATAACAAGTATTAATTATTATTATTATTAGTATTCTAGAAGCCGAAAACGGATAGAAATGAAAGAAAGTGATAACAAAGTTCAGAAACATTGCCACGGTCACGACCTTTAGCAATAAAGAAAACGATCAAGGAGAAAACATTTTTACCGATATATAATTATAGAAAAAAAATATGTAGCCGTATAAACTCCTGATATTACGTATAACAAGGGCTTGTTTGTGGAGGCAAGCAGGGCAGTGTCCCCAAAAAAAAATTCTAAAAAATCGTAAAAAATTAAAGACTAAAAATTTTATGAACCTAGTCCACTGGGTAGTAGTTACAACATCTTTTTATAATTTATTTTCAAATTTATTTATTTGCTTATAGAAATTGGTGTCCTTTTTCT
>JANCMC010050420.1:9314544-9367158 GCA_024363005.1 Charaxes varanes | reverse complement strand
GGTAGTAGTTACAACATCTTTTTATAATTTATTTTCAAATTTATTTATTTGCTTATAGAAATTGGTGTCCTTTTTCTTTTAATAAGAATTTGCATTCTCAGAATGCATCTATGCTCAAAATAATATAAGTAGCAAGGGGTGGAAAGGGGGTACAAAAAATTATAGACTTAGAAAATTTCAAGAATAAGCGTGCCTCCAAAAAGAGAATGACAAAACAGGCCTGCGTATAAATAAAACTGTGATATTGAAAATTTATTAAGACATCACAAAGAGATTCTTCTATTTATTAATATAAAACTATAATAAATACTATAACATTCCTATTCTAACACTGTTAACTCATTCAATACAATGCACTTCAACATATTGATTATTATGCATAGAGAAGTATTCTCACACGTCCGTATATAATAAAACGCAACACCGAAAGAACGAAAGAGACGACAAGACGTTTATAGGTCTTCTCTCTCTACATTAGTAAGGTCGTAGGCGAAACAAAAACTATAATATTACACGAATTTTATTTCCTTTAGATCTAAGGTACTTACATGGGCTTTAATTCTGTGAGCAGTAGAGGCGGGCGGACTAGGTAGAGGCACTGGCTTCAGACAAGTATAATTAGAACGGGGGGCAACGCGACAGCTCGCGAAGATGCCCCCGTTTCATCGTAAAACAACCATCCAAACAACCAGTTATGCACGACTCCTGAAGTGCCATCGCGCGACTTTATCTCATTTGCTTTAGAAACTATTTTAGAACGAACGGAATATCCCATTACTTTGGGCAAGTAAGACGAGTATGGACGCCCGCTATGTTTTTTACATCGACAGTGCGTGAAATCATACAAGTAAATTTTTCTGAAAGTGTTTTTATTTATTCATATATAAAGGCTTCGACTAAGTTTTTATTAAATATTATTAAAGATAAACAGACTCTAAAACAGTTTAATCGATTTGATTAATAATAAAGAAAGGCAAATATATTTTTTCCTATAAAGTTTATTTACAGCCTTCACGAGTTCTTAAAAGACACCATTCCTTGCAAGTGTAGTTAAAATCCAATATATAGATCCATAGACAAAGCAATTAAAAAGTAATATTTTCTTAATGGTAGCGTAGAAAAACTCTATGAAATTTGTAAAGGGCAGTTATTAGGCATTCACACATGGACACCTAACCGCTTATTGTGTGTGTAATCTGTACGTGTATATTAGATTACAAACACAATTAGTGGTGTGTGTGAATCCGATCAGAAAATTATAAGTCTGCGTTAAACACGAAGTTTAGTTCAGACGTAGTGTCGTGACGAGTTTTTCTCGAAACCAAAATTATAGTCTGGTTGGGTTTCGGTTATTACTTGAAAACGAATAGAAAATTTCTAATTTTACTATGGAAATGACCAGAGGCAAAAAAAATCCATCGATCATACATTTGTGGGTGCAAAAATTGCAACAAACATCAAGTGGGACCGGCGGTGAAGGCGTGGCTCTTCTGCGGACCACATGTTGGGGAACAAAAGGGATCTTTTGCAGGAGCGCGCATGAAAGCGGACAATTGCGGAACACGGGATGAAAGGCTCGGGACATCGGAGGACCGAGGCCAGGCCGATGCCACGCCGTTTTACCATCATTTCGAGAAGCGACCCCTCCCGCGACAGTCTATTCCGTTTTATACTTTAGTCTTTTCTTAATTTTACGTTCTATATTATATTCCTTTTATACAGTCCACCAGTATTTCATTTATGACCAGCACTAAATCAAACACATTTATTTAATCAACAAAAAAGAATGGTATTTATAACTGAAACCGAAACCAAACCCGCAACGTCGGTTTCGGCCATTACTTCAACACAAAGCCTTTAATGCTAAGTATTGAATAATGAAGCAGGCCCATTGTGTCATACTGTGACCTCAGCATCTTTTGTATCATATTCAATAGTGAGCTGAAACACAGTCACCCAGCCGTTAACGATCTTAATGAGCTTTGATGAATGAATCTGAATCTTGCTTTTTTTTTATGTTAGTAGGGGGCAGACGAGCAGGCAGCAGGCACCGAAGTGCCTACCGGCGCCCATGGACATCTGCACGACCAGAAGGCCAGCCGGGAAGTCTCACAAACCGAACGAAACGCGACAACAACACCATCACTAAACGTGACAGCATTGCCGCCACTTCACGCTGATCTCATGTGAGAAAGAGGCACTGGTACCCGGACGCGCCGGCCCAATTCGGCTACACAAGCATGGCGCTACCTCTAATTATTCTCTTTTTGTATACTGGCTGGTCTAATGATACCTTTTTCAAGTGAATCATATAAGTTGTAAGATGTTCATTTAGAATATCGGCAATGATTTCCTGTGCTGGAACTTCAAAGAATTGCTGGCTTAGCCACCAGAGCTGCACTTAGGGAATTATATTGTTAAATTTAGAAAGCAGAATGAACTATCGATTATTTACAAAAATTTAAGAATAACAAATTTAATGCAAATATTAAAAACTTGTCTTGTTGTTTTTGCACTCTAAATTTTTTTTTAAAAATATGGGCATTTTTTACCCTCACTTTTTTAAAATAACATAAACATTTTTAATAACAATCTTGTTGTTTTTTATAAATTGTTTAATGCACACTGTGGACAGTAAAATATAATGCCTCTCAAATGAATACATAACATCTTTATTGCAACTAACGTTTATTTCAAAACTGAATGGTTTTTTACAGGTAATAAGTAGCAATAAAACTATATGCACACTACAAATCACAGACACAACAGGATCTCATCAGTTTCCAGCCATGCAGAGGCTATCGATAAGTAAGGTGAGTTGTGTGTGGGAGAGCTCAGCCTAAAGGGTTATCTTGGCGATTGGTCACAAGATATAGTATTTATTGCTATATATTATATGTGGTCTTTAGTGATATTGGTTCCTATGGAACAGTTATTTTTACAAGTACTGACAAAGGAACAGAACTTATAGTCTATTGAGATTTTACATTAGTGGGTCCTGGCAAAAATTATTTTGTTCCATCATGAAGGGGATGTTTATGGGGTGCTTAAAACCAATATTTCGGAATTTTACCTCCGTGGGTTCAGCTGCCATGTTGAAAGGAGGGTGGAAATCGTTTTTTGGTCTAGTGACAAAAATATACATACAACTCACAAAAAAAAATTAAGACATTCTTTATATATATATAATTTTGCTTTTATAACTTTTTGACTAAACCAAAATAAAACAGTTACAAACCAAAAACTGTGACAAGAAAAATATCCAAAATTAACCTAAAAATATAAAGAATAACTTGACAAATATTGTATGTCGTAAGTCCACCTCAAACGGTTATTTAGTTATTAACGTCCAAATGTCGTCATTTTTATCACTTGTCCTGTGGATCCAAACTTTAAGCCAGTTCCAGATTACCTAGAAAGTTAGTAAATTTTTACCGACTTCAATAAAAACGTTATTCAAATATGCGAAACAATTTTGATGATTTTCTTTTTACTTGATAGACCATACTTCAGAGATGGTTCCACCGATTAATGTCACTTTGTGATATTAGTCGTAAGGTTGTAGAGATCGTGGGGGTTCCGAGGATGACGTCTGATGGCAATCGTTTCCTTTAACTCACCCCGCAGCCTTTGCAATCTAAGCAGATCCGAGTACTGCAATGGGATAACGCTAGGAAGAAGAAGAATATCAGAAGTGAGTTAAGAACTGATTCTCTTCATTAGTAGGTACTTAAAAGAATAAATTATATTTAAGTTATAAAAAAAACTGGCTATTTATAATTGTACGAATAGGTTTTCTTTAATTTTTAGAGTTTTACTGATATCTCAAAAAAAAACGCTCTTCCGATTATTGCAAAATATACATGGGACCACCAGAAAGCCCGTTCATACAAAAAACCATTTCCAAATCGGTCCAGCCGTCGTCAAGTAATCGGTGGGCATACACAAAAAAAGACTTCAACAAATTGAGAACCTTCCCCCTTTTTGAACTATGTTAATAAAATGTGTTTTTATTCCTTCATACAAATACTTCCAAATGGGTACAGTAAAAACCACTCCTAATGGTTGAAAACGGTATGAAAGGCGATTTTTGTTAAAATTTATACAATTTTAGGTTGAATAATTTTGAATGCACCGTCTCAAGTGGTGAGCATATAAAATGAATTCATTTTATTAATCCATCAAAACCCTCGTTTGCTTAAAATAAAATCTCTTGCTACAGTTAAACTTAAGGTGCTTTATAACCACTCTGGTGATACTTGAACATTTTTCTAAAATCTCAGGTTATAACGCATCTTAATCACGGACTAGAGAATAGACAAGTGTATTAGCAATGCTTGAAGCTTTATATTTTCGTATACTAGCTGTTTTCTGCGACTTCATCCGCGTAAAATGCGAGAGCCCTTATCGATAAATTCTTTCTTAGTCTACTACCTCCTTGTCAAAGTTCATCTTTGTAAGTCCCGCGGTTTTTGAGTTAGATGACCTTTGGCTTTTATTGTTTAGATAACCTTTTTATTATGCCGGTGCCAGACACAGCGTCATTTGAATGATCATGTAATGCGCCCGGGACCTTGTGTAGCTGTAAAAAGTTTTTTAGTACTTTGTAATCTACAAATAATTTGAGTTATGTCTGGCTCCGGCTAACGGGAAATTGACTAACCTAGTGATAAGTAAATATCGATGTCACATTTTGTATGTGACACTTATATATATACAATACTGTATGACACACGGCCGTTTGTACCTAAGGAAGACAACTTAATACCTGTGTTATAGGTAACAGACGCCTGTTATTCACAATTTTTTTGTATAAATATATACACATATATACAGATAATAGACCCAGGTTCCAGGCGGGAATGGAACCCATATAATTATATTAAAATAATAAGGTATTAATATTCAAGATATTAAACCCAATATAAATCTTAACACCGGAGAAAAAAGATTTTAGGAATAAGTAAATTCACGCCAAATATACGGGACTCTGGCATAGAGACAATATTTAATATGGAATTTAAACACAAGACAATATTTAAAATAAATTGGCCTATACGGAATAGGCTAATTTATTAATTTGAGCAAAGTTTTATCAAAAAAAGGTTCCCATACAAAAAAAAAACAACCCTAATCAAACTCGTTGAATACAAGCTCGAGGCTATTAACAGTATTAAATACAAGTCCCTAAGTCACCTTATAAGTCAAGTGGGATCTTAAAAAATGTTGGGCGTGGCACTACTCTAACTGGATAACACACGGTAGTTCCTAATTAGGAACTTAATAAGTGTATATAAAGTTACGTACTGACAGTTACATGATTCGATTACAGATTAGCTAAACGGTTACGCATAATATGTATGACTAGCTTTGCCGCGCGGTTTCGCTCGCATTGTTTCTAAGAAATTGTTGAATAACAATATATACACATAATTGCGAGTCTCCATACTTCAACGATGATATTTAAGCCTCGAGCCTCTTCTATTTATGCCCTCTTGATGTTAAATATATCTTTATATATAAAAATACACTGTACAATATTGTAGGATGCTTTTTTCACCCTACCCGTAATAAGCCGCTGGACCGATTTGGATGAAATTTTGTCTGTATATTCCAAAAAGTGTGTAGATGGTTTGAAAAGACAATTGGACCGGATTAGTAGCGCTGCTGTCAGTATGTAATGTAGTATACAAAAAATACAAAAATATTTGTGAAAATACAAAATAAAAATATGCATGGGTCCGCTAGTAGAATATATAATTTGCTAATAATCGTTAACAAAGAACTTTCGACTGGTTGAACCGATTTTGATGATTCCGTTTTTATTTGCAAGATCTGAAGTTCTTTTTCTGTCTTAATTTTTTTAAATTATTTAAAAGCCTGTTTTAAAGGAGGCAATGGTCCTGATTGTCCAGGGGGTTAGAACAAAACAGCTCACGGTTTTCAGTCCATCTTTTTGCCGTTGAAATATCTAAGCATGTAAAATTACATACGTATGAGGAGGGGGTAGTTTGATATCAGTGGCCGGTATTTGACACGATCACTGGTTTAAGTAGCTCTTATCGCGAGTGACCCATGCTTATACTAGTTTTGAAATATCCGACCTCCTCCTAGTTTCGGAAGGCACGTAAAACAGTGGGCCCCGATTAATGTCACTGAGTGATATTAGTCGTAAGCTTGTGGGGGTTCCGAGGATGACTTTATATGGCAGTCAGTCATCTTAACTCGCCCCACAGACACATCCTCTGCAATTTAAGCGGACAATAGTTAGAAGAAGACACATACAATGTTTTTTTTTTTGTTTGCATTGTTTCTTTTTCTTCCTTATATATTAATTATTATGTGCAATATTATGTGAGAGTGGTTCAATTTATGTTATTTACTCTTTGTTTCTGTGGTAGATATTTTTGTTGCCTTTATGCCGGAGCCAGACATAGCTCAAAGTGTTTATACATTTTTGTCCTTGTAGTCTACAAAGTTCCGCAAAACTTTGTGCAGCTACACAAAGTCCCCGGCCACACTACATGATTATCGAAATGAAGGCTATGTCTGGCTCGGACATAATAGTCAAAGTTCTGGTTTTGGCTATGACTTGTTATTCCCCATTGCTAAATCTGTACCGCCAAGTATAAATTTCTATCTTGCACAAACTCTGAGGACCTACGGATCTGTAGAAAACTTTTAAAGAAATAACTTTAGAACTTACACTTTCGTGAGCGGAATTCATACTTATTATAAAACGGCTTTTAAACTAACGCGTATATTATATCGGCATTGCCGGACTAGTTTCGAACCCGTCCGGAATGAGCTTCCTACGAAGCTACGAGCTCATGAGGAAGGACCCCGGACGGGTTCGAGACCGAGAGAGATAATCGGGCCACCCCGATATAACATACGCGTGAGTTTAAAAGCCGCTTTATAATAAGTAAGAAATAAATTATGTCTCAAGAGTATCATCGAACCTTCAGGTAGTGCTGTTGTCCGATGACGTCGGTAATCGTTCTTTCTATTAACCAATGATATATTTAAGAGCCAAATAAAAAAAGTATGACGTAGTATGATAATGAATTTCTTCTATCTTGTAATTAATTCATTTCGGCGAGTCTAATGAAATTTTGTGTAATGTGTGTAAAGTATCTCGGAGTTTAAAGAGATGGCGTTCCTGAGAATATATATTTCACTTACATTGATAGTTTTATATGTAAACTAGTGGATCCGGCGAAGATTGTCCTGCCCAAACGTTGCCTTACTACTTTTGCCTTACTACCTATTGACATTGAATTTCAAAACATAGCGCCATCTATTGCGCGCCGCCCGGCCGGTCTTATGATATCTATAATGCATACATATTTTAAATCTTTCATATCTTTTAAGATATTCCTTTTAATGATATACTTTAAAGGGCAATTATGATCTGCATAAAATCTGCAACCTGTCTAGCGTATTTAATTGGATCAGGTTTAATACGGTCAGCTTTAAATAATTTCGTAAGTAGTTCTTTTTTTGTAACATGTAAAAGACTATAGATAGAAATGGTTCCTATAGGTTATCCTTAGGAGGCAGACATATGCCATCCCTGACTTTTTTATAGATCTCTTTAAGATATAATATTTCGTACTGTATTATTCTAATCTATCTCGTAAGGTTTAGTCAGCCCGCGCAATTTAAGCGTATAAAAATATGTGGATAAATATACTTTAAATGAAATTCAGCTTATTCTGTGGTTTTGAAATTATAATAAGTAATTTATATGATGAAACCATAACATTTTCAAATGTTTGATCGAACTTTACTATCTACAAAGTACTACAAAACTTTGCTCAGTTAAACAAGTCCCCGGCCACGCTACAAGATCAATGAAATGATCCTTCAAATGAAGCTATGTCTGCCTCCGGAATACATAGTATAAACTAAATCGCTTCCCGTTCTTGTAGGCATTGATCTTAAAAACTATGCAACGGATATTAATGCGGCTTTCATCAATAAACTGAGTGATTCAAGGACAAGGTTTATATGTATGTACAATACAGAGAGGTATTATCTATATTCCATATTAATATATATAAAGCTGAAGAGTTTGTTTGTTTTTTTACTTGAACGCGATAATCTCAGGATAGTTCCTGGTCCGATTTGAAAAATTATTTCTGTGTTAAATAGCCCTTTTATCGAAGAAGGCTATTGACTATACATCATCACGCTAAATGTTTTGACCTAACTTTACGCGGACAAAGGCGCGTGTACAGCTTATAGCAGATAAAAGCCGAGAATTTCAATGATTTGTAACTTAATATCTTAAAAAACGTATTAAATGGGAGCAGGACGTCCGGCGGTGTAAGCGACTCATTAAAGAATAAGCCAATGTTCGGACAGAACAATGGCCGGGTCCGCTAGTGTTGTAAAAACACTTCCACCCAGACAGAAACTACCCTGTTAAACGTGAGAATCCCTAGAGTCCGTAAAGTACATTGGCCGAAGGAGAGCGTCGCCAGTTCATTACTAAGAAAATCTTATTAATACAACTCTCAGGTCGTCAGCGACAAGAAATGACAATCGCGATAATATGGTTCGCATAAATGAGTTGTCATTAAAAATCTGCGATGATAAAAACGTCACGACGCTTTGCGAATTAATGCCGTCCGATTCCGGTTATTTATTAACTTTTGCTGCTTTTGTAATCGCTTCTGCGTAAGTGGAAAAAGTGCTGTGATTCAACCGCCATAATAATACCGGTTAATTATAGCACCTGAAATTTACCACAGAATATCGCAACACTACTCAAAATTTAATTCCCATCACAAACACAAGAAACAAAAAGAAAACAGAAAATTTGACTTTGAATAAAACAAGAAAGCTTGACTGTTACTTTGACTAAAACAAAGAATGTCCAAAAGTTCACAACCGTGCAATTTTCTAGAAATTTCTTGCCTCGCAGAATTTTTCGGTGGAATGACTTGTCACCTCCGTCGTTTCCGAATCGATATACGACTTCAGAACATTTAAGAACAAACAACACTTCTCAAAGGCCGGCAACGCAACTAGGTGACGGCGGACATATAAATTTATTCAGTGGAATTGACTATATACCTACAATCGTTTGCTAATAAGTTGCACGGTGAGAAGTCACTTTTGTTAATAGCTGCTTGGTTTTATATAATCGCATATTGAGGAATATTCATATCCCCACAAACTCATGAGAGGTTTTTGGATATGAAATTATATAAACAATAACCCTTAGCAAAATTTTCTTTAACTAGGAGCTGTCATCCAAAATGGTAAGGCACTTTCTTGGTCGACTATACAACGAAATTGTTATATTGACAATTAATATAGATGCGGTCGTCATGGCTATGCTTTGACACTTGTAGTAGAATGTACATATGTACACACATATTACGCACGATTTATACACATAAATCGTTTAGCATTGATGTGTGTGAGGTTTTACTTAAGTATTTAATGTATTAATAAAGCATATTTTATAAAAATATTAGCATGCGCACACCAATCCTCTACTATACGCCACAATTGTGCCAAATATATACTCCATTTTTATTTATTTATTTTTTAAATTTTCACACTATCCCGTTCTCGTTCTCGTCTTTTCCTATTCCATAAGGTTCTGACAGAGATTGCTTTTAGCAATAAGGCCGCTGCACTGTCATATTTTTATATATTAAGCAAATCATGTATAGTCTTAAGATGTCCTTTTTTGTGCAAATAAAGTTTTATCTATCTATCCTCCGACCATGCAATTTTCGTAAAATCGTACCGGAAGTTTTTGCTTCACGTATGAATATATAGATTTAATGATTGTGTGCACATTAGACACGCTATTGAAACATGTAGAAAAACTAGGACTCGTCTCGTGAAGACTAAAACTTCGTCCTACTAAATCGCGAATGCGCGATATGAAGGAACATAGTGCGTACGAACGCGCGATCAAACATATTAATTCTTAAGAAGTGTCTAAATTGAAGGTCGCGCGATTGCATCGTCTTTATGTTTGATCGCACGTTTGTAGGAACTCGGTTCGCTCGCATCGCGCATTTGCGTTCTATCGGGACAACTTAAGATGAAGCTTATATAGATTTTATTTCGAGTCATAATCCGAGACAGGAGTCCTTTGACCGGACGCTTTTTTTAAATATAAAATAAAACACGATCGGATGAAGATAAAATGATTAATAAATAATTAATTCAGTGAAAAGGTGCTTAACATATGACCCAGTTGGCGCGTGGGTTGATTCTATGAAATATACCGCCTCCGTATCGATATTAGGTCACATCCTGAACTCTCGACCTTTGCATCTTATCACATTTATTATTTGCTAGCTCACGCCCCCGACTTCGTTCACGTGCATTAAATCTTGTATGATATTAATAAACCCTTAGGCAATTTCAAATTTTACAAATCGCAATACTGAGCAATTATTTTGCCTAAATCAGAAAAGTTCATTAATTTAGAATTTTTTGTTTGTCATTGATTTCCGTAAACTGGCGTCTAATTGTATCAGTTATACTGAATATTTCGCTTCTTTTCGTTTCAATGCAAATGCAAACCAAGCCCTCCCGCGTGCAGGTATTGGGACACGTAGGACATGATGTGAGGTGAGTCATTTTTTGGACTTCACCGCATAGACATTGCTAATAGAACGATATGTCGTCTATGTGCGATGCGAGCACACTTACTTCGTACGAACGTGCGATCAAACATATTGATGTTTAAAGTGCCCTAATTGAAGCTCGATTTCGGGAATTAAATTACGGCACTTTTGATTTATTTAGGACATTTTTTCTCCGAATTTTACTCGTGCCAACGAGAACGAACGATCGTCACTGATGCAGTAGTATAGTATTGTGCAGACTGGGCGTGACTTTCGTAAGTAGTCCTAATGCAAGTACGACTATTTTATACATTAAGTTTATTCGAAAAACTTTGCAGAAAGTAGGTTAGGTAATTGTCATGGGACCGTTTATTTAAAAAAAAAGTAAAAGAACTAACCTTCTTTCATATAGTTAACCTCAGAGCGTCTTTTGTGCGGGACCGAAGTGCACCCCTGTCCCCAAAAGAAATTTCGAAAATATCGAAAATTTGACGTAATAAGTGAAAAAAAAAATGAACCAATTGGATAATAAATTGGAAACTCTGCGATATAACCCTGCCCACTCAGTTCAAGGAATACTTCTAAACACAGTGGGAAAAGTCATAAGGGGGTATAAAAAATTAAGGACTTACATTTTTAGGGAATTAATGCCCCCAAAAACGAAGTGACAGCAAAAGGCCAGAGTAACCTCACCAAATATGGACATATTAAAAAATGTATTCATTACCGAGTTTAGTAAAAAAAACGTTTGAAAAAAATATAAAACTACAACGTGTGTGATTTGTAATAGGTATTATTAATTAGTAGCTGTGCCCGCTACTTCGTCCTTGGAAAATTAGGTAAAAACAAAAGGTTCAATTTAGTTAAATTAGCGTGATGATGTACAGCCTATAACCTCGATAAACGGGCTATATAAACTTAAAGAAGACCCGTTGTACCTGCGATTAGCGCGTTCAAGAAAAACAAACAAACTCTTCGGCTTTATATATTAGTATACGATACAGTTCCCTTTGCAAGAAAGTTCAAAAACCTACTTCATTTACACTCTAAATATTTATTGTGAATTTTTTAAAATTGACCCGAACCTTATAGTTTATGAATGTACACGAGTTCCAAATATACAAACTTTTAATAACACCGACAGGAATGGAAATATAATAAGCGACATAGGTACTTATTCGTCCAATGGAAAATCTACTCTATCTACTAAGAGACCTTGGCTTGTCAAGAACTTTTTGCTTGTCAAGAGCTTGTCAAGAATGGATATCTAAAGGCGTACTATTAGGATCATAGCAGATTTGTTTGGGCAGTGAAGGGAACAGTGGCAGTGTTAGTGGCCACTATAAAGCTTAATCTTAAACCTATATCTGGGTCACAAGTCTCAGGCACTGCTATGGTTCCTTCCTTTGCAAAGTGATAAACCCGGCTTGTAAAGAACTATTATAAGTTCTGAAAAAGAAAGGACGGTCTTTTTATAGCTATAAACAAAATATACAATTACGGCTAATTAATTATATCCTCTTCTATTTAAAATTATATCGGCATTGGTGTGCGCGGGGTATTATTCTAATAATATATTGTATTATGCATATTTTATTAAAATATTAGCATTCACCCATCATTTTTATATAAAATGTAATTATGCCGAATTTCATACTCCTCCGTCTGCGCAATTTTTGAAAAATGGTACCGAAAGTATTCCCTTCACCTTTTAATAATATATAGATGGCATATAAAGCTTATTTTAACCTAAATACACAGAAGCTGATGCGAAGTCACAAGTTTAATGTAAAAGCAGGTAGTCCCAAAACTCTTGAAAGCTTAAAATTATTTTATACCTAATATAGGCTGTTTTATTCTAATTATAAATGTAAACAATATGGTCAAAACATTTATAATAAATGTATAGATGTATTCATCGGCAATGAACATATAGAGAGATATACTTATAGTAAATTTATTATTTCAAACAAACCGAAGACGTCCTCTCTAGATGGATTTTTATATACTACCGTACTTCAAGATAACGCAGCAAGTTTGGCATCCCCTTTTATAAGATACAACGTCCGTATTTTAAAAAACTCTTTGGCACTTATGGTAACCGCAAGAGTACTGTCGTCCATAAGATTTTACATTCAATCCGTGTTAACTATCCATTCAGTAAATTTTGATAAAGATCAGAGTTTTTGTAACAACTTGTGTGGAGTATTAAATCTTCCTCGTCTTTATAGGTATATAGGCGTTAAATTGTGGTTAACCATGAGAGTAAAGGGCATATCCAGGTGCATCTTGATGTCTAAAGATGCAGAGAGTACTCGAATCGACAGGCTACCGTAATAATATATTACCCAGTACATTTACTTATTACAGACTTGAGGCAGTCTAGTGGTTTAAGCGCGTAGATCCTAATAAGGTTGGGTCTAGTCGAGACTACGAGCACTTCTGAGATTCCTATTAAAATCTTTATATTTTAGTAAATTTCATGTTATGACACGAATTTTTTAGCATTACATGGATTCACCGTACGGGTGCTATCGCGTTGTAGAGGAAGGAACCATAGCAGTGCCCGGGACTTGTGACCCAGGTGTAAGTTATAAAATCGTTAGCAATAAATTACTGTAATAATATATGTATTATTTTTATTACACAAAAATGAAAGAAATTATAGCAATGTATTCCTTAAAGTCTTAATACTTTTACTTTACAAAATTATCAATAACTTTGTAACATTACTTATCTACAAATACAGACTAATAGAAGATACGTATTTGCAAAAAGTAAATTAAAACATAAAGTGACTGACTGACTGGATGAACGGAATGATGTAGGTGGGGAAAAACTCAGCAAAGCTGAAGTAGGAATGGGCTGGGCATGTTGCAAGGATGGACTTTTTTTTTATTTAGTTGTGCACGAGATTTCGTTTATTAAAATGAGGTAAAAAAATAAAGTTAAGTTAGCATAATGATATAGCTAGGGGGAAAAGGGAGTAGGTCGAACATCTCGATGGCTCCCACGTAAAATGTCGTAACTTCAAATTCCCAACTTTACAGCAGAGCTTTATAAGCATGTAAATTAAAATAGCCTCTTCGATAAATGGGCTATCTGACACTGAAAGAATTTTTCAAATCGGACCAGTAGTTTCTGAGATAAGCGCGTTCAAGCAAACAAACAAAAAAATCTTTAGCTCTATATATTTGTATAGATTTCGATAAAAATCCGAACTTTAAAGAGGGGTTTGCAGTGACGAGAACAAAGCTGTTGTACGAAAACTATTGTTAATAAATAAAAATATCTCAAAAGTGTGAAGTGGCGACCGACGTCGCGTGTAAGAGCTAGTATATTGTACACTTAAAATATGACGACTGTGGTATAGTATGGTAGATTAATATTTTTGGTTTTGTATTTTTTAGTTCACTTTTTAATTATTTTTAGTTTTTATAAAAAAAAAATTTTTTTTAAGTTATAACTTATTTTAATGGTACATCTTATCTAATGGTGTAATATTTTTTGATATTTCTTTTTTTACACAAAAAAATTAATTACTTTTTGTGGTACAAGCGATGTCTTATAGCAAATAATACATGCTTAGTTAGCCTATACGTGGGGTATAAGATGGTAATTAATTATTAAGAAATGTAAAATATCTCATTGAGGTTTACATTGCATATCGTGTAGGCTTCCTATATAAATAAAATAGTAATAAAATGTACCCGTTCTCTTGTTAATCAATATGAAGTCTATGAAACGTATAATCTTGTTGCTCTGCGCGTAAATTTGCTCACAACGATGAATTCCACACAGACTTATGCAGGATGCGGTCGCAGTCCTCATTATGGTTGATATTAAAGGCAAATACCCCGAATCGTAGGTTGTAACCTAGAACAACATGAAAGATAATTATAATAATTAAAAAAAAGAGATACGTATACTTACAGTTGATTCACAGCATATATTTGCCAATGTTATGTTTGTTAGGAATAATATTTACCTATATAAAAAAAATGATATGCATGACAGCTAAACTAGAGGCAGGAATAAACTTGTGCCTCCGTTCCTGCGCCTGGGTAGGGTACAGAAATAGCATGAGGGCGCGACTATACGCTTCTTTAACAAATTGCCAGTCGCCATATTAAATCTTCCTATAGTTAAATTTAAACAGCATGTTAAAAAAAGGCTTAATTATTTTATTAGGTCCGGGTTTCAGTACCTCTTTTTCATATGAGATGGTGTTGTTATCGCGTTTCGTTCGGCTTGTGAGACTTCCCGGTGGCCTAAACTCGTCATTAAGGGCCGGCAGCGCATCTGCTGGCCTCAGTGCAGAGTCCGCATCAATTGTTGAGGATGTGACTGTGGGGTGACTTAAGATGGCCGACTGCCGTCTGACGTCATTTCCAGAACCCCACAATCTTATTAATACCATTCAGTGACACTAACTACTGTTTTACGTGCATTTCGAAAAACGGATGAGGTCGGATATTTGTAAAACCAGAGTTAGGATGGATCACCCATCTATCACTCGGTCGCGGTTAGAACTGCTTAACCAAGCGATTGACTCAAATGCCGGCCATCGACTAAGCTACAACTTCCTCCATGCATTAAAATATATTTACAATATAAAATTGCTTTGGGTTGAGTCGCTCCAGCTTTAAACATAGTTAACATGGAAATCATGTTTTAAACTCATTTCTTGTAAGAACTTTTATAAGAGTGACTAACGAGTTTCTTGTTGATTCTTCTTGTGGCTAGACTTTTCCGAATCAGTGGTAGTCTTTATGTGACGAAAGTTATTGTAAAATTTTAGGTGTCTGACCCGAAAGAAGTATTCAGTGGTACGCGAGTTGCTGATAAACCTCTAACTGAGGACCAGATGTTGGGTGAAACGTTGGCAATTGTACTCGGTGACTCCAAAGTATGGTCAGCTGGTGAGTTGTTTATATAATTTTGTTCACAAATAAAATTTTCAAACTTTAAATAATTACTTGGAATTCTTTTTTTTTTTATAAACTGGATGTACTCCGCGAGATTTTAGTGATTTTGTTAAATTTTGGGGGTTATTTATTTCTTTGTGCGGAACCCTGTATATTTTTCTAAACTGAAGTAGCCTATGCTACTCCTTGCGATCTGCCAGTGAAAGTTCCGTCGAAATACATAGGTCCAGTATAGGTGGTCCAGCTTTTAAGATTACCTGGAACAAAAAGGCGGATAGACAGACAGGCAAAAACTTATAATTTGTGTCTTTGTCTAAATTTCAATAAGAGACTAATTTACTATTTTTCAGAAACAAGTTAATATTACACCATGCACCAAGCAAACTTATCTGGTTAATTTTGCGTTTTTATAAATTCGTTTCAATTTTAACGCAAATACGTTCTGAAATATCATGGTGTCTTTCTTACGTAACGTCTTGCCAAACAAACTGCTGTACACAAGTACGTTAGCACCATCCATTTGTTTGGCAAGATGTGACGTCATGCGTTCAGACTGTTGTTTGGGTCACGCGATTTATGTCCTTAATGTAATTGATTTATATTTTCAAAATATTAAACAATCTGACATTTCTGACAATATGATATTTTGGTAATTCCACTTGATTTATATAATATTTAAACCGCTATCAATTACACAAAACAAATATTTATTAGGATTTATTTTAATGGCAACAATCTGTTGATTGTTTCAGGAACATATTGGGACAGAAACAAGTTCACTAATCGGACATACTTTGCACCATTCGCTCATAAGACTGAATTGAACACAAGAAAGTTCAAATTGGAAGATTTGGCCAGGATCAATAAGACTGGTAAGTTATTCCCATTCCGGTAGAAATAAGTTTAAAAAATACCATACGTATATCCCAAATACTGCCAGCAGATCAGGTTTTTCTGGTAATGTATACATAATTTATAACTCGTCGTGAACGGCTGAATTGATTTGGCTGAAAATCAGGATACAAACATAGAATAAAAGAAATTAAAAATTAATGAGTCAAAAAACATCAGGAATGGGAATAACATTATAGGATGTAGTAAAAATAGTAAGTAACCCAACATTCAGGCAAGAGAAGGTCTGTCAGGTTGCAGCTAGTAACAAATATAGATTAAGTTTCAAGGAAATTTCTTTTTATAAATAGTTACTGAAGTGGTGAATGATATTGAAGTGTTAATTTAGTTAAATAGATATAAATAGCTGTATCTCAGTGTTGGATGGAGATATCTAACTAATCCTTAGATTGGCAGATAGGGGGCTTTGAAACGAGGCTACTTCATCATTATCTCACCTAGACCTAAAACATATTCTGTCAGTTTATTATTACGCGTACAATATCTAAGTCATATATACTCTATTATCTATGAGAATCGCATATCACTATGTTTGCTGCCCTGTTGTAGATTCTTTTGTATTTTCTATATTGTATTGCATTTAATTTTTGTTTATATTCACAGAAGACAATTATATAAATCAGCCCTGGTACCAGTTCCTCAAACAAAGGTGGTCAACCAACTTTGACAGTCTCGAGAAATACTTCCTCAAAATGAAGATACGCGATGACGAATTGGGCAGTTACCTTAAACAATACGAGAGGTACCCCACCTTCTACAGAGCGGCTAACATCAAACATGGTCACTGGACTCAGCCGTATTATGACTGTCAGGGACCTTTAAAACAGTGGGTTATCACATATGCATCACCTTTCTTTGGATGGGATAACGTTAAAGCGAAATTGGAATTCAAGTGAGTTCTTGTTTAAATAGTAGCTATTCTCAGTCCATTTTCCTTGTACAAAACTAACTATGCAATGTGAACATGTGTACCAATTTGTCAGACAGCCGGCTGGTCGAAATTTGGCCACAATCTTTGGATTTAACTTTAATTCTTTATACATTAGCATTGTCATATTTGACAATATACATATGGAATTCATGGCTACTCCTTGACACCATCTTATAGTGAAAAGTATACACGTGTGTATAAATTATTTGGCATTGGTGTGCGTGATATTACTGATTAGTGCGTGCGTCTTATTTAAATAATGAAATGTATTAATAAGGATTACTTCAAAAATATATAAGTATTCGCTCACCATACTATATATATAATAAACTATAATTTTGCAAAATTTCATATTCCTCCTTTCGGGAAATTTTTCGTGTAATGGAGCAAAAAGTTTCCGCATCGCGTATTAATATTATACATACAGACTGTTCATTTTCACGTATAGAGATATCCAACCATAGTTTATGGTACCACATATTAGTATGTGAGCTGCCCTTTTGTAGTTTCTTTTGTATTTTTTATATTGTTTTGAATTTATTTTTGTTTACATTTACAGAAGACAATTATATAAATATAAACTTCTGATTTGAGTAAACTCTTTAAATATCGACATGATTTTTATATTGAAACACGTTTTCAGAGGAGTTGTGGCCGTCACGATGTCTCTCATGTCCTTAGACATTAACCAGTGCCCCGATAAATACTACATACCAAACGCATTCAAAAGCACCGACAAATGTGATAAAAGTTCTTCTTACGTGAGTATCAATATTCAGATTTATTATACTAAAGGCTTGCAGGCAATCTGTCAAATGAGTCGAAGAGTTATAAGATATTGCAGAAAAAAAAAAACACTGGCACTGTGTGTCGGTAACATTGACGTTAATGGGAGAAAAAGTCACTGAATGCTTGACGTTTTGACTTTGACGTGACAGTTACCGTCACCTCTGACGATTCATTTTCACTTCTGTTGGGACCCGCGGAGTGCCAGTGACCATTTTTTAAAGTACCGTTATAATTTCGTAAAAAAAAATACGTATCGCACGCTTATTCATAAACTGACCTAAATCAAAAATCAGATTTTTTTTAAATCGCAAAAAAAAAAGTTTTGTCATTTACGACTTATTCCGCTTATAATTCGATAAAAAAAGTATCATAGTTATAAATTATTTATTTTAATAATAATTTAAGAGGTGATTCATGTTACTGAAGTGTTATTTTAATAACATTTTATTATTTGTTTGTAAAAGACAAAAATAGCTATATGTATAGTTTATGGAGATATTGAAATAATTCTTAAATTGGCAAATAGAGGAGATTTGAAAATAAGCTGACCATATCATTAACTAACTTTAGATCTAAAACATAATCATTCAGTTCAGTTTATGATTAAGCGTGCCATATGTATGTAGTAAACATATTGCTCATGGAAAGCGTCCAGTGACGATGACGTGACGTGACGATACGATACTGCGAAATCAATGCTTTTTCCCCTCCTCAAAAAGTGAGCAACGCTCCTAAAAAAGGTTTCACTCCAAAAATGTATGCAATTTTTTGCAGTGTGTACCGATTCAGGGTCGCGGGTTTGATTCAGGAGGCTACAAATGCGAATGCCTGCAGGGCTTCGAATATCCCTTCGAAGACCAAATCACTTATTACGACGGACAAATTGTGGAGGCGGAATTCCAGAACATCATAGAAGACAAACAGACTCGCATTGACATGTTCAAGTGTAGATTAGCCGGAGCTGCTTCTATACAGAGCAATGTTGTTATACTTCTAGCTCTTATATTCTTCTTATGGAAGTTCAGGTAAAACTCAGCTAATTTTGTTCTCTAAGTATATACACTGGCTTGCAAATGAATTGACTCGAGACATACCATTGGCAAAAAAGATTGACAAAAGTTTGACCATATTTATTTTAAGAGTTTTGTCGTTATTTACTTGATAATTTCTATTTTTAAGAACAATAATCAGGTTTTCGAATAAAAAAATTTTATGAAAATATTTTATGCAAATGAATAGACTAGAAATAAATGTACCATTGGCATAAAAGATTAATAAAAGTTTGACTGTATTTATTTTAAGAGTTTTGTCATCATTCACTTGACAATTTCTATATTATGAGAACAATAATGAGGTTTTCCAACGAAAAAAGATTTATGAGAGTAGGAATAGCCATTTTCCAAAAAAACAACCGTCTACGCCAATGCACGGTTCGAATCTGTTCAATTGCAACATAAGTATAGTGTGGATTTATTAGAGAATTTAAGCACAGTTCGAATGAATAACCACCATTGTCAGGTTTAATAATTTGGACTTTAAATGATATAATAAAAGCGAATATTTCAATGCAGAAGAGACCTAAGTATTATATATATTAGTATAATTTTTACATTTTTTATGAATCTCTGCAGAGTACCTGCATCAACTTAGATATTATATAGTTTGTGTTTATATTCATATCAGACTAGCTGTACCCTGCCACTATGTGCGCGTGGGCCACCCTTATCATTTAGGGGGTCAAAAATAGTATACAACCGATATTCAGTTCTACTATATATGCACAAAAACTTTCAAAATCAGCGCTTAATGTTAGATAATAATTCCTAATAAGTTATAAAAAATATGTTACAGTTGAAAAATAAGTTGATTTTAATGTTTAATTTAAAGTATGTAAATGCATAAGGTAGAGTTTCTTAGTATTCCACAAATTTATCGTGCTAGTGCCTGAGACTTATGACCTGGATGTAGGCTTAAGAGAACTCTTTAAAGTGGCCACTAACGCTCACCTTCACTGCCAGTGTTCGCTCCCCTGTTTGGCCAAATCTGGTATATGGTATCTGGTATCCCATCAGTGCAGATTTGGATGACCTTTCTAATAAAGAACTTATACTCTTTATAAGCCAACATCTTTTTATTAGTTAATTCTGCTGTTTTATTCTTTTTTTATTTTGTTTTTTTCATTATTTTATGCATATTGCATACATAAGATAATGAATGATATGAAGGCATCAATTGCTGTACGAATAAATGCAGCTCTTTCTAGAATCTCCCCTTAGTCAGCAAGAAAACATTGATCTAATATTAATCTCAGTGTATTGGGGCCGGCGCGTCCGGGTACCAGTACCTCTATCTCACATGAGATCGGCGTGAAGTGGCGGCAATGCTGTCACGTCTAATGATGGTGTTGTTGCCGCGTTTTGTTCGGTTTGGTATTGGACTTGATTTCGCCACTTCCGATTCCATTGATGAGGATGATATCTGTTATAAATAGTATATTTTTAATTTAATTATTTATAAAATCTAATGATTTGAATATATATATATATATTAAATACTATTATAATTGTACATTCTCTCCTTTACTCTAGTTTTGACTGTGCTTAACGAGCATGTCAGGAAAAGTCTGTCTGTGGTCATGTAATACTGAGGCAGTTTTCGTCTTGCAAATGGTATTATTTGTGTAACTAATATCACTATTATAGGTCTGTCTAATACATCACATTTACATCTATAAAGAGGAGAAAAAAACATGTTACGCATATCTATTAAACATTAATAATTATAGGTATTATCTATTAACTAGAATGGTGAATCATAGAACTGTTATTTTTTAACGCTGACTTCTATTGCTACAACCATACAACTGCTAGTAAGCAAAACATTCCTTACATAATGTTCTGCTTTGTTTATTGACTGCATGGAGGTTATAATAAGAAGTGGTATCTCTTATGGGAGAAAAGTTGAAAGTATACAATAAATAACAGTACAATAAATGTAGCAATAGTAGATGAATTGACCAATAATAATCTTTAAATTTCAATCTGATACTATTTCTGTGCTATGGGGCACCCTTATTTACACATTTCGATGGACATTTTTAATATACAGTAGTGGTACTCCTTATTAAAGTCTCCATAATTGACTCTAATCTCAGATGCCAATCTCCGTACTCTTATACTTACTGTTCTCTGGGCTATTTGATCAGTCGGCACTGTTTCTGGTTCAGATTCTGAGTACTCTTCCGCCGGCACGTTATCCCTTTTGGACTCTGAACTGTCGCTATCACTGTCTTCCGCTAAAAGTCCTATGAATCATAGCCTTAGTTACTATTAATCTAAACATGTATTTTTTAATTAACTGCATATGACTGTATACATATACAATACCTACAGCAAAAACTTAAGTTAAAACATATTTTCCGTCCATTTATACAGGGTATTCTCCGAAACAGCTGAACCGATTAGGACGGGACCACCAGTGGATAGCTGATTTTATAAGGAATAACATAGGCTATTTTTCTTAAATAATTAGGGTTTTGCACAAAAAAAATAGAAACTGAAACTAACAAAATGACTGAATTTTCGTTATTTTTTATTGAAAGTTATTTTCAAATATTCAATTTATATTTTCATAAAAGCAAAAGAAATAAAGTTTTTGTTAGCCGAACTTTCTTAATGTGTGTTATAATTTAACTTACCAACATGCCATTTTGCCTTCCATGCCTGCGATCCAATGATGTACGTATAGAAAGGGTGTACAGCTCAGCATAATGTCGTGTATCATAACGCTAATAACACACGACGCTGATTTTCAGCTGAGGCCCAGGTGGCATCACAGTATAAACAATAAAAAGAAGTATATACAATGGTTATCTATACATACATAGTATAGATAACACATTTGTACGACAAAGTGCAGTCCGGTTTACCCGGGTGACATCTGATGATCATAGACAACTGCACTGTCAGAAAGAACAAACAAGGAACTAAAATAGACAAAAATGGGTTGTACGTATGGCCTGCCTCATAGATTCTAAAAGGCTCTGTCAGTCAGCTTTGTTCTATAACAAAGCTTTTGTTTCTTGCCCTCGTCTTAAGCATAGGCTTTCTTATACAACCTTATATCTGAATACAAGTGTCGTTTGTGTTTGTCAACTTTAGCCAAAGAGAAAGAGCAGATTAAAAAAAAGACTGTTCATCGCCTCAGCCTTATGTAAAGAGCGTTCAGGCGAGTCCAGGCGAGAAATCGTCTCGTTAAATCATATAAACAATTTCATGAACGATTGAATCAGCTTGGTCTCAGGGGACTTCTTTTATAACTTTCGACCTCTTTCAACTACCGACATCACTGTCAAAAGTTTCGTTGTGTCATTGTTTTGGAACAAGGATAAAAGTGTTTATAATATATATTGGTAGACAAAATTCGGTTTGTTTATATTATATTAATTTGGCAATACTGTTAGGTAACGCTGGCTGACTTAGGGTATGTTCTGTAATACACTGCGAGCACTGCTCCAATGCTCACATTGGTGTTTATATCGTTCCGTTATACACTGCCATAGTACCCTATAGAAATATATGACGTCACATGTAGTCGTTATTTTTGCGCAGTGAGCACTGGCGCTTTAGATCATCAGTACTTTGATCACGTGATCAATGAAAACCTCAGCTTCTGACGGCTCTTGTTGAAGAAATTTACAGTTAAATTTAACAGTAGGTTTTATATTATTAAAAATCGTGGGCGAAGACAAATCGTGAGTTTGTAAAATGGCGGTTTTGTAAAATTGAAAATGTTAAAATTGAAAACTTGAATGGGAATATCAGTATACTGGACCACGTCTCGTTTTAAACTGTAACCAGTATAGCAAACCAAAAAGGAACAGCTTTACAGTATGCATAATTGACATCACTGCTTGTAGTGCTGTATGTCGGAAGTCACACTTAATAAATGTAATTTTTTAAATATACCCATATACGAGTATATGCAATAATTTCACATCACACCAGTTTCATAATGGATAAAAAAAGTCTAGATTTACAGTTGTCGTAAATTCGCCCTTATAAGATTGATCAGTCTCGTAGGATTTGCACATTATCAATTTTATAGAGCATAGCTGACCACTTAGAAAATTACCTTAAAGGAATTGTTTCACAATAGGATCTTTGCGAACGGCTGAGCTTCGGCTCGCCTCTGACGCTGTGAAGGTCACTCTGACAAACAGGATTACACGATCAGGAAAAAAACACAACAACAAAAGAAAAAAGTTAAATTATTATTATTTTATGATGTCAAAGTAAAATTTATACGCAATGCATAAATGCCATACCTCATGCAATTCTGTTTATAATTGCAGAAGTTACACATGATCGGATAGACGGCCGTACAGAGTGAAACTATTAGTGTTCCTTATGGGACTACGGAACCCTAAATGAATAAGAATTACAATCGTAAACGTAGAATATTTTTGTTATAAATAATGTAATAAATTTGTTAATTCAAATAGTCGATTGGATTTTTACTTTCTAGTAAATAAATAATAATTTTTCATTATAAATAATCAAATGCGAATCATAATCATAATGTGAGCATTCGTAACTAAATCCCGTTAATAAGTTATTCTAAGTATAATACTAACAATAACTACAGAATAATTTTTTTTGCAAGTGACAACAAATGTTATAAGGATTTTTTTGGCAAATTTTAACTATTGTATATGGCAACCTTACGCTTTTCGACATTTTGACGTTTCACTATATTTGCCAATTGCCTCGTTGTACTTTCATTAAATATCGTATTTATTCCTTCTTTTCATTCTCCTTACTATTTCATCGATTTTGTACGTAGTTTATACACAATTATAGGCTTGTTAGTTTCCATATAGTACAACGCATACGTCAATATAACACGTAAATAAGAACAGAAAATGTATTGATTAAACTAAAAGTGTTATTCGATGTCTATTAGTGAATTCAATTAGTGATATTTATTTACAGGGGACGCTGTAATATTCTCCGGAATGCAAGGTACGTATTTTTATATTACATTTTTAATTCATATAAAGAATTACTTTTAATACATATGAGTTATACATTCGACCAATTTGTAATGATTCATCTAAGTAAAGAAAAAACAATTTTTATACAGTAAGGCTCCGTTGAGATCTTCTGAAATGTTGTTCGTGTTGCGATCACCATTTTGTCCGCGACTAGACCAAAATTTAGAAACATTCTTGCAATTTTGTAACTTTATATAGGAAGGTCAGATTTTGGTAGAGGTAATTGTTTAGGTATATATTTAAGGTATACTGTTTTCCATATACAATTTTATTTAGTGATAAAGCTGCAAACATGTAGAATATGTAAAATGTATCTGATACTTAAATTTCAGTTATATTAGGTAAAGGAAATGTAAAGTAACCAATTTAGTGTGAAAACAACTTTTTTATGTGTACTCGCACACATGGAAAAACTTGACTCACTGTCACGTTCAGCCTGTGTCATGCATGCAATAGAGAGTGCAGTACAAGTAATAGAGAGGCACAATCAGCCAAACCATTCAGTGTTATTGTGTTAAAATATTTTCTGTAAGCTTATTAACCCTATACGGTCAATAATATTGTACACCGTGTGATATTGCGCAATATAATTGATCGTCTTAGGAACGCTTCCCTGCTGCCTGCTCGTCAGCCCCCATGTAACATAAAAAAAAAAGTGTCACATTTCGGAATACGGAACTCTGTAATTTATGAGAAAGAACGAAAATAACCTTTAAAGGGAGTCACGGGCAAAATCTAGTTTTAGACTAAAATCGGACAGAGGGAGAGCGTCGCCAGCCTAGCACGTGGCGTTTTTCGGGTACGGCACTCCGTAATTTCCCCGTCCGAATAAATTTAGGTATTTAACAATTTTAACTCCAGCCCCGAATGTTCTGCCACGTTTCCCGTTATTCTTTGAAAAGTTCCCTCTCGCTCGCAACTTTTATTTTCTCCTGCAAATTATCGTGAAATTTAGATACCGTTTAACACCTTGATAACAAAAGAATTTACCTCCAATTTGAAAATTTGCGCTTTCCCGGCGCTTTAAAGAGGAAACTTTTATACAATTATATTAGTGTTGTAATTTAACCTTTTAATTATGATTTTTTTATCGCTTTTCCTCTTAAAACGAGTGTACTAAAAACGTATATCTATATATAAATTGAATTAAATTTTGAAAGAAAAAATTTAAGTTCTGTAGATCTTCAAATTTCAAGAACAGGTTCAATAAAATAATTTTCTCTCCTTTTAGGGTTCCGAAGTCCTACAAAGAACCCTTATATTTACACTCTGTCTGTGTTCGTCTGTTCGTCCCTCACTCTATCCGCCAACGATGTGGTCCCCCCTAAGATTTCCTAACTATTAGAAGAAGAGACTTGATATTTCCCTTTTTTATAGATAATAGAACATGCTAAAAACGCTTTTGGGATAATTATTTTGAAAAACTTAGACAAGAACCTTTGAAGCGATTTTACAAATAAGTTTATCTCGTATCGACATATGTATATATATACAGGAAGGTTCCGTATATTCCCTAACCTTCCTTATATATATCTTGACACGGTCTTGGCCGCTTATATTTTAAAAATAATAAGCTTTTTATGACCAAGTAATATGTGTGCCTGGACAGTTATCTGTAAAGAATTAGCAACACCATCATAGTATAAGGTAGACCTGTTTTACAGCTGATGTTTAGCATTAATACCTGCATAGAGTTTACGGTGCAATTCAAATGTCCGGAGGTCCCCACTTATCCAATTTGCAAGGCTGCAGTTGTTCCTACCTATATATGTATAAACTGCACACCAATTAGTTCATGCAGGATGCTAAATTAATGTGTTTGCCTTCCAGAAAACTCCAGCCTCCCGGAACACTTTCAATATTTTTTATGACTAACCAGTCAGTCTTATAAACAATAATGAAATGTTTGCTATGTTTGTGGTTATATTGTTGAGTTTTATTTCTAAAACAGTTTTCTGATAACGCATCTGCGAGGCCTCCGGTGTTGCAGTTGTCCATGGGCGTCGGTAGTCACTTAGGTGAACCGACTGCTCGTTTGCCCTTTGTTATATAAAAAAAAATCTTAATTCTCCCCATAGCCTCATCCTCTACAATCTAAGCGGACCCTGGTCTTAGATAACGCTAGGTAAAAGAATCATGTCCCTGAATCAGTGGTGTTCTAATTTACCTTCAAATTATCATAGCTGATCCGTTTAAGTTTAGGCAGCGCGTCCACAATCTCTCTAATGACGTCCTTCTCGTCAGTGCTCTGTATATGTACTTCTGTCTGTCCGTGTTTGAACAACATGGTGGTGTCGGGGTCCGTGGTCAGCAAGTCTCTGATGTTGTTCGCTCTGAACACTGTTGCCAGACCGTTCTGGAATAAAGTAGCATAAAAATAATTACGTTTTGGAATGTTACATTAAATTTAAGTTGAAATATAGAATAATGACAGCCGCCCATATATCATTTTAGTTGGAAATAAATTGCAATGTCTTTGTGTAAGAAATATTTGTTTGACTTAGCCTCGTCTCCTGAGATATTTAGTGCAAGATGTTTTGTTAAAAAGGCGGAGAAGAATAATATGTTACTTTAGTTTTGTACTTTTCAACTGCTATTATATATATAGTAAAATCAATCCTCACATACTCTTGTTTTGTTTTATTAAGAGTTTGCTTCTTTTTTTTTAAAGAATATTAGGAATACTTTTTAGGTATGTCTAATATTCCCTTTTTTCCCCTCCTATTATGCTTAAATTAAAAGCTTGTATTAGGAGTGGGTGTAGTGGGTCAATGCCCCAACGGCGGTGGGGTTTAAACTGGGTACTTTGCGGATATCAGTCCATACCTTATACCGTTGAGCTATTGAAGCTCAAATTCAAATTCTTTGAATCAGTAGTAAATTTTATTATATTACAAGACAATCTAAAAGTATCTTTTAATCTCGAATTTGAGTTCCCTAATTATCTAATGAGATCATATGTAAAAATATTGCTAGAAGAGGTAGGTATTAGAGGAAGCGCTCTGCTTGTAGCTTGTAGGTATCCGGACGTGCCGACCCAAGTACTTCTTTCTTACACGAGATCGGCGTAAAGTGACGGCAACGCTGTCACGTCGAGTGACGGTATTGTTGTCGCGTGTCGTTCGGTTTGCGAGTGTTTTCGACGGCCTAAACTTGTCATTAAGGCCTGCAACGCATCCGCTTGCCTCCTGGTCGTGCAGATGTCCATGGGTAACTCGTTCGGCCCTTGCAACATAAAAAAGAGCAAGCAATCTCACCAGCCGGTAGGCGAGCCTGGTGAGCGCGCAGTCGTGGAAGCCGTCCTCGTGCAGCACGTACAGCAGGCCGGCTGCGCGCCGCAGCGGCTGCGCCACGCGCGGCAAAGGCGCGCGGCTGCGCAGGAAACTTTCCAAGACTGACGCAGGATTGTAGCTGTAGTAAGGGACTTCCTCATCAACAAGACTATATTTCAGAGCAAGTTTTATTAAACAAGTTAATTACAATTATTTTTATATAATTACGTTTTATATAATACATAATCAAGAATTAACAGCAGACATTTTACATCGATTACTTACGATATTTGCCTAAATTTATGAAGTAAATACGAGCAGGGCTATTTCAGGGGGCACGCGGGGGGCATGCAGTGCCCTCAAAGAAAATTTGAAGATATCGAAAAATTACCCTAAAAAGTGAAAAACATTAATGAAATTGAATGGATGCCTAGTTATAAAATGGACAGAGTTCACTTAATAGAAGTTATACTTTTTTTAAAACTTTTTTTACATAGTTTTCACTTCAAATATTATTACTATTATAAAATAACGATTCAAATGTGTTTTATTGCTTATAGAAATTGATGTTATATGTATTCATAGACTGCATATATGCTCAAAACACAGCGGCAACGGATGGGGAGCGGGTACAAACATTATGAGCTTATAACTTTTGAGAATTAGCGTGCCTAAAAAATAAGCATTCATTAATAATATCATTATTCTTCTTCTTCAGTCGTTCCCTCATTACTGAGGATCGTGGCTCCTCGTCAATAAAACACATGTGTGGTCTTCCTCTAATTAGTCCTGTATTCGGTCTGCAATATCATTATTAAGACACCTTAAAAATACTGAGGTACCATCCCCACCAACCCCCATCAAGAGTCTCCTTGACCCCCAGGGTTTTAACAACCACACTTTGAATAACACAGCTCTATCAGAATTGCAGATTCTTGTACAATTAATTTAATATTAATATATTTATTACAAAACTCCTATATTACGCGGGATGGTTGAATTTGGTTTGCTAATGAGATTTCATATTTATCGTTCAGTTTAACGACTATTAATTGCGAATATAATAACTGAACCATGATATGATTCCACTTTCCAATCGGGATCTAGTAATTTTGGTTTACTTTGCCTCTTAAAAACCATCATCACGGGGAGGGTTCCAAGGAGAATCTTACTACTTTTCTACTCTACGTATTTAAGTGGACACTGGTACTAAACCGAAACAACGTTAGGTACAGATAAATTTATGATGAAACTGTGATCGACACATTGCATTGTTATTTTGAATGTATTAAAATTAATACATGGAATAATCGTAAACGTAAAACGAATAGAACAATATTTATTGAGCGGAGCTGTTCACATTAATACTGGCAGCTGAATCTTACTACTTTTCTACTCTACGTATTTAAGTGGACACTGGTACTAAACCGGGACAACGTTAGGTACAAATAGATTGATGAAACTGTGATCGACGCATTGCATTGCTATTTTGAATGTATTAAAATTAATACATGGAATAATCGTAAACGTAAAACAAAACAACAAGGCACCCACTTTCACATGCCTTCTGATGGCCTTCTGGTCGAGCAGATGTCCACGGGCGTCGGTAGGCACTTCGGTGCCTGCTGCCTGCTCGTCTGCCCCCTTGTACCATAAAAAAAAAACCTAAAAGTATTTAATTTAAAGAGCAGCAAACAAACCGATTGCGAAATCGCAATCATCACAACTCAAAAAATAATATTGTGATCAAATTTCCACCTTTTTAATAATAAAAAAACAAATCCCTTTCCGAACGTGATAGGTGACGTCCAATTAAACTTTACTTACCCTTTATTTCGTGGACGTCGAACGTTGGAAAAAATATTTATTGAAGTATGTCAGCTTCATGTGGGACGAACGGACGTAACAGCTTGAAAAGACTTTTTGCTTAGTTCCCGCGAGTTTGTGTTAAAAACGTATTCGTTTATATGAGATGACGAAAAACTAAACTTAATTTTTATATGAATAAATACAAGATACGTGCCTTCAAAAATTAGGTTTTATAAAATGCCTCGTTAATGGATCGTCCCTTACTAGTTTTTAAAGTTTTACTTTTGGAAAATATTCTAGATGCGTTAAGCAGAAGAAAACATTCTTAGTTCGAAACCAAAATTTCAAACTTTTAGTTAGAATAGGTATAAGTAAGTATTTGGAAATGAAAATATTAGTATACATAGTAAATGCAGCGCTTATTTGCATATATGCAAAACTCAAGAAAACTCCCCCTCTCTTATATATTTAGGACATTCTCCTTTTAAAGAGGTAGATACACGGATAATAGAGAATTAAGTAAGGTACGTAATTAGCACACCCTGCTTAATACCGGGAAAGCGTTAAAAGGAGAATAATACGCGTAATATATTTGCAGCGTTAAATTAACAGCCATAATATTAAACGTTACTTCATGACGTCACATTTCGGAGTCATAAAATGTTATAGCCGATTATATTTTGACGACCCTATGTAAAACAATCCCTGCTTTTATGACGTATTTTTGGACGCAAAATGTATTAAATGACAGCCCAAAAAATATGCTTCTTAAGACATTTTTTTTTGGAACGGTTAAATAATCTTTCGAATTTAATGTTTGAAGTCCTCTGCAATTGGGATGAAAGTCTTGAAAAATTTTTTTCGCCTCTAAATACCTAGAGTCTTCACCTCCTCGAAAACTGGACATTTATAAAAACGCTTAATGGTAAATCATTCAACGTGTATAGAAAAAAATCTAGACAGTCTACTGTTAATTTTTTTCAGACCATTCATCTTACCAATAAAATATCTTGGATAGATGGCCAGAAGACTAAACTCCGATTCCTATTGTGATGCTAATATTTTGCAATGCTGACACGTCTAGTGATGGTGTTGTTGTCGCGTTTCGTTCGGTTTGTGAGACTTCCCGGTGGCCTAAACTCGTCATTAAGTCTGTACATTTTAGGTAAGTCTGAATATTATTTGTTACTAAATGAAGTTCTTTTTTCTTTATGTTAATTATTAGTTGTCTTAGTTAACTATCGAATTAGGTAAAACCTGTTAACATAGATTTATGTTCAGTAAATAAATAAATAAATATAGATTTATTCGCGCCCCATTGTCGCTGCCCTTACGACAAAACGCAACGACCGCCATTTGTAATCGTTTTGGCAATACAAAACTTGACAATATATTCGTAAACACGCGCCCCGCATCATTGCCGCGGGATGGCTGGAAAAGATAATAAACATTTATATTTACATGAGAACAAACCGACTATTCGGTGTCCTTTTTTACATGTGTTGAAGCTGAAGCCTTTGCGCTTATGAAATTGCTTTTGAAAACGCTATTTTCTGCGCCTTATTGCAATGCTTTAATGAAAATAATCCCTGTCTTTCACACACACACACACACGCACATACTGCTTATTTTAAAATATCGTGAATAAAAGACTTAATGTAAGTATGTATCTTCTACGGAAGCGGGAGACCCTCAAACACAGGTATCTGCATACTTAAAAGAGGTCTCATACTTAATAGTTTAATGAAAATAAATTATTTGTATTTATTTATTTTCAGGTACGTTCAAGAAAGGATCAAACTCTAAGGCCAGCAACGTATCTGCAAGCCTTCTGTATCAGTCGGTCGGCTTTGGTAGTCACTTACTAGTATACCCCGCCGTTACCCGTTTGCCTGTACGATATACGAGAATAATAAAAGAGATGTTTTTAGACTTTGTACCTATTCTCTTTGTAGTTCTTACTTCTAAAGCTCGATTTAGAAGTAAGGATATTACTTCTAAAGACAGTTTTACGAAGGTAAATTTTATTTTTGTGATGATATAAAGAACTACAATAGGAACATTTCGCTGTCGCTTTTTTCGTCGAGCAATGGAGGCGCAATCACCAATATTGCACAAATGTTCACTCCTTAAAGTGAAATAGATTAGGTTTAGTGCTCTAAAGTGAAATGCACATAGTACATTAGTGTTTAATCGATAACACGTTGTCCGATAGAGCCCGATGTATATCCACGGAATGACGCTGTTACCGCGCAATTTGATAGGCCAAACTTTTTCATATACTTGGCTGGAATAGTTTTGAACAGTTCCTAGTTCGCTTAAAGAATACTAGAATTATCTATATATACACTACTATAGGCGCAGGAAGTCTTGACTACGTAATATTTGGGAATGGACAGGCATTAAGACTATCCATGAGCTCTCCCGGCATTTCACCTTGAAGGAGTCCTATAAGGAGTCCACCGTTTCCAATTCAATTCCAATTCCAGCGTTAAACTACTGAAACTCAAATAAAGTTTTCTACGCAAATACGCCACTTATATACAAAAACATTGATTATTTTAAAAACATTTTTTAATTGTAATTAATTACAGTTATCATTATAATTATTTATATGTTAACAGCAATTAGGAACAATTGTAGTTAATTTTCAAAACGTTTACATTGGTTCGCTTTAGCTAATGCAAAACTTGAACGCTACGCGATATTATATTCAATTATGCTAACTTACAATCAGCATTATAATTATTTACATGTAAATAGAAATTGAAACCGATAATTGTAGTTAATTTTCAAAACTTATATATCACTTGAATGCTACACAATATTATTATTAATTATGATTATTTACAGTTATCATTATAATTATTTATTAAAAAACTATCAGAAGCAATTCTGGTTAATTTTGAAAACGCTTACAAACCAAGTTTTAAATTGTTCGCGTTGGCTAATGCAAAACTTGAACGCTCCGCCATATTGTATTTAATTCCCGCCAAGTCGCTCCAATTTTCAAATTTCGAAACTTGGAACAACTCCACGTTTAAATTCAAGTTTGGATTGAACGCGCTCCGCAGTCGAGGCACGAGTTTTGTTTTCATATTGCTTTAGATATTCGCATAGAGCAGTTTTACATTTAATAAAAAACAAAAATCAAATTGTAGTAGTTCTCTTTTTTTCTTTTTTGTGTATACTGTAGCGCGATGAGCATTTTTGTGATGGGAATAAACCATTGACTTCGCGACATTGTTACCGTAACAAACACTTTTGTATGTTTTTTACTTCTGTAGGCAGTTCTGGAGTGATACTGTCTTTTTTTCACTTTGCTCTAAATATTTGTATATACTAGCTTTTTACATAAAAAACAAAAACCTATTCTAGATTAGAGAATACATAAAATGAAAGTGTCTCTGATGTTCTAATAAAACACATGTACTTGCTTCAGATATTATTCAGTATAATGTCGGTAACGGTAATTGTGTCGCGAGTTTAATCGTTTTGTTCTATCTCAATACCCAATGTGCCTAGAGAAGTGGTTACTTAAAAAAATGGAATATAATTTAGGTGTTTTATTACTTGCATTGTTTCTGTTCAACTATCATAAATCCCTAATGTGACTTCCCAAATGAGACATCAGTAAGAAACGTTAAGACAATAGGTACAAGTTGCCTTCAAGACCGGAAATTTAATTTTTTAACGTAAATAAACAAAAGGTTAATGTTTAAAATCCGAATTTAAAAATATTCCAACAGTATTTTCCTCTATTCTGGCCAAAATAAGCTTTTTTTTTAAATAATTAACTGAATGAATATTAATATAGCCTTTTAAGCCTATCACAAATTCACAAGATTTTCAATTACGTCACTTTAATTCTTAATAAATAACAATATTCTCAAAGAATAATGTAAACTAAACACTGGCAGAAAGTAAAAAAAGCCATTTACAGACCACAGACAAAAAAGGAAGCGGGCGGATTTAAACTTGGAACGCAAAACCAATCCTAGAATATTTTTAAATGCTTCAAGTGTATAAGCGTGCTCTGTCGTTTAAAGTGGTCTATCCACCATAATAGGTTTGTGAAATTATATAAGTATAAAAAAAGAATGTTTCAAAGCCCTGTTAAAAAATTAAACTCAAAAATGTTATATCGCAAAAATAAAAAGGAGATCTTGGAGCAAATTTCTTAAATTAGTTTGATTACAGTTTTATTACATAATGTCATGGTTAAGTAACTTATACTACGGCGTCCCAGTGCAGCAGAGAGCTTTTATATTAATGAGATGCTTTCGAACTTTATCCCTCTACAGCTGTCGCGACTCCCCCCCTCCCCCCTTGCCTAAATGAATTTTGCTTCTTAAGATCTAGAGCATGCCTTTTGCGATTTGAAGTATGTCTATCCAAATAAATGATATTCAAGTATTTGTTTGTAACGTCGAAAAAAAAGTCTTTTAGTATGTTTAATCGAACCAGACCATATGGTCCATACCTACGTCGTACGGTTAGACAGACGGACGGACGGACAGAGTGAAATTATAAGAGATAAATGAAAATAAACATAATCAAGTCTGTATTATAACAAAAAAAATGGTCTTCAAAACAGCTCAGCCAGTGTAATAAAGTATATGTGGACACATAATTTACAGCGCTGATTTTCAGCTGTGACCCCTGTACTAGTTGTCTACAGTCTCAAACTTAAAATTAGTAATAATCAAATGTCAAATTATACGACTCATCTACATTTTGCCTAATTTTAACTAAACTTTCTTTTTTCGAGAAGACGTAAAGTTATTATCACCGATAATCAGGCTTTAAGGGTCTTGAAAAATTGTTACAGCGACTTAATTTAGTGGAAAACGATGTCGATAATCGCGCTCTTTTCTTGAAAGGTTGTAGGGCAATTTCGATAAAATTTTCATATTATGTTCCAAATCGTAAAGACCAGATTCAATTGCGTGCGAATTGCGAAGATGTTTCTTGTTATAATTTGAAAAAATTGCGCTAAAAAGATAATGTTTTTTGACACTTCACACCGGTGACTGATGAGACACTTACGATACTCGAGAATCTGATATTTGATGATCATATATGAAGAAAAATATTAACA
Source organism: Charaxes varanes (assembly GCA_024363005.1). Classification (NCBI taxonomy): domain Eukaryota; kingdom Metazoa; phylum Arthropoda; class Insecta; order Lepidoptera; family Nymphalidae; genus Charaxes; species Charaxes varanes. Next base: position 9,332,757 of record JANCMC010050420.1, on the reverse strand, counting down.
CTAAATATAATTTCAATTAACTACTTTTTTTTAATTAGCCTATAATGTCCCACTGCTGGGCAAAGGCCTCCCCACTCTTAGACCACTCTCCTCTATCCATTAACTACTACGTGAGATTAAGAGAAAGTTGTCTAATTATGTACGCAATTCATGGACATACTAGCGTCGACGCACTTGCTGCGTTATTAACAAAGATGACAAAAAAAATAATAAGATTACCATATCTTCGTTTGTGCATTGATACCGCACGTTTGTAGTCCCAAGTAATAGTAACAGCGCTCATTGAATCCAAATGAGTTCATGTCCCACATGCCAACATAATAAACCAGTGCTAGAATGGATCACCCATCTATCACCCGGTTGCAGCCAGAGCAACTTAACTTAGCGATCGACTCAAAAAATATTCTATTTTAATCGATAGGGTCGAAAGTATTTTAAAGTTCACCTTGTTAGTTTTTTGTCACATCCAAAACTGCAGAGTTAACGTCTTTTTGCGTTTACGAACTATTTTAGGCTATTCAATTTAGCCTTATTGCAGAATTCTATTCTGCACGCCATTCGAAGGGGAAAAAATCATTTTACCTTAAGACATAGCGTGACTGACGAGGTTATTAGCAAAGTCAATTTACAACAGAAATTAATTCGTAACATTATGTTAGTAGGCCGCAGGGTAAACGTGATTTCATCGCCTTATTGTTAAAATTTTACAGTAGTTAATTTTTTTGTACCATTACGAAAATATGGTATATCTTTGGATTTAATTTCTATCAATATATATATATTTATAACAAACATATAATAATAACGATGTCTTAAGAAAAAATATATATTCCAGGATCATTTCTCCATCATATATTATGAACGGTAAACGTGTCTTAATACTTTTTTATTACAATAAAAACTCGGTTTCGGTAAATTTTGTTAATGCTTAAAAATTTAAAATTACCTTGTAAATAATCTAAGAGTGAACCGTTCTTCATCAGCTCGGTGATGATGTAAATCGGTTCTTCGAGAGTGCATACGGCGTACAGTTGAATAAGTTTATTGTGTCGCAGTTTTTTCATGATCTGGGCTTCAGCCAGGAAGTCCTTAGGATCCATCGTGCCGGACTTGAGTGTTTTAATCGCTACAGGTGTTGTGTTATTCCATAATCCTTCCCACACTTCACCGAATTGCCCGTGGCCGAGTTTTCGAACAAACTTCAGAGAGGAACGGTCGATCTCCCACTGGTCTCTCGTTCTGTGTGAAAGTCCCTCGGTAACAGGCTTCTCCACCTGAAAATTACGTAACAAATATAAATAAAGAATGACCGCAGTCAACTTATCGCCTACCGTTTATAATAAATTAGGTAAAAAAATGTCTTGCAACAATGGTCCGTAAAATTGTAATGGTTATGCTTAAACGGTTCTAAAGTAAACATTGTGAACGGTGGTGGTATATAACTGTTACTAGCAATTAGAAATGTATTCAGAGCCCATCACTCACTGGCTTACAACAAAACATCATTTCTTGTTAGGCAGTTCCGTATGGTGTAGTTAAGCGAAAGATCCAATATCCTCATAGTTATTTTTACAATTTAAGCGCCTCGAAAGTAAATTTAACACATTGAATATCTAAAATTGTAATGATTCCGCGAAGAGGTTTAATAAGCAGTAAATAATTTTATGTAAGGAGAGGGGCAGGAGATGGCTGGATGAGATTGGTAAGGCATAGAGGAGAGTGGCAGAAGCAAAGGGAGGCATATGTTGTTATAGTTATAAACACCAGCTATTAGCTGTTATTTTAATGAAATCTCGTTTGAAAGATTACGTTACAAAAGCTTAAAGAACTGTTTAACCTAGCGATCGATTCAAATGCCGACGACTGTTTACACTACGACCTCCTAGCACGATAGACCTTTTTTTAAATTTATTACAAAGGAATACGGATTTCCGCAAAATAATTCCTTATTCTATCAATTATTGGCCTGCTGTTTTCCAGTTGGAGCGAAATCTCTCGAACCCCGCATGGGCGACACCATTCAGGGACCTCGTGGACGACACGCGCACTTTTTCCGACTGGCGCCACTACGGCGCCCTGTTCGAAGGCGCCGACGACCACGGCACCGCGCACGTGGTCGTGGTCGCACCGGACGGAAGCGTTGTCTCCGCTACGAGCACCATTAATTACATGTAATTAATTACATTAATTACAAATAATCATAATTAGAACATACTGGTAGCTATCCACGACTTTGTCCGCGTAAAATTAATTGACAAATTTTAGCGTGATGATATATTATAGCCTTTAGCATTTTCCCATAAATGAGCTATCTAAAACTGAAATAATTTTTCAAATCGGAACAGTTGTTCCTGAGATTAGCGCGTTCAAGCAAAAAAGCAAACAAACTCTTTAGCTTTATACATATATTAACATATTTGGTAAATAGGCATTCAATGATCAAGGAAAAAATCATAGAAATGTGTACAGAAAAATCTACTATAAATGCATACAATTAAAATTTTTAATATCTATTTTAGATGTTCTTTTATCGTTTACTAGCGGACCCGACAGACGTTGTCTTGCCCAATTTAAGACTCGTCTTTTATTAGCCAATCTCCTTTGTCTTTTCCATAAAACGTGACAGGGCCTAGCACGAACCTTCTCGACAGTTTTACTTACTTTTACGTTCGAAACCGAACGTCAAATGAAACATTAATGTTACCGTTTTAAACAATTTAGTTGCTAAATTTTTCTAGCACGAATTAAATCGAACTCGCACGTATCGAATCCTCGATGTTACAGCCATGTACCTAAGTCATGTAAAATAGAAGCACGTACTTGCATTTGACGTTTCGTTACGAACGTAAAAGTAAGTAAAACTATCGAGAATGTTCGTGCTAGGCCCTCTGTCATGTTTTCATGCCAATGGCGTGTAGTTCGGTAGAGCGTATTGTATGCATCTTGAGCTCATATTTACGACAAAACCATCTAAATTACAATTCATTCTTATGTTTGTCTTAACAACTCGTCCCTCAGGGTTCATTCACAAAATTACGTCACATGAATTGTACGACTTTTTGACTCCTCCCTCCGCTCTTGACACAAGTTGTCTCATTTTCAAAACTCCCTCTCCCTTAAAAGGCAGAAAAGGTCAATTTTTGACATGTGACGATAGTCACTTAAGAATGTCTGTACACAGGCAGTAAGTTGTTTGCCTTAGAAACATACGTGTGTCAGATATTCCTGTATTTATTTATTATTCACCTCTACATGCAAAATAGTGTGTGGACGCAATACACGCAAGCTCGCCAATATCATGGATTTTTAAGTCATCGCTTTCAAATCGCTGCGTACACACACAGGCAAGCGTTACAATTAACATTTACTTTCACACTTATAAAAAATAGAATTTTAGTGGAGGTACGTGAATGTTTAGACTGAACGCCCTCAACTATGCTTATACGGGGAAAAAAAATCTAGAAAAGAAGATACTTAATATTTATTCCCAACTAGCTGTGTCCGCGACTTCATCCGCGTAAAATTAGATAATAATATTAGATTCAATTTTTATGTGATGTTATATAGCCTATAGCCTTCATCAATAAATGAGCTATCTGACACTGGAAGAATTTTTCAAAACGGACCAGTAGTTCCTGAGATTAGCACGTACAACTAAAAAAATAAACTCTTCAGCTTTATATATTAGTATCGATAATAATTAATCTATTTCACTATAATATATATATGTATTATAGTGAAATAGAACAGATATTTTGTTTACTTTGGTTTTTGAATAGCGATTATTTTGGTTAATTCTAGCCTACGGCGACTTTTAGTGAAACGTTAAATTTTTAAACAAAGAAATGTGAGGAATACATCCAAAAACTCTCTTGACCTTTAGCAAATTAAAATGTAACAATTACTGTGTATATAGTCAGAGAGTTAATTAATTAAACTGAATGGAGAGATCCCACGGCACCGCACTCACTAGAGGAAGATAAATGCGGAAGAAATCGGATCAAGTGCGAAAATTCGCTTTTTACTTCAACAAGCCTATGAAAATAAGTCATATTTACCAGTTATCGGCACTATCTTTGTTAATTTTTACCCACAACTTTGCTCCTATTACCGTATGTTTTATGTGTTTATAGCCAATTTTTATCTGAAAACCGCTTTGAGCCGAGTGCTGATCTTTTGCAGCAAATTGCCTGCTTGGGTGTTTTATATCGTCTACTGATCTGAAGAACAAACTATAATAAATTTTAAGAAAAAAAAAACATTTTTTAAAAAGCTTTTATTTCAATGTATACCACTAAATAAAAAGTACTCGTCAAGACGAATCAGTCGAGCCCAAACTCAATGTCGGTACATTCATTTATAACAAAGTTCCTATAGCCTACTTCCAACTCTATCATCATATCAGTTCCATAATATCATAGTTTGACTGACTCATTGGTGCAGTGGGCAGTCACCCTGCTTTCCGCTGCGGGGGTTCAATTCCCGCCTCGAGTCTGGGTATATTATCTATATATACCTAACTAAATTCGCTTCAAAGGTTTGACTGAAAATTTACAGCTGCAACTTTGTCAGCAACCTTCAATAAATTGAAGGCGTTCGACAAGTTCCACACGTGAAGGTCCCTAACCGGGTTGAGACCTTCTGTCTCCCCACCCTCACCCCTCCCGGTGACGATGTCGAGAGGCCAATAGGGCCAACAGCAAGAACCACACAAAAAAATAAATAAGTTATTATTAGGAGCAATGCTTGTAAAAAAGAGCAAACTGGACTAGATTAAAAGTCTGTTTTAGTAAAATTACAAAATAAACTTTTTGTGACTTTATTTACCAACTTTTATGGGTACAATGAATGCATGAACTACTGCACTGATTTCGATGACGTGTCCTGTATTGAAATAGGTATTTACAGTTTGCGTTATATGATTAGAATCGATGACATTTTCTTAAAATAAAGTAAATAGTAAATTCATGGGCGTAGCCACGATGGGGCGCTTGCCCCACCCTAGGTCTGACCGGCTAGGTGCCCAACCAAACCTAAAAATTAAATTATCTAGGTACTAAATACAATATTTAATATCAGTAAGAAAGTACACACTCGTAGTTTGCTAGTTTTAAACTGCTGCCTCACCCTGAGCCTATGGCTGGCTACGTCCATGAGTAAATTAACACTCACGATAAAAATTAAAAGTTATGTAGCTTTCTAAATACTACAAGTCAGTAAGACAGACTAACCTGTAAAGTCCCATTGGTGAGGTACATAATGACCGCCAGCGAAGTCCTGAACCACTGATGGAGATGCGGCAGACGAGACATGCCATCAGTCTCGCGTACTGGTACTGAAGCACCTGTGAAACACCCACAGTTAGGAATAAACCAGTACTTGGAGGGTGTCTGTGTCAATATGTTTCAGGGGATTCAGCTAAATCATTCATACGTAATTAACGAATCAAATGTTTAGATTCTTTATTTAAATAAATTTTTAAAAGCCTTTTTGAATCGTCATATAGCTTAATAGCTTTCGGGAAAATTGGGTCACGAGACTTGATAGCTTCTAAACTAATAATCAGCAAGAAACTCATTAGCCACTGTTTTAAATAGTTATTAAAAAACGAATTTGATAAATTGCAATGTTAACATGCAAACCTAAAACGAATCAACTCCTAGCAGTTCTGTCTTAAATATAGTATTCAACTGATGGGTGAATTTCTTAGCATTACATGGATTCACCGTGCGGGTGCCGGGTTCATCACGTTGCAGAGGAAGGAACCATAGCAGTGATGGGACTTGTGACCCAGGTGTAGGCTTAAGAGCGCTCTTTATAGTGGCCACTATCACTCATCTTCGCTGACAGTGTTCCCTCCACTGTCTAGCCAAATCTGGTATGATCCTACGAGAGCGGCTTTAGATGTCCTTTCTAATAATGAACTTATGATAGTTATTGACAAATAATTGATAGAATCAGGCGTTACTTTGCGGAAATCCATGACATGCATGAGAAACTAAACTACTTTGCTTTAACCCCCGCTGTTTCAATTAAATCACTGACAATAGTTTAAATGCCTGACCAAAATGGTATCACAACATGAACTCTGTTACCATTGCTGGTCCAGTATTCTTGATACTTGCTCAAGTTTCATGTTTATTTATAATAAATAAATATAATTTAGGCTAAAAAACGTTTACTCATATTTAAGATATAAGTTAATCTTAAATAAGATATAAGTTAATTATATAGTAAAGCCATTGACGCTTTTTAGTGTCTCCGTTATTAAAATATAGTATATGTATATTGTTGAAAATAGGACATTGCTCGATAAAAAAGTGTCGCGTTTTAAAAGCGCAACCATGTGAACATAAACTTGGGGATTCGTATCTCACATCCTATTTGAACACTTTTGTGTATGTCATATTGTGCTGTCATTCATGAAAAAACCAGTGCGTTTCTTATCGCATTTCAGTTGACTACTTCAATCGTCGACTTAATATTGGCGACGAAATTATATACATGATATGTCAGTCATATCAGTCCTGGCAAATTTTGGAATTTTATCAAATTTTGACCACATTTTTTTTAAGGCGCGGTAAAAAAAACTCTGATACGAATGAGGACCTTAAGTATCAAGCGGTATTGTTCCACGTACTATCTTGTTAAAGACCTCACGATTAAACTCATATGCCGACAGACTCCGATACCATCTAACTCAGATTCTTCCCCTCTTTAATTGATTATTTTATGGAGAAAATGATTCGTCATAGTCGACATGTAATTTAGTAGTAGCGCCTAACGAGATTTCTCGTTTCAAAGTAAAACTATTAGAAAGAATATATTACTCTTTTCCTTAAAGCAATGGACCCGACACTCGGACGTTAAATCCATGGGTGCAAAGAAATTCGAATAAATATGTCTGAATAAATTATGTGGATATATAAGTGTCTAATTATATAATATACGGTTAGGAGTCCACATTTTGTAATATACATATTTTTATGAATTTCTTTTTGTTAAATAAATTGAGTCGCCATTATTGTGAGATTTTTCATTTATTTTTAGTTTACAGTAACGAATCCGACAGAGGTTTTCTTGCCTGAATTTTGGCTTGGCTGCTACTGGCCATATGAACGCCAGTATTTAAGTAAAGGTATTTTGAAGAAGTGACCAAATCTGCATTTTATCATACTGTTAAATAAACGTTCGACATTCTTTTCTTTTAAACCTTCTTTTCTTTTCCATTCTTCCAATATAATTTCCTAGAAATCTTCCCAACTTTATTTTTGGAATGAAACGAAACAAAATTTAAATCCGTCCAGCGGCTTTCGAGCTTTAGCGAGACTAACGAATAACAATTGACTTTTATAAACTTACTAGATGGACCCCGCGACTTCGTCCACGTGGGCCACCCTTATCACTTTGGAGTATGAAAAATACATAGTAGCCGAGTCTCGCCACTTATAATTTTTTTCAAATATATTAAATCTGTAGTTTTCCTACGTTTCAGTATGAAATCTTATGAACTACTGGCCCCGATAAATATTATTCGACAGATGGTAGAGATTGTGGGGGTTCCGGGGATGACGTCAGACGGCAGTCGGTCATCATAACTCGCCCGACAACCACTTCCTCTGCAATTTAATTACGGTACTAAACCAGGATAACACTAAGTAAATGAAGAGGATAAAAAAGAACTTATTAAAGAACTGTTACTGTCAATATATGTCAGACAACTAACATAAAAAACGCTTCAATATCTATACCCGCCTTAAGCTCTCATCGCACGAGAGCTTTTTTAACCGCGCGTTAAAAAACCGTTCAAATAGAACATAACTCCCAAGTTCGTGTTCACACGGCAGCGCTTTTAAAACGCGACGCTTTATTATCAAGCAATGTTCTATTTTCAACACTAACGCTATATTTTCGTATCGACTTCGCTAAAAAAACGCCGACGCCGAGGTTTAACGTAACGCGTTTCCACTCTCGTGCGAATGAGGGCTTATAAGTCATGGGGACCGTTTTAACGAGCGAGTTAACTTGCTTCCCGACTCTCCCGTAACGGGATTCGTCTTTGAAGTAGACGCGTTTTTGTGTCAATCAATTGCACCGTAAACAGAACTCTGGAAAGACACGTTGCATGTACTGTTGTTGTATACAAAAAGATCAACCGCTTCATCTGGTTCGTGTCGTAGGCACGACTTGTAGTTATATAATATAAACAATCTTAGATTCAAAACTTTCTATAAATAAAATTAGTTTGAATATTTTAATTATTCTAAACTTTCATTTTAATTACGGGTTTGCGATGGCCTTAAAGGCCGGAAAACATCTGAGAGCTTAGCACGAACATTCTGGATAGTTTTACTTACTTTTACGTTCGAAACGATACGTCAAATGAAGGTTCGTGCTTCCATTTTTTACGACTTACATGGGCCGTAACGTCGAGGATCCGATGCGTGCGAGTTGTGATTTAATTCGTGCTAGCATTATTTAGCGACTATTTTTTTTAATAAAAAACACTACAATTAAATTATAAAGAATACGAAAATCATGATTATGTAAATTTGAACTGAACTTTATCTTTACAAAAATGGCGTTACCGTAAGAAAGTGACACAGAATTAATCCTGGGAGCAAATAAAATTATGCACACATTTGCACAGTTGAGTCAATGACATCATTGCAATCTTTATCGAGTGGAGGGTGTATTCCACATTCGACCGGATGACAATATTTTGGATGAATTTGTGCTCCCGTGATTGCCTTAAAGAACTTGGTTACATTGTTAAGAAGCAAATGTTTAGCTTTACCTATAGTATCAAGATTCCCAAAAGCACTTCACAAAAAGTTTTCCTAACTACACCTTCGATTTCATTGAAAGCAAACAAACAAACAAACTCTTCAGCTTTATATGTATATTAGCATAGATTTCACATCTTTAAATGCCCTTGTTTTAAGATTACCCTAAGAATACAGTTGTAAGAAGCGAAGATGAAGGAAACGACAAAGAAAATTTGGGATGAGCCATATAAAACATGATCCTATTTAAATTTTAATCCCTTTTCGTGTGGAATATAGCGTATTGAAAATTTTCATTACACGCCGAGTCGCATAGATTTTATTTCTTTAATTGCCCTTGTTTTTAATTATCCAGCTGGTTCCACTTACTTTAGGAAAAAATACCCTAAGAATACTGTTACAAGAAACGTAAATGAAGAAAACGTCAAAGAAAATTTGGGATGAACCATATAAAACATGATCCTATTTAAATTTTAATCCCTTTTCGTGTGGAATAAAGCGTATTGAAAATTTTCATTACACGCCGAGTCGATATTGAAAATGAGGTGTTATGTATGCATAGAAGGTTCATGAATGTTTAGAAGGCAGGTCGTTGCAGCATTTGAGCCTTTTACGTATTAAAAAAAGTTTTTCAACCGTCGACGTAGAATTTTTTAGGGTTACGTAGTACTACTAGGAATCCTTATAATTTTGTTCTATCCATCCGTCCGTCCATCTGTCTGCCCGTAAAGTGGTCGCCCCCTAACATTTCCGAACTATTAGACGGAGAAACTTGAAATTTTCAATGTTGATAGAACATGCTAAAAACTCATTAGGGATATTATTCTGAACGAAAACGGACAAAAACTTTTGAAGTTATTTAACGAATACGTTTATAGCGTATCAGATACGGAATCCTTCTATATAAGCGTGTCTTGACACGCTTTTGCCGATTTTTTCTTAAACGTATATAAAATCTTCATTGTGCTTTTAAGTTTTCTCTTAAATGTATATTAGAGTCAGTTCGCAAACAGAAATGGGGTCAAGTAACAATTTAAAAAAATGTAGCCAAATTGACTTCCTGCTAATTTTTAGGAAAAAAAAATACAAATTTCAATTACATAATAAACTGGCATTTATTTTGCTCCTATTTGCAGAATTTGCTTCTTTTTTACTCTTTAATTGTTATGAAATAAACTTTGTTTAAATTTTGCCAATATCTAATATTATCTTTCTATGCAGTAATAATGTTAAATAACAAGATTATAAATATCTATTTATCACGTGATATTTTCGTGTAGTTCATAAAGAGTTCTTATCAAAAATATCCAATTTCGATAAAATGGCGCCACGTCGCGAAATCGTTTGATAATGGTCGATGTTCACTAAAGAAGCCATGCTTGTTTTATTTTCCTTATATATTACTAGGGGTTAACGGGCAGGCAGCTCATCTGAGTGACTAATGACGGCCACGGACATCTGCATCACAAGGAGGCTCGTAGATGCTTTGGCCTTTAATGAGGGTATTTGTGTATAACAGGCGTCTGTTACCTGTAACACAGGCATTAAGTTGTCTACCTTAGGAACAGACGTCCGTGTGTTATATAGTCCTGTATATATTTATTATATTTATATATTATAACAATAAAAGAATACATGTGAAGGATACAATCAAAAGCAAGCGACCTTATCGCTAACTGGCGATCTCTTCCATTATTGTTACTTTATTTTCAAAGCAACGAAGATAACAAGATTTTAAGTTTCGAACTTTTTGGTATAATTTGTGTGGTTTTTTTGTAATTATGTTAAAATTCTTAACCTTCATAAGTTTTTAGTATGAATGTTATCAGAATGTAAGCACTTGTACAAATTATTAAGCAATTACAAAGTACAAGATAATTTTGTTTTTATGTTGTACATATGTACGTCACTGATGTCGTAGATGCATTGCCGGCCTTTAAGGAAAGAGTATGTTCTTTTCTTAAGGCACTATTAGCCATACCTTTTATTATTAATAGTATTGTTTAAAAACGTGTATTTTGAATTATCTATCTATCAGTCCGGCCATTTAAAATCACGTACGTCATAAAATTGCCACCAAATTTGATTAAACACTGATTCTTCTTATGAATATCCCGGCCTAGTACCAGGGTCCGCCTTAATTGCAGAGGATGTGGTTATGGGGCGAGTTAAGATGACCAACTGCTTTCTGACGTCACAATCTCTACAATCTCTCTTTTGTTATAATTCAATGTCATTCAGGACCCACTGTTATACATGTCTTCCGAAACACGGAGGAGGTCGGATATTTGAAAATCTGGTGTTAGTTATGGTCACCCATCGATCATCGGGTCGCGGTAAGAATTGCTTAAGCTAGGAAACGACAAATGCCGGTTACTGATTAAGCTACCACTTCCTCAAATGAGTAAGTCACTTGTAATATAAATGGACGGCTTCTACGTAAAGTATCGTAAGCCACATTTTTGCCACACTCATTTTTTTAGGGTTCCGTAGTACTACAAGGAACCCTTATAATTTCGCTCTGTTCGTCCGTCTGTCTGTCTGTCCGGTAAGGTGGTCTCCCCCTTAGCATTTCCAAACTATTAGACGTAGAAAATTGAAATTTTCCATGTTAATAGAACATGCTGAAAACTCATTAGGAAAATCATTTTAAACGAAATCAAACAACAACTTTTGAAGTTATTTAACAAATACGTTTATAGCGTATCAGATACGCAACCCTTCCATATAAGCGTGTCTTGACACGGTCTTAGCCAATATATTACGTTTTCTAAATGAACTTGAAAACCTCGATTAACTATATTAATTTCAAAATAAAGTATGTTTAAGTATTTTACTTTAAAATTAATACACTTAATACAACTTGCCTCAATAGCTCAACGGTTATACCGTTTGGACTTAAATCCGCAAGGTAACCGGTTCTTACCACGGACACGGACACGGACACGGACACGGACACGGACACGGACACGGACACGGACACGGACACGGACACGGACACGGACACGGACACGGACACGGACACGGATATAGATATATATAGGTATAGATAGGTATAGGTATAGGTAAAGAAGTATAGATATCGAAAATTATTTCCAGTGTTATTTTAAAGTAGAAAGAAAGTACCAGAAGTAACATATCAGGCGCAAACAGTGCCCGTCCCAGAGGTTCGTTATGGACCGGGAAGAGCGTAAAAGGAGCCGCGTAATGAAGTGCTTCGCCCTTATTAGAATGTCGCATCTCGGCGGATCATCGGCGCGGGCGAATGTTAATTGTTACCCGGGTACGTGCGCATTTTACATCGCGGCGGACACGCTGCCTATAAAGACAGCCAACCGTTTCTCAAACATTTTTTTTGATTAACTTTGTTGTACAACTAAAAAAAATGTTGCACAAAATGTGAGCTTAATGCTAAAAGTATTTGCAGCCAGCCTACTTTAGACGTCCAAGAAAAAAAGGGCAAGTGTGCAAGTGGGTGAAGGTTATTTATATAGAAACAAAAAAACTAAAAAAGAAAAGTTGAAGCTATAAATAAAGAGTTACTTAGGTCTATACTAACATAACCATATTGTACTTCCTAGCGATATATCGTTCTAGTATACGTGCACTATATAAAATTATAATTTCATAAAACATACGGCCACTGTCACGTTTTATAGAGAAGACATAGGCGAGCTAAAATTCGGGCAGGGTCCGCTAAGATTACATAAAATCCTTATTACATCTAGGCTTGATTCACATGACTGAGATGAGATTACACTAACTTCTCAAAGGCCGACATGGTATGTCTTAGGGTCTGTTCCTGCCAAATAAATGCTATTTGAATTGATTTGTAAGTATTTTGACAGCCCATGAGCGTCGGTCTACTCACAGGTTGACATATTGCTCATTAAAAAATAATATATATTAGGAATACTTTTTAGGTACGTCTAATATTCCCTTTTTCCCCCTCTTACTAAGTTTAAATTAAAAGCTTGTATTAGTGTGTGCGACAATACCCTAACGGCGGTGGGGTTTGAACCGGGTACCTTGCGGATTTCCGTCTATACCTTATACCGTTGAGCTATTGAGGCTCTGAAAAGAAACTAAATATGAATAATAAGTAAATATATAGGACTATATGACACACGGACGTCTGTTCCTAAGGTAGACAAGCTAATGTCTGTATTATAGATGACAGTCAAATAAAATGTAGAGTTGATCGGAATACTTCCGATTTGTGAATACGGAAGATGGCATCCGTATAGGACCTTTCGTTCGACCGTTTATCTGGTAAGACAACGTCTGCCGGGTCCACTAGTTGTAATATATCATTCGTGTTACATTTGTGGTTAACCACAATACACATTAATACTTTATCTTGAAGTGCGTGCTTAAAGCAGCGTTTTCCAAATGGCTTTTCTCTGCTGGGTCTGGCTCTGGGACTGGCCCTGTTACGTACTTTTAAGTTTTATTTACATTGCGGTTGGATATAAAAATATTGAAGAAATTTGTTTCTGATTTAAAATAGCATTGGGACAGATAGTAATAATGATATTATAAAGAATTCAGTTTAAAAATTTTTTCTTTTCAAAAAAATGCCAACGAAATTTTCACCACAGGAGACTCTAGAATCATGTACTGAATCCATGGGATGCGTATCCGGTACGATGTGTTTTACACCTAAAAAGACCGTATTGTAAGCGGCCCAATAATTTAATTTAATTCTAGATGTTATGTATTTTCTTCTTTCTTGTTTATACTTTAAACTATAAGTGTAATTCTTATTCGGTCTTAGCTCTAACAATATATTGTATATTGAAATTAAACCTTGTAACTCAGGTTAATTACTTAAAAAATAAATTGAAAAAAAAAAAACGTCGCGTTTCCGTTCTTGTAAGGGTTTCTTTCACCCATACATTTAACGATGACTAGCTTTCTAGGACTATAACACTTCCTGAATTACCGTTCCCGTGTCAAAAATCTTTGAGCGACACAAAGCCTCCGTTTCAGTTACTAGCTAATTTAACTCTCCATGTTGAAATCCTTGTCCACGCTCAGTCTTGACTTTAAGTGCCAATTGTTAGTAGCTTATGGTAGGTGAAAGAGGCCCTCAAAGCCAGGGCCCACCACAAGGTGAAAGGGGGTCAACTTTGTGTTAACCAGTCATCCGTATGAACAAGTATAAAAAATGCGAGCAAAAATGTGGTACAGGATTTAATATCCTTATACGTTTTTTGCGATAGTCATGCATCGTAGCTTAAATAAGCTACCATAAACGGATTTATGCTATACTAGCTGTGACCGCGATTACGCTCGCGTAAAATTAAATAAAAAACAAATAGAATCAAATTCAGCGTGGCCTCGATATCGGCTATCTCACATTGAAAGCATAAAAAAATCGGACCAGTAGTTCCTGAGATTAGGGCGTTCAAACAAACGAACACTCTTCAGCTTTATATATTATTATAGATAATAATACAATTTATTTACTATACAACAAAAGGAGCATTCACAAAGAAAATGGCAGAATAAATATAAAAGCTTTTCATGGCACAAAGGTTGCTTTAAGGCAGTGATGGGCTAATTACGGGCAAACGAGCAAGCGGTTTATCACTTAAGTGACTACCGACGCCCATGGACATCAGCAGTGTCAGAAGGTTCGCAGATGCGTTGCCAAAAAAGGGTTAGGCTACTGGGAACTCTCTCAAACCGGCCGAAACACGATAAACATACCATCACTTGACGTGACAGCATTCCCGCCACTTCACGCCGATCTTATGTGAGAAAGAGGTATTTTGCAGAAGTTAATGCGCAGCAGAGGTTTGTAATACATAGCAGTGGCGAGCTCGATGAGCGAGGTCGATCACGTCCGTTAACAATTCTCGCAGCTTTTGATTATCTTGGAAATGGTGTAGTCTTTGACCACGCTGGAAAAATCCGGTGATTGACTTTGTCAATATTTTTACATTAAATTCAATACATTGTTCTAGTAATGAATACTGCCATTTTCACAGACTCAAATATAATCAAACCGAAGGAGTAGTTCTAGACCGCAACATTGGTCCTGCGACCCATTGGAAATGGCATACTCTTAACGACCCCCCAGTCTTACAGCAAGTCATGATAGACACTCAAATGGCCCATAAAGATCCTGATATTTTGAAACTTGGTAACCCGGGAGAGAACAAACCGCGACCCGATAACGAAGAAATGCTCGCAATAGAATTTGACAATTTCATCAAAGAAAAAAGCAAAAAACTATCACAAAAATTCAAACCTTTCCAAATAAAAATGAAAGCCCTAAAAATAAATGAACATTTTTCTCTTAAAGTTTTGGACCAAGCTACAATATACCTAATTTTCAGAGATGGATCGACAAATTTGAAACTCAATATTGGAATGATATTGGACCACCAAGAAATTGTGGACACTGACACTGCCGAAGTGGGAGAAGTTTCTAACAGCTTAGAGAGATTTCCCGCTCGGACTGATAGCCTAGCAGGTCTTCAGCGCAGTGTAGCACATGCGCAGCGTATAGAGCGAGCTCGACTGGAAAGAGACGGCAGGCTGCGCCCTACCATGCCTTCTCTAAGTGCTGACAAACTCGTTGCAGTGGCCTCGCAACCGTTGCGTGCTCCATTTCGTACCGCGACAACAGATTCCACAGTTCCACAGGATTGTCGTTGTAGATGTAGGAAACCTCAATCATATAATCTTTATTACGATACGCGCCTTACTTAATAAAGTTACCTAAAGTATAATTTCTTTTTATTAGTTTTTAGTTAACTATTACTTAAGAATTAAATTAAGTGGTACTGTCAGACCACAGAATGTATAAAAAACCTTGCCTATATTTAAAAAAATAATGGCCAGACGTTGGGGTTGAATGGAAAGGACATATACAGGTATGGAAGCCTGAAGCTATCCCCAAAATGTAAAATTATTATTCTTTTAAGATGCCATAAACAAAATCCCATCGAAAACATTTTCATGTAAAATGTTGACACGGCGAGACAATATGGTTCACACTGTCAAAAAGTTCTCTTTTACAGCCACACCACTAACTCAACACGCCCTAAGTCTTCTTCTACTTGGTGTTCCAATGACAAAACTTTAGATATATTGGCCATGTGGTTAGGTCTTAATTTTGGAAGCCCAAAATGAGGCAACATTAATTGCCCGATCTTTGGTGGTCATTAAGTCCTCCTGCCCTAAGTCTATACATCCTAACCTTCACTGACTGTACACCTTAGGCAAAATATCACTCACTAATCGGAATTTTATAGATATCATTAAAATGTAAATTATAAGTGCTATTGCATTTGAATCCATATCATAATACAAGATTTTTGTTTATCTGGTTTAATGAAATGTCAAGTTCCGAAAGTTAAAAAATAAAAATAAAGCGTTTGTGAAAAGTTAGGTAGTGCCCCTGCACTTCGCTTGTCTCGTTGTGGCGACGTGAACCCGTAACAACGAGACGTGGGCGGACGGACAGAGCGAAACTATAAGGATTTCTTGTACGGAATGGAATATCAATATAATTATGAAATGTTACGCTCAGAATTGGATAGCTCGGTAAAAAAAAAAAGAGTAGTTGATCATTGTATTAGAATAAATATAAACGATACACGTTTCGTAGAGAGATACCAGTCTCCTTGTCACGACCGTCACGTCTAACCTTACATTTACGATTTTCATATTTTTCGCAGATTCCTTAAATATTTCTAAGACAAAAATCTACGTTTAGTTTACGAACACCGAAACATCTCTATCTTACTGTGTAAATTTCATAAAAATCAAATATTTAAAAATTTGGTTATTTTATGGTTATAGAAAATAATTAAAAACCTTTGATTTAAAAAACTACAATAAATAAATACAACAAATTAAAGTATGTTATTATGCCGGCGCCAGACATAGCTCAAAGTGTTTGTACATTTTTGTCCTTGAAGACCACAAATTCAGGAAACTGCGTGGCTATACAAAGTCCCCAGCCATACTACATGATCATTGAAATGAAATATGTTTGACGCCGCCATTACCCGAGGCTTCGTCAATTCAATTTCAATCAAAGAGAAATCAAGAACTCCCTTTTCCAAGTTTTTCAAGGGAACCATGAACTAGAAATAACATGTTACTGTCAACGTAATAATTATATTCTATTGGTAGCACTGCCTTGCTGTCATCTTTCACTTCGGTGTCATATTGTTCTCTTTGTCTTTGACTTTGATCATTTCATCACTGATAGAGTACAATGTTTCAATGTTTGGATAAAACTTATTTTCATACGTAATTGTTAGAGCATTTACTGTACCTGAATTTAGCCAAGAGGAAATGTGTGAGACGGTATGAGAAAAATTATAATATTCATATACACCAGAAAATATCAGTAAATATGGTAAGTAAGTGAAATTTAGCCCTATTTGTTTTTAACAAATCACAAACTTATCTCGCCCATTGTGCAGAGTTATCAGGATGAGTACGTCGGATCATTTCCAAAGGACTTTAGCTATGGACCATTTGAACAGAATGGGGAAAATGACAATGCCTCTCTTCAAGAAGATCATAAGCCCAGAATACTTCTAATGGGTTTAAGAAGGTGAAATTAAGTATTTTATTCACTTATATAGTTGTGCATATTATTAATCTAATCTCTAAGAATTTTAAAAATAATTATATATTATAGGTCTGGAAAATCATCTATTCAAAAAGTCGTTTTTCATAAAATGTCACCAAATGAGACGTTGTTCTTAGAATCCACAAATAAAATAGTCAAAGATGACATAAATAACAGTAGCTTTGTGCAGTTTCAAATATGGGACTTTCCTGGACAAATAGATTTTTTTGATCCAACATTTGATTCTGATACTATATTTGGAGGATGTGGTGCTTTAGTTTTTGTAATAGACGCTCAGGTATACTTCTGTTAAAGTTTCTTATTCTTTGAAATGTATAACAAGATTATTAGAAAGTAAAATATTTTTTTATATTTTTCAGGATGATTATCAGGATGCATTGGATAAGTTACAACTGACTGTCACTAAAGCTTTCAGAGTGAATAATAAAATTAAATTTGAAGTTTTCATACACAAAGTAAGTGTTACAATTCTATATAGAAGTTGAGATTATTTTACAGTTTTCAGATTTCTATAAAATAACATAATTAAGAAATATATAAAAGTCTGTTACTTTTATTTAACGATTAAAATTAGCAATAAATTTATTAAATATTAACATTACTTATATTGTTTTAAGTTAACAACACTCATTTAGTTTATTATATAAACACAAACTAAAACTAATTAAATTTTAACACATTCAAAAGAGTAAAGTTATTTATTAAATCAATGTTTTGATATAATTAATGACTTTTTAACAGATTCTAAATTATGAGTAACTATTTGAAAAAATACTTATATAGATAAAATTACTATTTGACATT
>JANCMC010050420.1:9269396-9314444 GCA_024363005.1 Charaxes varanes | reverse complement strand
GTGATTGTAAATCTTTTGAGAAAATAAATGTCTTAAACCTTAACAATAAACCATATTATTACTATGTGTCAAGTATCAATTGCACTTTACAGTGACTAATTTATGGTTTCAGGTTGATGGCCTGAACGATGATTACAAAATGGAATCACAAAGAGATATCCATCACAGAGCTAATGAAGATCTTGCCGAGGCAGGCTTAGAAGAAGTCCACCTTTCTTTTCATCTGACATCCATTTATGATCATTCTATATTTGAAGCTTTCAGTAAAGTTGTACAAAAATTAATACCACAATTGCCTACTTTAGAAAATCTTCTCAATATACTCATATCAGTAAGTAACTTCCATCAAAGTAACAACTAATTTATAGGATACCAGTAACAGTGGAAATTCAATGATTGTTTGGAAATTTTGAGGATTTTAATTTAATTACTCCAATAATAAACAAATAATTTATTTATATAAGAGTGTAGGTAATTATTAATCGGTGGTCCATATTTGAGTGGATCACTTGATCAAGTAGTTCTTACTGCAGGTGGGTGATAGATGTGTTGTCATCTGTCCTAACACTGGTTTTTTAAATATCCAATCTCGTCCATGTTTCGAAAGGCACATAAAACAGAAGGTTACGATTAATGTCAATGAGTGATATTAGTTGTGAGATTGTAGAAGTTCCGGGGATGATGTCAGGCGTTAGTTGGTCATCTTTATTTGGCCCACAGGCACATCTTCTGAAATTTAAGTGGACCGCTAGGGCCCACTGGAACGAAGTAACGCTAGTTAGAAGGAAATTATTCCAAAAGTAAATTAGCCTGTGTAACAACATTTTCAACATGAATTTTGTGTGATTGAAGTTGGGAGACCCTTAAGTTGATTTCATCATTTCTTCTTCATCTTAAAGCTGTTTTTAATTTAATTAAGTACATTTTGTGTGTTTAATAAAAATGTAAATAATTTTTTTCTCTTTTTTATTTGCAGAATTCCGGGATTGAAAAAGCATTTCTCTTTGATGTAGTCTCTAAGATCTATATAGCAACTGACAGTTCTCCTGTAGACATGCAAAGCTACGAACTATGCTGTGATATGATTGATGTTGTAATTGATATTTCATGTATATACGGGTATAGTTTTTTTATTTTCTTTATAATCCATAGAAACTATATAATTATTAATGCACGCAAGATTTTTCGACCTAACAATTTGAATTTAGATGGATTAGTTAAACCAGGTTCAGCCTTTACAAATATATCTCACATTTATGCTTCATAGTTTATTCCTATTTGATAATAAAATTCTTATCTTGTGAAAAGAAATATAAATAAGAGAAAGAAAGAAAAGATTTTTATTCAGCAAAGAGTTTAACTGGCAGTGAAGGTGACAGTTGGTGGCCACTAGAAAGAGTACTCATAAATCTACACCTGTCACAAGTCGCGGCCCCTGCTATGGTTCCATCCTCTGCATCACGATAAACCCGACACCTAGACAGTGAATCCATGGAATGCAAAGAAATCCACCCTTGGAGTCCCAATGTGGAAACATTTACGTGTCAAATTCAAGCATTCGGTGACAATGGTGTTCTATGGGTTTTTTCCATCTCAAGTGCCTAAGGAAGTTTTCACTTCAAAAAAGAGAGAAGTTCATAATATTGTTGATTAAAAAAAAACATATTTTTGAAGTGTGTTCTTCTTTAGGTGCATTGAGCACTTTTTGAGTGAACCGAAAGTGTGGAACACGCGCCATCGTCACCGCACGCTTTCCATAAGCTATATGTATACTGTGTATATATGTGTACTTTTCGGGTGAACAAAAATCAAGGCCCTAACCACCGGTTGCTTGGGTCCTTGCCCCGCTGCCGGCGGAGATCTATCTTTTTATATATTTTTAAATGTTTTTATTTTTATAATAATATTTAAAAATGTATGTAAGAGTAAGATATATTAAATAAATGATAGCCATAATAATAATAAATAATTTATTTCTCAAAATTAAATTTGACCAAAATATTACTTTTTAATCAGTTTACAATAAAAAATAATTAATTAAATTTTACATTAAAGTATAGTTTAAAAATGGTCGTGAAATTTAAAATAATAATAAAATAGTTCATTGTTTATTAAATTTTATTTATATTTTTATTAGTATACTCTAAAACACCCTAAAAATATAAATAACTTACATTAGGACTAATAAAAAGACTTTGAAAATTAAGAGTTGGTTAAGAAAACATGCTTCTGGTTCAGAGGGATTTAATCAGAGAGGAATAGTGAGGTGACATAAGTTATATGAAACATAGCGATGAGCTTGTGAAGGGTTGGAAATTTACTATTACAACAGGAAATAATAAAATATTGTACAAATAAGAAAAACTTATACATCTGTATATATATATAGATTGTTCCGTGTTTCCATGGGTCACGTCATAAATTGAGAACAGCTGGATTACTTTATTTTTGAAATTTTTTATAAATTAATGTTTTGTTCCATGCCTACATTGAATATTCTAGTTTGAATATAATTGTAAATTCATATCATATAATTTCAAATTATAAGTTCTGTTATTCATATAGAAGTTTTACTTCGGTCGTGTGGCATACAATTTTTTTTTTTACAAATTAGCCTTGGAGTCTGAGAAAAAAAAAGAATAGATTTTCCGCAAAAAAAAATCCCATCGAGTTTGAAAAGTAATTTTTTTTTTTTTATTTTTTTTTTACTTGGGTCATAAAACTGGTTACAAATCAATACACAATTAAAAATTAAACAATGGTTTTTGACATTCCAGTGATTCTAACCTACTTGAAATGACCAAAGCATGCATTTAAAAGATTACTGAAGTTAATACTAATTACAAAACAATATATACTTAATTTAAAACAATATTACATACTAAATGAAAAACAATTTTAATCGATATAACGCGGACGAAGTCGCGGCTAGCGATATAATAAGAAAAGAAATAGCGCCTAGTAATTTATAAAATAAGGAAATATACATAAAAAGTATAAAAAAACAATAACCTAGCAACATGCATTGTACCTACAATGTCTCAACAAATAAATACATACATGTAAAAAATGCTTACACATTATTTCCTTACAAAAACTTCATGTTTATTGTAATAAGTAATTACTTTCAATCATTAATAATAGCAAATTGTTTTTTTTCACGCCAGATGGGCTGTAGGCGCTTTGCAAACCATAATTGCCTTGTCAATTACAAAATGGGCGCTAAGTGGGGAAACCCTATTTTAGAACAAATTTGATTAGCATTAAAAAAAATTATACTGAACCAACCTTAAAAGATAGACATGTGCTGTTGCACCGATAACTGGTTAGATCCACTACGGGAACGCGACTCCGGTCTACCCTAGCTGCTATTGCCACTACCCCTATACCGACCATTACAGTAGTATCCGCATACTTTTTCTCCTATCCTTTTACACATCCCTTCCTTTACTACTATCTATTTATCAATTAGAAGTAGAGCCACGCCTGCAATCTTTTTGGTCTTCAGCCGCATCGGACCGGCGCTTGCGGGTACCAGTACCTCTTTCTCACATAAGATCGGCCTGAAGTGGACCTCGAGATCCAAGGTCCTCTAGTAGCACGATCCACTCAGATTGCAGAGGATGTGGTTGTGGGACGAATTAAGATGAACGATTGCCGTCTGACATCATCCCCGGGATCTCTACAATATATACAACCTCCCCTAACATTAATCTGGTCCCACAGCTTTACATACCTTCCGAAACACAGAGTAATTAGATACCAAATATAAAGCAGTGTTAGAACGGATCACCCACCCTTAATTTAGTGATAGACTCAAATGCCAACCACTGAATAGGCCTAGACCTCTTAAATTCTTTGTAATATGAGTAAATAACGCAATTTCAATACGTAAATATGGCCCAATACGTAGGTCCCCAAAATTTTTGTGACATAAAACTCTTTCCTCATAATTTTCCGCTCAGAATGAGGTATTCTATTCGGAGAAAGGGACGGACAAAAGCGACGAGTATAAAAGGGCCAATTTGATGTTTGAATACCAGTCGAATCAAATATTACCTATGGGGAAAGGAATTATTATATTACCTTCAGATGGGACGACCCTTCGTTAAAGTGCTTGAATAGGAGACATCTAAAAATCCCTAAGGGATGTAGACATACTTATATTTTAGTTAATATTTTTTTGAAGCTTATGCTCATATATTTCGAAAAACTTCTTTGACTATAGACGGTTAGATATCCGTCTGCTCCCTGGCGGCATATATAAGTTGCATTTTTTTACACCAGCAGCAGTGCCTTGGTTGAGCGTTCTGGACTTAAAATCCTGATCCATGCATGATGCCATACACCTTGGTAGTGAGGTTGATGCTTACATTTAGCATGAGGAGTTCTTGCCACTTGCCGACCCTTACAACAGTGCTCCTAGCCAAAGTTACGCGAATTATGTTGTTTAGCCACGGTTACCCGTGTTTCTAACTAGGTATTGAGCAAATACAAGTCTTCCTTTTTATAATATTTTCTTTGACTTTTTTCGTTCATTACACACACGCGCATATATATGTTTTTTTGATTAGCTTATAATGTCCCACAGCTGGGCAAAGGACTCCCCCTCCCCTCCAAGCACACTTTCTTATTCTGGGCTATTTCTATCCCGCAGAGGCGTCCTCCATGTCATATATTTTCCTTTCGCTTATCGTTATTGTGCGCTTAGTAGATCTAATGTGCGGTTTAATTACACCCCAGTGAGTGTAAAAAATTCGTTGCATAGTTTAATAGATATACGCTTACAAGTGCGGGTAGCGAAAGAAAAATTCATGATATCGCGTCGATGGGGTTCGAAATGTGACGAAATACTTGCATATCTAGTGTAAAAAAGGACACATTTGTAAAATTTATGTGTTAATGTAAATGTTTCACTTACGGGCTGTACGTCAATATAGAGGCGATGTTTCTCCGGGCCCGGGGGAGACACGCCCTCCACAGCCTCACGTAACTTCTCATCGGCCAAGTAGAAGTGCGGGAATGACAGCATGATGGGTGAATCTGGTTGGGAAAAATGGCACTTCTAAAGTTTTTTTTTAATGAATATATCAGTTTCCCATCCTACTAAGCTTAATTAAAAGCTTGTGTCAGAAGTGGTGGTGATAATACCCCAGCCGTGTCGGGGTTTGAACCGGGTACCTTGTGGTATTCGATCCATACCTTTTACCGCTGAGCTATTGAGTTTTTCATTTTAAAAAAAAGGTGTTGTATATAGGGAACACTTACAAAGTTAAATAGTTTAATAATTAGGTGACATTGAAAAATTGGGTGAATTAGGTGAACATCGGTCATTGATAGCAGAAAAACAAAAGAAGTTTAGTTAACATATTAAAGAAGCATTTAAAGTATTGAAATGTTTTTGACTTTGTAACAATCAGGGTGATAGGATTCACTGACCGCATATACATTAAAACAAAATACGAATTATTAATAATGATTAATAATATTCAATACTCATGTTCCCTATAAGTACAAATTACATTTTAGACACTTTATAAAAATTCAAATTCCAAGGTGATATATTTTACAAAATATATACAAAAATCAGCCATTTAAAAATAAGTTAGGCAGTTCTCCTTTTCAGTAACCTTTCTCACCTTGTACCTGCCCACGGGTCACGCTTATAACTTTACAAGTATGCAGTTGTTTAATAAGTACGTTTATTTTTTATTTCATTTATTTATTCACTTTAAAATAACAGTACATTTATAATATAAGATCTGTCAAAACCACACAATGCTTTGTCTCGGAACTTCGGACATTCTCATAAATGCATAATCCTAAGCATAATTATGTATTTGAGACTGTAGGAACCAAATGTTTCATCCTTCAGAAGTAAGTTATGTCTTACGGTCCTGGGATCTCCGTCTATTTAGTTTATTTGATTATATTAGATAATAATAGCAAATGACTTACCGTACTGACAAAGAGACACGTTAAAAAGTCCATTGGGGGCACAAGGAGGGCCGGCGGGGCAGAAGCATTTATTGTGCTCATCGTTTGCGAAGACATCTTCGGGCGGCGTAAATCTGAATCCTTGAACTCCGTTTATAGCGTATCAGATACGGAACCCTTCTATATAAGCGTGTCTTGACACGTTCTTGGTCATTTTCTCTACTTCATTGGACTGTATGTTTGTTTACTTTTTGTGCCTATGTCACGCGATTCCTCACCCATTTGTGAACCTATTTTGATGATTCTTTTTTTGTATGGTAGAGAAACGACTGTCCCGTTGGCGCAGTGGGCAGTCACTCTGCCTTCTGCTCCGGGGGTCGTGAGTTCGATTCCCGCCTCGATTCTGGATATATTTATATATTTGTACAAAAAATGTATTTGTTTATATCATGTGTCAGTTAACAAATATATTCCTTAGGAATTACTTAATAACTCAGGCGTTAGGTTGTCTACCTTAGGAACAGACGCCCGTGTGTCATATAGTCCAAAAAAACTTGGAATGGACTTTCACTGGTAAAAAGCTGATTTTACAACGAAAAACACAGGCTTTTAGCTAAACAATTAGGGTTCCGCACAAAAAAATAAAAACCCTCGAAATTTAACAGGACCGCCGGTTAATACACGCGGCCGAAGGCGCGGGTCGCAGCTAGTATCAAATATACGAGAGCGGTTTTTTTCTCCGCAATAGTCTTTAATGGAGAAGATTGTATTATTGTGTCAAGTGAATCGTCTCGAGTGGTCTGCGTGCATCCGTGTTCACTTCGATGTTACGCGTGACGAGCAAAATTGTTTTTACAATTGTTATTTCCTTCTCACTTTCAGGTGGTCGTATTGTGAAAATGCTCGACGGTAACGGGCGTTACTTTCCGCAAATCCTGGACAAGCAGCTCAATAGAGACCGGCTGTTTCCAGTGCCGGCCGCAGGTCGATTTTAGTATAGAGCGAGATCCAAAAATGGCGCCACCTTTACTTGCCATGTTTATATGTTTTAATATAAAATATATTTCAAATAATCGCATATTCTGAATTGCCCCTGTCAGAGGCGACCTCTGGGATAAAAGCAAAAGGTCGCCTATCACGAAATCCCAAAAGCGGCGGGACGTAAATTTGACAGGGGGATAGTTTTTAGTTAGCGGACATCCGATAATAACGGATTTTTCAGTAGGGCTAGATTAAATAAACATATACAGGACTATATGACACACGTTACTGTTCCTAAGGTAGACAACTTAATGCATGTGTTATAGGTAACAGACGCCTGTTATACACAAATATTTTTTTTGTAGAAATATATAAATACATACATATAGATAATACATCCAGACTCGAGGCGGGAATCGAACACGACCCCCGGAGCGGTAGGCAGGGTCACTGTCCACTGCGCCAGCGGGCCAGTCACTAGTTTTGAATATATTTTTTAAAGTTCTTTACCACGAAATAAAACAAAGTGGAGACGAGATTAAATTATTATCAGCAGCATATATGTATTAAGACATAGTAACATAATAATTGCAAGTCAACATCGGTCCAGCCGTTTCGAAAATATCCCGTAATAAATAGACAGACGGGCAGACGAACAGTTTAATATATATACAACAAAATTGAATACAGTATACCATCATAAGCACCATTAATTAGACTGGCCCGTTGGCGCAGTGGACAGTCACCCTGCCATCCGCTCCGGGGGTCGTGGGTTCGATTCCCGCCTCGAGTCTGGATGTATTATCTATATGTATATATTTATATATTTCTAAAAAGAAAAATATTTGTGTATAGCAGGCGTCTGTTACCTATAACACAGGCATTAGGTTGTCTACCTTAGGAACAGACGTCCGTGTGTCATATAGTCCTGTATATATCATTATTATAAATGAAGAAATGAGTACCAGCATTCCCACTTTGATTTGCTATACTAATACGCTTAATGTAAATTGAAATAATTTCTGTTATTTGAAACCAATTTTTTATGTTTGGTACCTTCGAATGGTTTTTTTTTCTTATGTGTAACATAAGGGGGCAGACGATCAGGCAGCAGGCAGCAGGCAGCAGGCACCGAAGACACGACCAGAAGGCCAGCCGATGCGCTGCCGGCCCTTAATGATGAGTTTAGACGCGAAGCGATATTGAGGATGCATTTTTTATTTGGAAGCTTGGTGCTTCCCGTGTGTTACAATTACAATTAGGGGGAGATAGGGGGAAAGAGGAAGGGGGGGGGGGTGGAACAATGTTTAAATTTTATCTTAACTTACTGATCAGAACCCAGCACGCACTCCAGCCCCGAGGTTTCTGCATCCAGCACGGGACAGAAGGTGGCCCCTCGCTTCAACGGACCCCTACCTTCCACGACGCAAAGTCGCACTGAAAAAAAACATCCATTATTTAATTGATGTGGAAACACAAATAATAATTTCTTTTTAGTGTCAAAATAAATTTAATTTCCTAGTAAGGACAACTGGTTTCTTGACATTTAGCCAAAAATCTTTAGATTTGTGTGCCATATGCTTATTGAACGCAATGTATGTACAATTTACGTGTACAAATCACAATAAATGTCATAATTAACAAGATACATTGTTATTTTGTGATGTTTTGACGCCCTCTTGAAAATGTATACATGTGTGTGTAAATTGTTTGACATTGGTGTGAGTAAGGTTTTATTTTCATAATTTAACGTGTTAATAATGCCTATTTTATAAAAATATTAGCATTCCCACACCATCCTCAATATAAACAATAATTGTGCCAAATTTCATATTCCTCCGACAGCGCAATTTTCGTAAAATGGTACCGAAAGTTTTTGCTTCGCACATTAATATACAGATTAATAAAGTAAATAAATATATGCAGGACTATATGACATGGTTATTAGAAAATAGATGTTTTGTTTTGATTATGTTTACACGTAGGGTTTAGTATCGATTATTCGTATTTTCATTTATATTGATCGTATAAGGCGTGCGTGCGTGTTCTTGTGTGTGTGTGTGTGTGTGTGTGTGTGTGTGTGTGTGTGTGTGTGTGTGTGAGTAAATGTGCGCGTTTGGGTGTATCTGCATAGACATTCCATAGCTCCCCGTACTGTACTCCCCGTATTCCACCACCTGACTTACGCAGATGCAAAGCAGCTGTCAACGAATGGGAGAAATGTAAAAATTTAAGCCACTCCAGGCTTATACCCATTAAGAATACACCAGACGAGCTTCCTCCGTCCTTCTTAATTTCCTGGACTGGTTAGACAAAAGGATCAAACACCAGTTTGATCTAAACGAGGTGTGGCAAACAGATTGGGACCAATTTAAAGGTATTAACGTGAAACTTGTTTCACTTATCGGAGTGGGACCAATTTTTAACGTGAAATTTATTTCCGACCCCACAAAAAAGGTACCCGGTCACGAAATCGGACGAAATGTGTGGACACTCTTGAACCGCTTCGGGAATAACCTCAGGAGACCAAATCACCATCGACACAAGTGGAGTCTAAAGGATTCACCATAGTCTTATTGCGGAGCGCTAGACCAGACCCTTTTTTACGTGGTGAACGAATGCCCGCATAGTCACTTCTCCGGCAGAATAAAAGAGCTGCACTCCTTCACACCCGCAGCGGTGGCGTGGCTGAGAACCCTAGATCTGAAAATATGGTGATCCGAACAAGATGCCATATGGTTCTAAATTCTAAAAATTGTTCCTTTAATCCTTAAACTATTACAAGGAATGGAGCAATGTAACATTAAATAATACAGCCCTAACACAACACAAAATGCCGTCACAGCCAGACCTTTTAGCCACTTGGTGGTTGAATCTGGAAAAGACAGAATGCGCTTAAGGCTTTATCTCTACTAAATCTAAAGACTTAAATAAGGGATTTCCGCTTTGAATAAATTAAATACAAATTCGCGTTTCATTTTAAATTAATGAAATTTGGATAGCTCTCAAGTCTCGATAAGTTATCAACGTTATACAAGCTTTTAGACCTTAACTAGAGCGGTAAATTAAAAAAAAGTCGGCATTTGAGACGATCTCTAGGTTAAGCAGTTCTTACCGTGGACAGGTGATAGATGGGTGACCAATTCTAACACTGATTTTTCAACAATCCTTCTCTTATCTTTGAGTGATATAATCGTGAGATTGTAGAGATCCTGGGGGTTGCGGGAATGACCTCAGGTGGCATTCGGTCATCTTAACTCGCCCAACAGCTACAGCCGCTGCAGCCAAGCGGACCTTGGTACTAAACCGGGATAACGCTAGGAAGTAGAAGAACTAGAGCGGTATCAAGATTAATGCATGGAAATCGCCATATTACCCTGAAAATCAACAAAATCAACTTTAACAAAGTCCGGGTAAATCTTAAATGAGCACACGCGTTTGTTCCCCGTGTCACGCATAATGTGAGTGTTTTTATAGAATAAAGATATTACAGCACACGTTCTTTCTCGGGCACTTTAGTCACTACCAGGTGATGACTGCGTGATTAAAGGGCGAAATAAGGAGTTTTTTTGTGGTGTCTCACTATTTAAAAGTACAAACCTAACAATATAACTCGAGATATAAATTAAGTTTAAAATAGATAGGTTTGATGTTGAAAATAATCATTTTAGAGTGTATTTGAAACATAAGGCATGCATGAGAAACTAAACTACTTTGCTTTAATCCGCGAATGATCGCGGATCATTCGCGAAATTCGTTCGTGGATTAAAGCAAAGTAGTTTAGTTTCTCATGCATGTCATGGCTTTCCGCAAAGTAACGCCTGATTCTATCAATTACATAAGGCATGTAAAATATTTTTATTGATAGGTCAGAATGATAGATTTAATTAATTATTTGCAAGCACTCTACGAGGACTGCATTGTATCAGTCTGTATGCTTCTATACAATATTGTTAGAAATATAAATTTACTCCAAGAGTAGGTATGATTTTCATAACGAAAGAAAAATATTATTATGTAATGTTAATGAAGTTTTGTTACAAAAACATACACTCTATGTGACCAGTCCATTCACAGATGTTTCGCAGCCTCGCCTTTTCCCTCCTGCCGGCATGTATTTTGCCCACCAGTCATGATTAGCTACAGAAGGTTGTATGAAAAATATATAAATTCTTGCCTCGTAGTGATTTACTCCGTGGTGAATTCAATTATGAATGAATGTACGTCGTGAACGTCATTACAAACAACGCAATGCACGTAAGCAGGCAATGCCGGCATGTAAACAACAATGTTTTGTTTTCCTGGTTAGGAAATGAACCCATTGGGAAAAAGAAAATTAAGGAAAATGTCGCCACCGTTTGAGCATATGTCGGATACTAAATAGGAAAACTTATATAAAACAATCATTGCATTTTTTAATGGCGATAACAAAAAATTATACCCGACTGACCTTTTGCGTTCTTCTCAAACCAGGGCTCGAGAAACTCTTGTAAACTTATTTCTAAGTCGAATAAATTATTAAAGTAATATTACATTAATATTATAAAAAAAATATGCTTCAAATTACTTTGATGATGAGAATATTAGACATACAAATTTTTCCTAATATGTATTCATAAAAAACAGTACGATAAGAGTTTTTATTCTCTATTACACTCATTGTGAACACAAAAACACAAGCACTCTTCTCCTGCCTAGCGTTTTTTTTTTTATGTTACAAGGGGGCAGACGAGCAGGCAACAGGCACTGAAGTGCCTATCGGCGCCCATGGACATCTGCACGACCAGAAGGCTAGCAGATGCGCTACCGGCCCTTAATGACGAGTTTAGGCCACCGGGAAGTCTCACAAACCGAACGAAACGCGACAACAAACAAAATAAATAAAACAATAAAAACAAAGCAACAAAATATAGTAAAAAGTTAATTAAATGAACCGTTTTATCTGTCAGTGGAAGCTCTCGAGAATGCAGCAAACGTTTACTTTTCGCACAACTGTGAGAATAATTAAATATATCAGCAAATTAGGACGTAACTAAGATAATGTTTAATTATACATATTTAATACAGAATTATGTATACGTATTTTTGAATGATAAACCATCTATGTAAAAATCTCTTGTCAAGATTTATATTCGCGATAAACTTTGCCACCTCTGAGGCTCTAGCACGAACATTTTGAATCGTTAAAAGTCGACTAGAGTTTGGAAATGTTCGTGCTGGGCCCACAGCGGACCCTTCTTAGTGTCAACGTTGGTTGCTTAAGCATTGATTAAAAGCCTGACAAGATAAAGACTTGCTTACTGTGGGCCTGGCACGAACATTTTCATCTCTAATACTCAACTTCGAACGGTTTGAAATGTTCTTGCTATAGCAAGCGACCTATAAAGAAATTTTAAACTAATTCCATAACTGTCTGTAATTTGGTCCAACTCAAAACGTAGGGTAGTTTTTATATCGATTTTTTACCATAATATTATTAAATGTGTAATACTATAATTGCGTGTATTCAAAAGTAAGCAAGCCAACTTTCGGGCAGGACAACGTCTGCGGGTTCGCTAGTGTATATAAATAATTTACCTCGTGTATATAGATGTGACCGTTAAATTGTAAGAATCGTTATTTTGTAATCTATCTCGCGAGATTGTAAACTGCCCAAAGATTGTGAACTGAATATACTGCTTACAATTTATCGCATTATTGTTCGCTAGATTACAATCTATGAAAGTAAAAAGAATATCTGTAAAAAAAATTGTGTCAAAATAATACATTAAATTTTAAGCATTATATTCAGTTTACAATATTTCGACAGCTTATAATCTCGCCAGATAGATTACAATATAACGGTTTTTACAATTTAACGGTTATATGTATGTACATACACAAACACTTACGTTACATGTTTTAATCGTAACAGGCCAATTACCTGCCTTGGTATTTTAAATAAATATATGCGAAAGGTCACCTATCACAAAATCTGAACATAAATGCACAACGTCACCTATCACGAAATTTCGAAAAACGCGGGATATACAAAGATGAAATTTATCAAGGTAGTAGTTCATAATAGACATCCGCTAAGTACAGATTTTTCGTTTGAGCCTGATTAAAAATATCCTAAGAACTCTCACAAGATTATTTTTCACGTACACTGTCGTGGAAAACAGCTAGTATAAATAATATATCAGTTCGGTTGATGACAAAAAACTGTATGACTATGGTTGCTCCATCACTTTACCTTTTTTTTATTCAATGGCCAGGGAATTAGACGAGTCAGGATAGGCGTTTCGAAGGTGGACTGAAACACGTATTTAAATAGATCTAAGCGTGAAATAACGGAAAGCTACTTTATCTAACTTGCAACGTATGTTTGTTTGGGTGGAATCTTACAATCCAAGTGAACGCAAGCGCGAAGCGAAGCCAAAACTTGGGCGAAGCCCTTGTGGGCCGCTAGTACCATGTAAAGAAGATGACCGAAGCAAAATAGCTTTATAAGGTTAGGATGCTAAGACTGATTGACTGAGGTAGTGGTGAGGCCTGAGGGCTAGCTGGGTGTGGGGAAACCGTCAGGTCTACTTCCGGAGAGCAAGACCAGTAAGGGCAAACAATGAGGGATATTAAAGTTTGGCTTTGAATTTACCGGGTTTTTTTGGCATTGACTGGCCCGTTGGCGCGGTTGGCAACGATTCTATCTTTTGCTCCGCGGTTGTGGATTCGATTCCCACCTCGAATCTGGGTGTATTTATAGAGGGTCTCTGGCAACGTGGACAGAAATGAAAACTTGAATATACACAGGTATCGGTAACGGTAACGGCAATAGTGTCGCGTATTCAATGGTTTTTCCAATCGCTCTCCCGGTGGCCTAAATCCGTCTTTAAAGGCCGGCAATGCATCTACGAACCTTGCGGCGGTGCAGATGTCCATCGGCGTCGCTTATCACTTAGGTTATGAATAGCCTGCTCGTTTCCACCGTGTAATATAAAAAAAATCTTAACAAATGCCCCAATGCGCCTAAAGAATACTTCACTTCAAAAATATATATATATCTGTGTGTCAGTCGGCTGTTACCTATAGCACAAGCCTACACTAGGCAAGTTGCCTACCTTAGGAACAGACGAGAGTGTGTTTACAATCCTTTGTATAATTTATTATTTATTCAGCCAGTGAGTGTTTGAGTGTGAGTGATTTTGGCTGAAAATCACATATGCTTGAGTTTGAGCATACATACGTTATATCGAGCTGATACCTTTTGTAAGTTACAATTAATATTGAACTTTGTCTATGAATTGACATTACAGAAACACGAAGGTTAGTGTAACTAGAAAATAATATGCACTTATGTATTGATAGATGTTGGTGTTTGGTGATTAATGAAAATATAGTAACATATATTTATTGTTTTATTTTATCAAACGGTTATTCTCTTATTCCCATCTTTGTTACTGATTCTACGGGTAAAATTTCGAAAACTGGATAGTCTAGGATGAGTTTAAATTTAGCATCGAATTTGATAAACCGATAACAAGGTAGGGATACAGGCGTGACAGTCTATAATCTATTTAACTCCAGTAAATCCAGGGTTGACCTACTCGAGGCCGTCTTAATTTAAATTAGATCTGATTGCGTCAGAGTTAACAATCGTGCGATAATCTAGTTTTAATTAATATCTAATCTATATAAATAAATATAAATAACGAGTCTGTTTTAATGTAGAAATAACATTAGACTCGAGGTGGGAACCCACGACCCCCGGAGCAGAAGGCAGGGTGGCCCACTGCGCCAACGGGCCAGTTAAAGATAAATTTACAAGATACTTTTTTTAATTGTCAATATTTTTTTTGTCTTATACAGGGTAAATGGAAGCAATGAGCGGAGACGCAGTCGGTCATTTTAACTCCTCCCACAGCCACATCCTCTGCAATTTAAGCGGGCCCTGGTACAAGACCGGGAGAACGGTAGGAGAAGGAAGGAAGAAGATCAGATATGACCAGTACCTTGAAATCGCTAGTGAGTCCATCCATCCTGATCTCGTCGGGGAAGTGTAAGGGTGCTGCCGGTTTGGTTAGTTGCATACTAGTGGCCAAAACACGGTCCCTGCACTTCAGGAGACACAGCGCGTGATGACCCACTGCACCGTCTGGAACAACAATAGATGTTTATCGTGATAATGTCTTATAAATCGATGAAAGCCGGCTGTAACCACACAAAAGCACGATTCAGTGTCACGTTCCGCCTGAGCGGAGCGTAAAAACGAACAAGCAATAGTGAGGCACAATCGGCTTAAGCATTCGGCGTTACCGCGTAAAATGATTGTCCATAACCCGACTTTACAGACAACTAACTAGGCGGAAATCATTCCCACAGACCCGACCCGGAAGGCAAGATCACTGCTAACTGCGCCAGCGGGCCAGTCATATATAATGTTCCCATCAAGAAAGAGAAAAATCAGTGAAAGCTGTTTTTCATACCGAAGTATAGTGATACGCTAGTGTTAGCAATGGTACGTTATTATTAACAACGATACGCTAGTATTAGCAATAATGATAGGCTAGTAATAGCAATGATACGCTATGATTATCAATGACACTTTGAAACGTGTGTGTACGTGCATGTGCATGTGTGTGCGTGTACGTGCATTTATTTGACGTCTTACCTGCGTTCAATTGCCTCACGTAGTCTCTCCTGAGCGGCACTCGCAGGTTGTTGATATGCAAAGTGGCCATGCCGGCCGTAGCAGCGGGCCCGGCGCCTTCCACCTGCAGTCTCTGGACCTCGTGAAGGCACGCCTGACGACGATGAGCTAAAAAGGTTTTTTTTTAACTTTTGTAATGCCGGAGCTAGACATAGCTTCTTTTGAATGATCGTGTAGCGTGGCCGTGGACTTTGTGTAGCTGCGCAAAGTTTTGTAGAACTTTGTAGCCTTTAAGGACAAAAATCTACAAACACTTTGAACTATGTCTGGCACCGGGACAAAATTGAAAAGAAGACGGAACGTTCAAGTAACACATTTTATAACGGCTTGTATGCGTTATAAATATGTGCCTAGACTGGGTTGGAGAAATCCAGATCGCCCATCACTAGACGTGACAGCATTGCCGCCACTTCACGCTGATCTCATGTGAGAAAGAGGTACTGGTACCCGGACGCGGTTCCATTTCGAATAAACAAAGGAATGCTAATTATTGTAATCTTTGTCATGAAATAGAATTCTATCTTTCCTATTGTAATGGTGCTTTTATTTTTAAGCAATAAAAAATATCGGTTTTGTATAAAAGTAAAGGAAAGTCGAGTATAGCCACGATTTGTGAAAGCCATGCGATTATAAATTAGTGTCATGCATTTGAAACAAAGAATTAAAAAAAATACGTGTTTTTCGTGTTCTCATAAGCAAGGATTTCCTTACAAATATGAAACTCGTGTTAAAGCAGTTTTGGCACATTCTTTGCTACAACAATAAAATGAATTGTAGTTTAGAAATCTTACAGAAATATTTTGAGTATAAAAAGAAACGTTTATTTTTCAAATACATTTAATTATTAAAAACTTATATTTTTAGTTAACCTTTTCTAAGCTAAGGCACGTAAAACAGTTGGACCCGATTTATGTCACTGAGTGATATTAATCGTGACGTTGCATAGATCGTGGGGGTTCCGAGGATGACGTTACATGGCAATCAGTCATCTTAACTCGCCCCACAGCTAAATCCTTAGCAATTTAAACGGGCTCTGGTACTAGACCGGGATAACGCTAGGAAAAAGGAGAACTGTAAGCCATTGAGGAGTTTCATTGATAATCATATTCGGCTACGACAACAACTACATTTTTTTTTCCGCTGGGGTGACCGAAGCAGAGCTGTACAGCGCTCGGTACGATGACTTCGACATTGAGCCCCTTCTGAGCAACGACCGCGTTCTGCAAGGGTACACCAGGTGCTTCCTGGAGCAGGGCCCGTGCACGCCTGAAGCTAAAGATTTCAAAAGTGAGTTATTATCCCGTTAGGGACACCCAATAAAAATTACCATATGTTTGTGTAAAGTTAAACGAAACAGCAAATTAAAATTAAGACTAAGAAGAAGTTAAGACCAATTCTCTCAGAAAAGCGTAGTCGTATAAAGTTGAAATGATAACCAAATATTCAAGTCTGCAGGTTCTAAAAGCTGTGAATAAATCAACCCTCTCCGTGAACGCAATTGCAAGATGGCCGATTATGTCGTATTATAGATATATTGGCAAAGGTTACTTCCCGTTGATATAGAATCGTAAAATTTGGCAATTATGAATTTGTTGTTGCATCAAAAAAATTATTACGATGACTTTGTCAAATTAAAAGAAATCTTGTGAAAATTATAAATCTTAAAAAAAAATGGTAAAGTATTACGTGGTGGTGCGGAACCCTTAGTGTGCGTGCTTGATTCGCATTTGTCTGGAGAAGTGCGCTACCAGAAGGCTAAAGCCGGCAGACTATGCCGGATAAACAGTAGGAGATAACCGTATGGTGCATGTTTTCAGTGAATAGTGAAATATTAGAGACAAATATGGACTAACTGGTATCACTTATGTGGAATACGTTACGCTTAGTCTTTTGTAACACGTGTGCAAAACTACCCACAGGTACGAGGATTTAGTATTCTATAGCAATTGAGTTAAGGTTACAAGATACTATAAAATATGAGGAATTTTCGGTAGGTGATGAACTTCCGCGAAGAGACGTCTACTATCTCTATGTATTAATTAGGAGTAATTTACGCGATAGATGCGGGCGTTCCAAGCACCAACACATACAATACATAAGCAAGGAAATATTACATTACTTCGCATAAAAGTGAATTATAAGGCGGAATTATACAAGGTAATATGTCTAGTATATGATACATTTCCTGAATTAATATGTATTATTGTTTATCTCTCAGAAGCGATACCGGAAGCATTAGAGACAACGTGTGGAAGATGCTCTCCGAGGCAGAAGCAACTGATCCGAAGAGTGATCCGAGCAGTGATGGAGAGGCACCCGCAGGCGTGGGCCCAGCTCGTAGACAAGTACGACAAGGACAAACAGTACAGGGATAGATTTAACGAGTTCATCGAACAAAATGATTAAATAATTGGCCAGTTTTTGTTTTATTCTAGAATTGTTTCACTCCGTATTAAGCAAATACCCGCTATTAGTCTAAAAGCTCACGTAAGGTTGACCTTCGCTGGTCTATTAACCGGATGAAAATTATGTCTTATCAAATAGAATATTGATTGTGCACCAAAAGGGTGGCCATAAAATATCCGTTCATGGCTATGATTTATTAAAATTTTATATAATAAAGTACCTAATTATTTTTTGAAATTTCACTGTCTTATTTACCAAACGAACTACATTCCAATCGAAAGTGTACTGCAAACAAAATATGCAGTAAGCGGGTTGCCAAGCTTGTTTGTTCCCAATTACCCGGTTGTCGCATCCAAACGTGTAAGTTGATATTAGTAATTACGCTCATCTGCTTACCAGTTGATGGATATATTGAAATGAAGGTAGTTTGATTCCGAGTAGAGATGTATAGTGTTGCCGGTTATAATCTGTTCATAGACAACAGTTGCCAGGCTTTAAAGTTAAAAGTTGAATCGTTATATCTTAGAAACGGTAGCTCTTAGGAAAAATGTTTCTAAACATTTTTATAGATGATTATGTGACCTTATATTCTTACCTGTACTTCTTCATAATATAACTAACCGTTTTGCCGAAAATTGCGAAAAACCTATTTTCAACACTGTTCAAAGTCAAAATCGTTTATTCATATAGACTTTGTTATAAGCACTTATGAACGTCAAAAGTATAATATTAATATAGTTTTTTAACAATTTCGTGATAAAATTTACGACTTAAAAGCTAAGTTTACAAGTGTTCCTCGCACCCTGCATTCAGAAGAGTCCGCAACAATCTGTGTGTGCCAACGTCTATTTTACGACGATGTTCAATCTGTAGGAATCATAGATCAAAAAAATGATATTTTAATATCACTTGTATGGTACAGAACGTATCGTATAATGCGGGGTATTTTACCTGGGCGATACAGAACGCGCCCATAGAGTAACTTCGCACCGGCCTGTCAGTAGAATAGCGGTTGGCGCGCAATGTGTTGTCAACTAGAGAGATTTTCGTGACGTTATGTTGTTTTGTGTGATTTATTTGTATGGTTAACATTCATAATTGGATCCGATAGCCGACGTCTTGTAACCTAGCAGTAGGCATGAGGACAGTAATCAGAAATCATTTAAATTATATATTTCCCTGATAAATTAAGATGCATAAAGTTTAACAAACGTATTTATTTTTATATTGTGAGCGAGATTAGAGAGCTAGAGGTATTAACAAAAAAAGGAATCTACAAAATACCGTTCGTTATAAGTGCGTTCCAATAAACGATCGCAACGTTTAGTGCCCATTCAGATAGTCGACATTTGACGACTGCAATCGTTACGGTCGCGGTGACTTAACTTAGTGGAACGCATCGTTAACATAAAGTGACGTCATGACAATTCAAGTGTTGTAGAAGAAATTTGAATCCTTAAATTTAGAATGATTTTTACTATAAAAACGTTAATTTCTGCAATATGTACTTGAAAAGATTTTAAGCTTATTTTTCAAAATTTGTCATCATGCCTATTCCAGAAAATTTTTGAAGAAAGAATATTAATTATTTTATACGTTTTTTAAATATTAGATTATTTACAACCACACAAAATCCTAATTAACCTCAATTTCCAAGTTCGGGAAAAAAGTGTAGCAAAAAGAAGGCAATGTTCGGAAGGGACAACTAACGGGATGTCTAACAGGTCTGAGAAAAAACAAAGAAAAATATTGAATCATGAATACTTTATTATAGTTTACCACAAATCAATATATACATTACATCCGATTATCATAGCTTTGGTACCGAAGTGCTCCTTTGAGTCCCCCTCCCCCTACCGTCAGCCGCAAGCACTACGCCTTCTCTTTGACGGCGTCGATCTTGTTCTTGTACTTCTCCTGGTAGATGTTCTTGGGATCATACTTGGTCGCCAGCTCCTTCCACATCTCGGGCCGCTTGTTGACGAGGTGGCGGATGACCTTGTCGGCGCCGGTCTTCTGGCGCTCGGTGCAGCGCGAGCAGTCGTGCTCCAGCGCATCGGGCAGCGTCTCCTTGAGCGCCTTGGCGTCGGAGGTGCAGCGGCCGCGATCCAGCAGGCAGTCCACGTAGCCCTTGAGCAGGCGCTGCGACTCCAGGATCTCGTCCACGTTGATGTGGTCCCACTTGTCGGTGTAGGTGTAAGCGGGCCGCGCGCGCGCCACCGCCGCCGCGCTCACCAGCACCAGAACTACCAGCAGTTTCATCGTAGATATCTGAAACCGAAAACCGATATATTGCTTCCGATACACGTGCGCTTTCTCTGCATTCGTCTACTTCTGTGTGTAATTTATTTTATTTGAATGAACCACTCATCTATTTGACCGATTACTTATTAGAATATAAAAATGGTGCTAAAATGTATCTCAATCACATTTTTGTTAATGCATATATCAATAATATAATGCAAATATCAATAATTGAAAAGGTATAAGTAACAATTATTTTTTTAAGAAGACGATTCGAAAAAGACGAAGATGTCAAGTAGGTGCGAGTAACGTCACTTATTTTATCTCGTTAGAGAAACCTGCTCTGTGCAACTTTGATACTTATAGAAAACCATGAATAAAATATCATCATTATAACCAGTTTTATAATAACACAACGATCATAAAATGATAATCCTCGGCAATAATTAAAATTGGATCGGAGCGGAAAAGAATAGAATTAACATGAAATCGACTGGTATATTCCATCGATAGTTTATTGATTGTCAAAGCGATATTTTCCTACAGCGAGCGGCTGGGGCCGTTGCTGTTAATTGCTGCGATTGTCTATTGTCTTATTGTTTGTTGGATCACGATAACGGGTTGTGGGAGACACGCCGGCCTTGAACCGGTGCGGGCCGTTGCATTAAACCTGAGGCGCTTTGATGGTGTAAATTCTTCAGGCCCTTTAGTTGACTAGGAATTCAGAATGCAAGATCTTTTTTTCAGTTTTTTTATGATCGTCCGTGCAAGATGACGTCGTAGTCACTGGCTATGATTACTATAATATATATTAATCAATCAATCGTTATATGCATTATATAACTATGGTGGGGCCTACAATGCAGAAGCACCTCTACCCTGTTCTACACGCCCATTTCCATGAAATAATTTTATGACTGGCCAAAGTTTGCAAAAGCCAAAGTAGGCCGACGGGTCTTGTTCTTCTTCTTCGCGGGCTTCATGTTCCGCACTTAATCACTGTAGGGTGACCGGGGTGACTGGTCATACACCAAACCATACCACACCAGACCACACTAAGCAGCTGCGTTGTTTTTTCCAATTAGCAATGGTCTTTCAAATATACTTTATAAAACCGGCACTTTATATCAGTAATGTCGAACGCATCGCGATATGTTGCTCATAAAAATAGATTTGTTAGACATTTGAAGAAGTTATCCAAATCAAACTCATATAATAATTAATTATAAATACCAACACTGTCATCGACACCTAATACCAAACGACACTTTTGGAAAAGATGGACTCAACTTGATGAGACACTTTCGCTAACCACTTATTTTTCGTTGACAACATTTGCATCATCCGCGCTGAAGTGATTACTCGTAATTAATTTCGAAACACGGAGGAGGTCGGATATCGAATATAAACCAGTGCTAGAATGTGTTACCCATCTATCACCCGGTCGCAGCAAGAGCTGCTAAGCCTAGCGATCGACTCAAATGTCGACCACTGATGACGCCACGACCTCATCATTTCATATAATTCAGGTGTTTTTTATTTGTTAATATAAACGATACATATCTAATCAGGTATTGACATCCACCTACGCCGACAACCCACTTAGGTATACAAGATAACTCTAACCCCAGTGTACATATGTGCAATCAATAACTTTTGATAGTGATAACAGTTATCAATGTTTTACTAATCTTGTACTTGCTTCATAGATGTGTTTTTTATGTTACAAAGGGCAAACGAACAGGCGGTTCACGTAAGTGACTATCGGCATCCATGGACATCACCCTTGCAAATGCGTTTCCAGCCCTTAATGACGAGATTAGACCATATGTAAGTCTAACAGCCCGCATGAAACGCGACAACAATACCACTGCCCCTCATTCGCAAGAGATCTTTTTTAACGTGCGTTAAAAAAAGCGTTCAAATAGTACCTAAGGATTCCCAAGTTTGTATGCATACGGCAGCGTTTTTATAACGCGTCGCTTTTTTTTTTCAATGTTCTATTTTCAACGTTATGCATATACATATACGGTATATTTTCGTACCGACGACGCTGAAAGAGCGCCAACGCCGAGATATAAAATTAACACTTTTAAAGCATAACTTCTCAACTTGTTCTTTCAACTACTGAGCTATAGGGGTCGAGAGAAGGGGAATATTTACTTAGCCACTTTCATCTAATGACACTCGCGTGTTGCGATGTCGTTACTCGCACATTTGTTATAGCTCGAGTGTCGTGTAGCATGTCACCTTTATTTTCCGCTTATTGACCATCGAAAATGGCAATATGAAGCGACAACTATGTAGAAATAATATAAGGAACCGATATGACCAAGGAACCATTAATAAACGTACCTAAACCGCCAATTATCGAGTTATTTCATAGTTTTTTT
Source organism: Charaxes varanes (assembly GCA_024363005.1). Taxonomy (NCBI): domain Eukaryota; kingdom Metazoa; phylum Arthropoda; class Insecta; order Lepidoptera; family Nymphalidae; genus Charaxes; species Charaxes varanes. Next base: position 9,291,794 of record JANCMC010050420.1, on the reverse strand, counting down.
TATGTTACAAGGGGCAAACCAGTAGGCAGCAGGCAGTCAAGAGCCTACTGACGCCCTTGGTCATCCGCACCACCAGTAGACGCGTTGCCGGCATTTTAATGACGAGTATAGGCGACCGGGAAATCTCACAAACCGAACGAAACGCGACAACAATACCGTCAGTTGACGTGACAGCATTGCCGCCACTTCACGCCGATCTCGTGTGAGAAAGAGGTACTGGTACTCGGACGCGTCGACCCAATTCAGCTACAAGCATGGCGCTACCTCTCATTAGAAAGACAGGAGTAAGGGAATGCGTTAGAGTAAAAGGATATAAAGGTAGATGGGGCCACCTTTTATTTTTATAGATCTAGAGAATGTACACATCAACAATCACACGAGGGAATCGCTAAGGAATCCGACATTAAGTCTTCCCCCTTCCCAGTCCATTTCCTCTTTCCTGGGCCAATAATAATATAAATAAATATATATACAGGACTATAAGACACACGGACGTCAGTTCCTAAGGTAGACAACTTAATGCCTGTATTATAGGTAATAGACGCCTGTTATACACAAATGTTTTATTTTGAAATATATAAATACATATATACGAATATTACACCCAGATTTGAGGTTAGAATCGAACTCACGACCTGTCTCCGACACGATGGTTATCGTCGCATCAATGGAACCGGAACCCGCACCCAATTAGCTACCACTACTTGATAACATGCTGCTGGGGACACTGTTCAATCTCTATGAGATTGAAGGCACTTCAATCTCCATAAAATTGACACCATTCAATCCCTGTGAGATTGAAAAGCGCCACCATCTCCATGTCCAAAAATCAACTGTGCGATTTATTACAAGAAAAATTATCCTCAAATATACAACTAGAATATATGTAATAATTGTTCAATTACGTTATATTCTTATATTGTTTATTTTCTTCGCTGTACGAAAATATAATTATCACAAATTAATATAAAGTCCTTTCGCGATCTCGCTTATACTCCTTTTTTTTTGTAAAAACACTCACTTCCTATATAAGTACCAGTGTTGCTATAGAGGAATATAAAAAGAAGTTATAAATCTTGACGAAGAAACACTTAATTTCTTTGCCATAACTTTGATGTTTTCGAAACCATACGATTTAGGGACTTGCGATAAAAGAGGGTATTTATTTTTCAAAGCCCGGCGAAGCAACTGCAAGGTAGCGCGATTTTCTATTACCCTCAGTGGTTACTCAGGTGAACCACCTGCCCATTTTATATATAAAAAAACAGTGGCAGTGTCAGGAGTGGCGAATGAAGTAAAAACGAATTATCAATGGGGCGTGAATGACAAAAATAATAAAAAAAGATACATTTTCGGCAGTACATCTCATGTAATAAAACATTTTGCCCAAAACGTCAAGCTGATCCATCCACTAGTACCGCTAGGCGTGCAGCAGACGTGAGCTCACCGTTACGTGGATTGATTGGCGACGGTCGTTGCTCCTGCAACCAGCTCTCATCACACAAATTATTCCATCTCAGGCGCGGATTCAGTCGTCAAAAACGGTGGTGGGCACAGCCGAACAATTTTCAGCCGAATGAATTTGCGATCGATAGATATAGTGCATTCGTACAAAAGATATGGCTATAAGATGTATAATTTTAATTTATTGTCTTTGGCAAGTCTTCTTCTTCTTCCTAGCGCTGGTCTGGCATCAAGGCCCATTTCAATTGCAGAGGATGTGGCTGTGGGGCGAGTTAAGGTGACTGACTGCCATCTAACGTTATCCCGGAACACATACAGTCTCACGATTAATCTCGCTCAATAACATCGGGACCTACTGTTCTACGTAGACGAGCAGGCAGCAGGCACCGAAGTGCCTACCGACGCACATGGACATCTGCACGACCAGAAGGCCAGCAGATGCGATGCCGGCCCTTAATGACGAGTTTAGGCTACTACTTAAAAAGTAACTAAAGATACTTAAAAAGTATTCCTAATATTTAAAAAAAAAAAAAAAAACTTACTTCCTGTGGGCCTAGCACGAACATTTTCATTCTAAGTAAGTCGACTTTGCCCACTGACGTGATCATATATTTGGATTATGAGTAATGAGTATTCGGCACTTCGATCCATACATACTTTCGTCAGATATTCGGTATTCAGAAACAGTCCTATTCAATGTATCTTTAATGTTTTAAGCAAATTATATATTAGCGGCATCTCTAGCATACAACTTACTGTCGGTGAGGTGATTAAAGGCTGTGACGTCATCGTTTAGACGCTGCATCTGTCTGAGCTTGGTGCTGAGATCCCGCGTGTGTAAGAACAGGAACAGAGTGCATGATACCGCAACTAGAGCGACCAGCTCGCTAGTTCTGGAAATAAATAGAATGCAATTATTAAAAAAAGCTACTTTTTCATACAAACTATTTGAAAAATAAACAGAATGGTCTTTAATTTTTTTATATATTTTATTATTGTTAACAGTTCTTTAAACTGCTTATTCTATAGTAGACAAACATAACTTACAATTCTTCTTCTTTAAATCGACTCTTAATCTTATATTACACTAGTGGTTACCCGCGCCTTCGTCCGCGTAATATTAGGTGAACACTTTATGGTGATAATATATGGTCTATATATCACTGAAAGAATTTTTAATATCGGACCAATACTCCCTAAGATTAGCGTGTTCAAGTAAATATTTAACAAACAAACAAACTCTTCAGTTTTATATGTTAGTATAGAATACAGATAACATAACAGATAAAGGTAACCTCGTTCTTGAGATTTTATAAATTTTAAATTTAGAATAAATCCCAATATACCAATATACCCAAGAAATTGGAGAGAGTAGAAGAGTGTCATTAAATGTTACATGAGTCAAGTATCAACAAACCTTATGTTTATTAAATAATAAATACACAATACTAACAAACTTATATATATATGAAGCTACTAACATTAAACCAAAGAATGTGTTGCAAGAAGCAGTAACTTATACAGTAAAACTATTTAGTCGTTAAAATGTTACGCGACTAAATTAAAGAGTACTGAAAAGGGCTACCGTAGAAACGTATACAATTACCATTTCGATATGGCAACCTAATGGTCCATAGAGTACAAATGTATAATTTTGAAAACACAATTGTTTCCGTGGATATGTAGTCAGTTGAAATGCTAAATGGCAAGAAATTAGCGTACATTAAGTTTTATCTTTGGCTTGAGGAAGTCAAGATATGGTTAGCCAATTATTTTATTTGTGTTCTGGGCATTGTACCACAATCTTAACGATCGCCCTTTGGAGAGTGAGTAAACTCATTACAAAGTTGGCGCTATAGCATTCTTGATGTTTATGTTTAACCTAAGTAATTTAGTGTCCTCAGCAAGTCATATACTTTCATAAAATAACATGCAAGTCTATCATATTAATGAACATTATAGACACGGAACTCTCATCGTAAATCCTTTATGGGCATAATATTAATATTTTATAGTAATATAATTGTAATAAACGGCGTTTATGTAAGTAACGAAGGTAATATAATTATTTTACAACCTCAAACAGTTACCTACTTACAGAAAATAGTTTTAGAAACCCATTTATATTACTATGGATTACTAGCGGACTCTGCAAACGCTGTCCTGCCCGAACATTGGGTTACTTATTATTTACTACATTCTATTAACCTATAACATTCTCCCCGTTCCCGTTTCCTTTCCATTTCCATAATGGTTCACTAATTTGGCTTTAATGGTTAAAACATGAAAAATAGACATACGTTGTCGCAATCTTTTTTGTAGAACTGTTTAAGATAAACATTTCCTTCATACACTATATACGTGTAACTCTAAAGGTTTTTGCAGCGCACGCCAGAATAGCTCGCAGATGGCACAATTTTCTCCTACTTACTTGACATTTATCGTTATATTTTGGACAATTCGCACAATATCTTTATAATTTATAGCTTATATATTATTCTGATGTATAAACTATATTATTGTAAAGTTTCATTAGAATTCATTCCGTAGTTTATCCGTCAAAAAGCGTCAAACATAAATCCACGTGTACACACTTTCGCGTGTATGATATTAGTATACATACACAATTATATATACATGTACATATACATAATAGGATAAGTCAATAAATCCAATCAAAACAAATTCAATACAAGTCAATTCAACTACAATCAAATAGCGACAGTTATTTTATAGCAGTTCGTTTTTATTAGTGACACATGTAATTGTTTTTCAACATGGAGTTTTTTTTTTACTGCACCCATACTAGTTAAATGAATTATAGTTTATTTTACATTAGTTTCTAAAATATATTTTAATTTTACTCCTAATTGAAATCCTGTTGGTGGCCAAAACTTATTTTGGGTTGCTAAGCTGCTCCAGTAAGTAAATATTTTGCTTCTTTTTTTTTGGCGTTTCAATGACAATTGGTATATTTGGCCATGTGGTTAAGCCTTATATTTTCAAAGCCCAAAATGAGGCAATATTAATCCGCACATATTTTTTTATGTTAAAGGGGCAAATGAGCAGCTGGTACTCATCTAAGTGACTACCGATGCCCATGGACTACTGCAATACCGGAGGGCTCGCAGATGCGTTGCCGGCCTTTGAGAAATGAGTATGTTCTCTTCTTGAATTCGGTTCGTAAATACCGAAGCCGGCAACTGATTCCACAGGCAATTTGTTAAGGTATTCAGTTACGTTTACCCTCACAAACTGTTCACAAATGCATTAGGTACAACAATCTAAATACATTTGTCAACAATTTGTTAAGCTATTTATTACATATACCTCAATAATCTGTTGATAATTTTATTAAATAAAACAAGCTTAATGCACTTGCCAACAATTTGTTAACGTACTTAGTTACAAATGCAAATAAATCCGTTTTTATAGGTACATATACAGAACTAGTTACATTATAGCCGATTGACCTAAAATCACAGACCTGTTGTATTTGCATGGTTTCAATACATACAACGATGTATTTACACTATAAGTGAGACATTGGCAGCTTTATTTTAGTTATTTTTTTGAGAGTGTTAAGCGGTTTACCTGGTATTAAGTAAATTTTATATGAAGTTTACGGCTAGACCTATTAGCACTCGCGTGGAAAACGAGAGTAAAATACATTGAATAGTGTTGTCGTGTATCCGCATTGCAGCCACATCATAATTATAATTTATTACAAAGTTGTTACTTTGTTATATAGTTGATACTGTAGTATCAGAGTGGTATATAAGTAATGAAGTAGAATCATTATTTATCCAAAAATTCTCAACTGTACGATTTGCTAGAATTTTTCTTTTTAGCAACTCTCGTATTTCTAAATTGATACGGCTAGGACAGGGTCGCCAACCTTTTGAGTTTATCGAGTCAAAAATTTTAAAGTTTTTAAAGAGCCGCAAATTTTTTTCATGTCAACAATAAGTATGTAGTAATCGCATAGGTAAAGTTTTTGATTAAAAAAAAGACTAATATATTTATTCAAAATAAATTAGGTTATTATTAGATAATCACAAATTTTATATATTTTCGAAGATATATATAAAAATTATCTGTGGCTCTTTAGGGCCACAGCTTCACATCCCAACCGTATGTGGCTCGCGAGCCGCAGGTTGCCGGCTCCTAGCCTAGGGGCGTTCATCAAGAATTCGTTCATTCTTATCTTAATTTTTCACCAAGGCTACACATCTCCGAGTCTTCAAGTTGTGCAGTTATCAATTGGCGTCGGTATTAACTCTGATGGCAGCTATGGGCCCGTTTTTTTATATTACAAGGGGCAGACGAGCAGGCGGAATTCACGTAAGTAACTACCGACGCCCATGGCCAAGTGCAATACCAGCGTTGCCCTCTTTTGAGTAATGAGTATGCTCTTTTCTTGAAGGTCTCTAAGTCGTATCCGATCGGAAATACCGAAACTGGCTACTGATTCCACAAAGGAATTGTGCGAGGTAAGATGTTCCTAGGGAATCGCACGTTTGTGGACTTTAGGATATCGAGGTGATAAGGGTGGAATTTCGTATTTAGACGTTTGCCCTTTCTTATATAAAACTATAGGAACCGTCAATTAGTATCAGATTAACCTACTCATTAACGTTAAGATTGATCAGCGCCGCCTAGCGGTAACGTTGTAACACTGATCAATTTCCATACAAATTGAAGTAAACTTTACCAACTCGTAGATGTTAGAAAAACTCGCACTAAGCACTCTGTACCCTACAATACATACCTATGTATTGCGTATAGATTTTATTTTTGGCATCATAAAATAATAATTTTACTTTATAGAGATGGCTCCTATATGTATATAAGTGAAGATATATTTTTTTCTTCCTTCATCGTGAGTGGTGTCATTGAATAGGTAACTTGAAATAAAGGCAAGGTTTTATATGCAGCTTTCTTAATATGGGTACCATTTTCGAGTCATTGACCTTCAAAATGTTTGTACGGTGCCCTCCCGTCCCCTGGGACTTTCAAACTATTAGATGTAGTGACTTGAAACTTTCCATGTCGATAGGACATGCTAAAAACTCATTTGGAAAATTATTTTCAGCGAAATTAGACATTAGCTTTTGAAGCTATTTAACAAATCTCTTTACCGCGTATCAGATACGGAACCCTTCTATATAAGCACTTAAGTATATATGTTGAGACTTGAAATTTTGAAAATCGATAGGACATGTGACAAAATCATTAGGAAAATTGGAAAACAAGTTTTGAAGATATTTAACAAGCACCCTTGCGTATCAGATACGGAACCCTTCTATATAAGCATGTCACGCTCTTGGTCACTTTTTATTTAAAAGCACTTTCAATACGAATATACGAAGTGACTTAAGACTTACAATTCTAGGCGGTTTGCTCTGTGAATTTTGGGCTGCGGGTCTTTCCATATGTGTCCCCTTGGATGGTGTCCCACCGACCAGCCGTCGTGCCATACGCTCGGCCTTGGCCAGCTCTCTCCGTCCGCGCTGTGTAAGCTTCGAAGGCAGCATCGTTTTCGGTCCAGCCGCTTGTTGCTCTTCGTCTGGTAAAAATGGTCATTGCAAATATTCAGTACTGTTACTTCACGTTTGATGATACAGAAGGTTTTTTTTTAAATTGTATAATTTTTTAAAAAAAATTTTAATTCAATATCGACAGTAAGAAAACTTATTAAATATGAAAAATACAAAATTGAGATCTGAAAGTTATAATTATGACGAAGAAGTGAGGAAACGATGTCAACAATCGGCATGACAAATGATTTTGAAATCCACTTTCGTAATGCAGTTATATATTCCTATCTAAGAAAAAACCTATATGTACTTTTATCGCGTATCATATACGGAACCCTTCTATATAAACGTGTCTTGACACGTTCTTGGCCATTTTATTACATAAGCGGACAGCAATTTAACACTTTATAGGTTATGACGAGTCCATAAGAAAACAAATATATAAATAAATAAATATATACTGGACTATATGACACACGGACGTCTGTTCCTAAGATAGACAACTTAATGCCTGTGTTATAGGTAAATTATTCGTCACAGATGTGGAAAAGTGATGGATTTGACAAATGTTCAATTTTACAGGGCAGCCATTTGAAATAATTAGTAGGTTTTGTGTTTTTCCTGACTATATTAAATTTTTACCTGAATTCTAAGGTGTGGATGCACCTTTATAATTTATGCCAGTATCAAACAAGGTGTCACTCGTGTCAGCTATATATATACTTCAGCGTTTCTCAAACGATTTTTTCCAAACCCCGGTTATTTTTACACCTTTTTCACGTGACCCACTAACCATCTTTATAAAAAAAAAATTAACCCTCACAAATATATAAAAAATAGGTATTAAGCTTAATTAAAACATTTTATTAAAAATCTGAAGGGGTATTTTGGGGCAAATGTTGATTAGCTGAATTAGATGGGAAACGCTGATAAACGTTATATTAATTAACTAAAGTCATCAAATTACTAAAAAGGTTGTGAAGGTTTCTAATGTTGTAAAAGTAGTTGCAGTGTGAATGCTCCCTAATAGTTGATCGCGTCATGCAATACCCAATACGTCTGGCTCACGCCACTCGGTTTTGTAATATTTTTTCTCCATCAGGGCGTGGCTGTAAGATGGACGGTTTTTACTATATCGGCGCCATATTGCGGTCACATTAGACGCCTATTTTGGTACCGTTACGTTTTATGTAGACCGTTTTTTAGGTATTATCGTTTTATGTCCTTTTTCCTTGTTTTTATTTATGGAAGTCTACAATTTTTTTAGAATGGAATACAGTAGTATTCTTTACCCTTCCAGTAAAGACGTTTTCTAATAATTTTGGTGTGTATAGATGTGTCAAGTAGTCAAAATTAAATTTATAAGTTCGGATCACAAAAAAAGTCGTTAGTCTGTGTTTAGTAGCGTGGTTAGTTGCAAAGCTTAATTATAAAAAGGGTGTGTAATGCAGCGGCCATTTATCTTGCACGCCGCTCGCACGTGCTGTGTCGCCACCTCTTTGGATTTATGTGCAGTTAAAATTTTATCTCATTTGCTAACTGAGCTACTTATTATATACATTTTATACAACAAGGGATAACCATTCAAGCGTTTCAATTAAGTAACTACCGATGCCCACGGACAATTTCACTGGAAGACTTAGACGACTCAGAGGACTCGGAGGACTCGGAGGATTCAGAAGTCTCAGAAGTTTCAGAAGCCTCAGAAGTCTCAGAAATCTCAGAAGCCTCAGAAGGGTCAGAAGCTTCAGAAGTCTCAGAAGTCACAGAAGCCTCAGACGTCTCAGGAGTCTTAGAAATGCGTTGCCGAGCTTTTGAAGGTGTCTATCCTATATCGGTTTTGCATCATAACGGTGGCAATTGAATCCACCAGACTTATGTGAGGATAGATATTTCTAGACAATTAATGCACGGTAATGGATTTCAGGACGTCGAGGTGGTGGGGTGAAATTAGAACTTTTAAAGAACACTTCTGTCATACGTGATTTTTGCGAAACTTTAACCGTTTACGCAGAAATCTTTTAAAAGATAAAAAACACCGATTTTAAGACATTCTTCTTTGGTGCTCCGTTCGCATTGGTCTTAGTGTCATGATATATAGGTTATTTAATAATTTTTTAGGATTATTTCCATATATTTTTACAAGTACTAGCCATTTAAATTTATCATTAACATTATCTTTAACCTTATGATTAAGATTCATAATTTATGGATGAATTAGCCTATAGGCAGCACTGAGTGTGTTGGGGTTTAAGGAATGAGAGAAATAAGGAAGAGATATCATTGGACTTTGTTAGGCTAACGTTGGAACAGATATTGTATAGATTGGTATAGATATTGTACCTATAGAAATTGTAAAAGATATACAACACACGTTATTGTTGTGATGTTGGATACCACCAAAGGTTTTCTAAGCATTCGATAAAATATACGTAGAAACCGAGAATTATACGAAAAATATACATTTTCCTTCTGATTATTACACAGACCACAAACAAGAAAACACGTACGCACTTGTCCTCATTTATTATTATAAACATGTTTGCGCTTTGTGGCAGAGAAGACTTTGTCTCTGGCCGCTTAGTCATTGTTGAAACTTTGTATGATTTTTTTATGTCATACAACGCCTTTGTCAATCGACATTCAAAAACAAAATGATCTTAATTCACCTAGAAAAGCTACAGAATCCTTGCTTACAAAAAACAATGTATCAAAGTCGTATATTGTAAAGTCATATCCTTTGTAGGAATGCACTCTATCGATCTTAAGCAAGTTCGTACGCCGACTGGCATTTGAACGAAAATCAGCCAAAATTGAGTCGCTGTGCCCACCACCTTTTTTGAAGGATTAATCCGTGCCTGCTATTAACGCAATCTTTAAAGAGCATGATTGGTAAATCTAATACGGCCTATATTTTCGTTTCCAAGCCAATAATGCCAGTCTCATAGTAACCAGTACTACTAGAAATTATGTTCTATAATCGTAAAAAAAAGAACAGAATAATAATACATGTTACTTGTCCTTAATCCTGTTTTGCATATCAATGCGTATCAATACAAGCTACGTCTTTTGTACTGCGTACTTTTCCTTAACCAAAGTAGTCGGTTAAAAACGCGTTGTAAATTTATTTAAAAAAAAAAATTTTTAACATAATGATCCGCGATTTTTAAAAGGAAAACGAAAGAAAGGAAGTATAAAAAATATTGCATATCCATTGGTATAATTTCAAATTGCATCAATATTTCAAAATACGTGAAATCGACATTATGACGTCATACATTATATTTAGCCTCCGAAACAAAAAGAGGGGTGTTATAAGTTTGACGTGTCTGTCTGACTGCATGTGTGTGTGTGTGCGTGTGTGCATATGCGTGTGGGGCTCGCTGGCTGAATACCGGAATACCCACTCAAAACTAGGGGTTACCCTCTTCGCCACAGTGAGAGGCGTCATAGGATGCAACTCTAACATGACGCCTTAGCGGGTTTCCTCATTCAGCGCCTCTTTTGGTTTGTAAAAGTTGCAAAACTGTGCTCGCAAGTCGCCATACCGTCGCAGAGCGTCTTCCCCTATAATTCGGCCGTCCATTTATGTCTAATTTGGTCTTCAAAGATAGGGTAGCTTTTACTTTGATTTTTGGTGTTTTTTTTTTAATTTTGCCTTTTCTTAATCCTTCCTAAGTCGCTCAGGCAAAGTGTTGCCGGGTCTGCTAGTAAAATTCTTATAGGAACCGTTTAGATGTATGTAATACTAGTTGTTACCCGCGACTTCGTTAGCGTAAAGTTAGGTAAAAAAATAGATTCAATTTTAGCGTGATAGTTTATCATTTGAAATATAAAAACATTATTTTAATATTTAGCAGTCACAATGAAGTTTAAAATAAAAGTTAAAACGAATTTAATCCCCCCTATAAAACGTTACTCTTTTAACGCATTAATAGAATTCTATAATACATAATTCTATTTCTTACAAGCAACTTTGTTCGCGTAAAATTATAGCAGAAAAGAGTTTGTTTGTTTCTGTGTTTATTGGAACGCGCTAATCTCTGAAACTACTAGGCCAATTTGAAAAATTCTTTCAGTGTTAAGTAGTCCATTTACCGAGGAAGGCTATAGGCTATATATCATCACGCTAAAATTGAATTTTTTTTTATGCGGACGAAATCACAGCTAGTATCGAAAAACATGTATATGTGCGGTGCTTTGCCCATATGTATATATTATCATAATATTTGCAATGACTCTACGGGGAAAGTGCGAAAATTGGCACATTAATACTTCCCATAAGACTAGACAAACATACATAATGACTACAGGAGAGTGATATTATGAGCAACCAAGTGTACATATGGATACGACTTAAGGACCTTCAACAAAAGAGCACAAACGCAACTGCGAGGCCTCTGGTATTGCATTTGTCCATGGGCGTCGGTAGTCACTTATGTGAATGCCACCAGCTCGTTTGTCCCTTGTTATATAAAAAGAAAGGTTGGTGGTTAATATAAAGTCGATTGGCGAAAATCAGCACTGGACTAGTATGCGTGACAGCTTCTTGTGCCAGAAGTCAAGACCCTCTTTGGGTCACTGAACCAGCGAAGTAAGTAAGTAAGGTTAATGACTTTGTAATGAGCTACATTTTTTTTAAAGAATATTAGGAATACTTTCTAGATATGTCTAATATTCCCCCTTTAAGGACCACTCCTCCACTAAGCTCAAATTAAAAGCTCGTATTAGGAGTGGGTGCGACAATACCCCAACGGCGGTGGGGTTTGAACCGAGTACCTTGCGGATTTCAGTCCATACCGGCAACGCATCTGCGGTCCCTCTGGTGTTGCAGTTGTCCATGGGCGTCGGTAGTCACTTGGGTGAAAGCCGACTGCTCGTTTGCCCCTTATTAAATAAAAAAAAAAAGGAACCATCTATGATTTCAGATTGATATATACACACGCATGTCCAAAATTGGTTTCTAACCGGTATTACACCAGAATTCTAAATTGCTTAGCGTTATACCTATACCCCTAATATAATAAACGGATATACAGTAACAAATATAACCAAACCCTACCATCTACATTCAGACCATACAATATAGAAAAGAAATATACAAATATACAAAAGATTTTAATTAAAGTTACTGAAACTAATTCCAAATTTAAGACTACTAACTTGCGAAACAGTCTATCACGTTATTTTTTCAAGAATACCAAGTATCTCTTACGTTATAGATAATATATATGGTACCCCTTTATTGAGAACAAACAGAAAATACTAGGAAAAGAGGACTATAGCTGCCAGCAAAGTCAAACAGAATACCTTACAAATTTTAGCTCATTGAACCAGGCTTTTAAACCGTTGTTGTTAAATTCTTTAAAATAGATATCACAGGTTTGTTAATAAACGTGTCCACCCTTGATCCATACACAAACTCAAGATGTGTAAATTGCAAGGATTCATTAAATTCTACAAAGTTTTCAACCATTTGTAACTTGCCCTTCAATATCTTTACATCTTCCACATCACTCAACCAATCTACTGCACTTGCAAACATTGAAACCGGCACTTTCACTAAAGACAAGTCATACCCTGGTGGCAATGTGGACGAATATATCTTTTTATTCTTTCCCGTTCCATAATCGTATCTTTGAAATTTTTTAAGCTTGTACCCTTGGATGTAATGAAGAAACACCTTAGAAGAAGTCCCAGCTGGTAAATGAGTGGCTATAACAGGAAGTTTCCCTGGAAGTAGATTACCTAACTTTTTCAGCCCAAAACTTATAAATAACTCCAATTCGCATAACAACCTCAGTGGAGAATCGGAATCACACACGAGAGCATGATATAAATTTAGCTTTTCATTAAATGGGAACGTTTTATATATTCTTTGGTTCTCCACCAACCACGTGAGCCGGTCCAAATTTTGAGAAAAGAAGTGTATCAATGGATGTTTCGTGAACTTAAGCCAAGCCACTGGTGCTAGGAGTATAGCATGATCAATTTTTTCATTAAATTCCGGACGCATGCTGCACATCACGAAAAACACTGTTGTCCCTTGTGAAAATCCAACATATGTAAGCTTTTTGCGATTTGTTAGAGACAATACGTAGTCAATAACAGCAGGTATATCTTGGGTCCCTATCTCTTCATAGCTAAAATCCCAATAAGTTTTCTGTGAAAGGTTTTTGGTATGCTCCTTGTTGTATCGATTTCCTCTTGCGTTGAAGAGCCAAACACGAACATTTCGAACCGTACGTGTCGAAGAGTTGACTTTGAAAAATCTATAATTTTAAAAAATATATGCTAAATATGCTACTTAACCTAGCGATCGACTCAAATGTCGAACTCCTCCTAAAGAAGGATACGATATAGTGCGTAAATGGGTTTATTTACAATAAAGCAGATCCGTTTAATGTAACAAGGATCGAACAAGCAGGCGATCTAACTGAATAACTACGGACGCCCAAAGACAATTGCACTACTAGCGATTTAAAGTCATTTGAGTAATGAATAAATTTTTACGTTTTTCTCAACAACGTTTAGCCCTCACTAGCACGAAAGTTTTTTTACCGCGCTTTAAAAAAGCGTTGATATTGAACATATGAACTCCCAACTTTGTGTTCACGCGACAACGCTTTTATAACGCGATGCTTTTTTATCGAGCAATGTTCTATTTTATATATACGCCATAGTTTTGTATTGACGACGCGAAATAAGCCAACGCGGAGATTTAACGAAACGCTTTTTTAACTCTCGTGCAAATGAGGCCTTAGCAAGTGACAATAAAATTTAATTCCTATTCAGTACCATTGCAATAAAAAAACACTGAAAAAAGAAGTTCGTTGATTCAGCTAATAAAAATAAAATAAAGAAATATATTTCATGGCGGAGCGAGTGTAGGTGAGGTCATAGAAAAGTTTGACATTATAGCTCTATTCGATACTAGAGGGGCCTAACACAATTTGATTACAGACTTCACAATAAGTTTTAAAAGAAAAGTGGAATAAGTTGACACAATGTATTTGAACTGATCCAAGAAGTTTTTCGTATTTCGCACGACGAAACTTTGTTTATTCCATAAACAATTAAACATTAATAACCCTTCGGTTGAACCTCTATAGTTCAACGGTAGAGGGGATGGACTGAAATGCGCAAGTTACCTGTTTCAAGTCCCAACTACATAAAACTTCCCAATTCTAAACCTCTTACTTAAGGGTAAGTTCTGCGAGCACGGCTCGTTACGACACCTCAACCCGTTCTTAATTAAGAATATGAATAAAGATGCAATCTATTGAGTAACAACCCTTTAAGGGCCTTTCATTACTACCTCATGGTAATAACAACGGATTGGCCCATGTCACTCTGTCCCCCCTAATTTCTGTTTGCCTCCCTTCGTTGCCCGAAATGGTAATTGTTTGTGTCCGTTAGTTTATTTAGGACCGTATTTAGAACACGTGTTCGGGAAATGTTCGGGATTCTGAATATTTATTAGGCATCCACTTGGTTAATGTAGAAATAGTCTCTTCTTAGGTAATGGTATGTAAAAAATGTGTCATAGTATTATTTAAGAAATAGCTGAAAACAATTATATACTTTAAACCTTTTTAGAACTTACACATAGTATCCCAAGAGAAATAAACAGCCCTCAAAGCCATTGGATAAAAGCTTATTTAAGTTCAACCTTACAAATGACCTCACAAAAAAGGTTACATTATTAAGTCCCCGTCCGCACGAGAGCTTTTTTAACGCGCGATAAAGAAGCGTTCAAATATAATATATGGATTTCCAAGTTTCTGTTCACACAGCAGCGCTTTTATAACGCGACGCTTTTTTATTGAGGAATGTTCTATTTTCAACGCTATGTGTATATATATATATATAAGGTATATTTTCGTACCGACGACACTGAAAAAGCGTCAACGCCGAGATTTAACGCAACCGTTTTTTAACGCTGTTGCGAATAGGGGTTTAGTCTTAAGCATAAGGCATAGGTATTCCAGCAAAATCCCTCTAAAATCTACTCCTACACTTTGGCTTTAATGATTGTAAGTTCTCTGTTAGACAGAAAATCTAAAGCCGCAATTGTAAGATCTTATCAAATTTGAATAGGCAGGGGAAGGGAATAAACTTAATGAACTCGTTATTCTAGAAGACTACGTTACTTGCCGTGGAAGTGCAAACAGGTATTGCTGACTATCTACTGATGGTCTCTTAGCCATACGGCGTCTACGAAGAAAAGACGTCTGGAGCTGAATCTTACTAGCAAGTTATAAGGTAATATTTATTCTTTAACAACTTACCCTTAGGTCCTGTGCTGACTTGACACTGATAAGACGCATCATCTTCTAGAGCCACATCCCTTATATCCAGGGAATAATCGCCTGAAACAAATTATAAAGTAAAGCATCTAAAGTAGATGAGGATAGAAGAAAGAGCTGCATTCGACCACAGGACTTCTGGTCAACATTTGAAATTCCACCCTCATCACCTCGATGTCCTCAAGTCCACAATCGTGCGATTCTCTAAGAACCTCTTAGCTCGCACAATGCCTTTGTGGAATCAGTTGCCAGCTTCGGTAATTCCGAACGGATAGGACTTAGGGACCTTCAAGAAAGGAGCATACTCATTTCTCAAAGGCCGGCAACGCATCTGCGGTCCCCCTGGTGTTGCAGTTGTCCATGGACCTCGGTGGTCACTTAAGTGAATGCCGGCTGCTCGTTTGCCCCCTTTTTATAAAAAAAAGGAACATGGAAGTAGCATAAGAATAATAAAAGACGATGTGTTAATAGAACCTAACATTGGAGGACATCGTGTAATATAAAACAATTTACAAATTCACAACCGTGAATTTTGCAAGTAAATACATCACTATTGAGCTAGCTTTGAAGTTCTTTTTCAACCAAACGACATAGAACGTCTCTAGAAAGTCATTCCTCAAGGAACTGCGATACTCACAAATAAATATATTTCATTTCATTTCGTGTAATTTCATTTCATACTTTGGTCAATACGATATAGTACAGTTTTCAATAATTATCATTAATTTTACTTTGAACTCGCGTTTCCTTTTTAATATTGATGGCATGGAGTCCAACATATCCAACATTGTGACTTTCTCCCGTTCTATGATCTGCTACTGTCTAGTCTAAATCACCGTACTCAAGAGTTATAATTTATTCCCGACCTTGATTTGTAAAAAAATGTATTATGTATATCAGTTAAGTACCCTTTTTTAAGGGTTGGCCTATTAATATTCCTATAAATTTTTTTTGGCCTATAAAATAAAATTATCACGTCACCTTCTTCATCACTTCCAATCATCTTGTACCGCTCGTATCCGATCAGATGCCGATGCGTGCCAAGGCCGAAGTCATCCTTTGTCCACTGCAGCTGACCAGCTTTGTTCACCACACGACATGGCAGTGTCACTCTCGACCCCACCACTGCACTCTGTGACAGAAGAAAAGATCTTCTTTAGTATTGGCACTTCTGTATACAGTAACTAATTCCTTATGTATCTTTTTATTAAAGATTTTTATTTATTTTCGACTAGGAAAGATTAGGCTAGGCCGAGGCTAGGAATGTGGAGCAGTGGTCGTTCTGGAACGAAATAGGCTGACGACATGTTGGTCCCGAGTCGAACCTGGTCTAGATTAGCTCAGATCGTATAGAGTGGTACAAACGAGGAGCCGTCTATATCCAGCAATAGGACAAAAAAGGCTTTGGGTGATGATTTCTACTAAACAAAGGATAGGATGGATAAAAAAGGAGAGAATACATTGAAGGTATAACTATTAGAGATGGTTGTAGTGTTTATATAGGTATTATGAGTAAGTTTTCAAAAATGTATTTTTAAAGCGAAAATTCTTTAGCAATGGGATGAGAGGGTCCGAGATCCATAATAGGTGCTCGATTCGAAGCTCGACCTAGCGGTCGAACCTAATACATACATGGACCTTACCAAGAATATTAAATACACTTCCAAATTTCCTTCTACTCTTAAAAAAGAACCAAAAACATTTGAAACTTATACTCCATCTCTTACGTAACTTAAATGGGAGTTCACACGAAATGTCATCGCGACATTTGAAGCCACAAATCGGATTTCCACTACACCCAAAAACATTTACACAAAAGCCATGAATAACCAGCAAATCTCACGTTCACGAAGTAGCACTACGAAATTTTTGCATGTTCGAGAAAGTTTCATTTTAGCCCAACAAAGATTCTTTCTTTATTCCTTTGAGTTGCAATTTCAAAGGAGGACTTCCCATAAATGTCGCCATTTTGAAGCATCTATTATTCCCTGTGTGCTGCGGAAGCTACATTTTGCGACCGACTTTTATTAGGATAAAACATAATGTTATATCATGAGCTACGCCGAAAACGTTACAGTCGGAATAAGGCGTAACATTATCTCAGAACAGTCTGATTCTGTCTTTATTCTTTTACGGGAGATTTTACTGTTGTTTTCTTTGTACTGGAATATCAGGTGACAATGACTTTTTTGGTGTGATGCGTTCTAAAATAGCTAAGCTATTTTTAAGATTACTGTTTTCTTACTAATAAGTGAGATTCCCCGATTTCTGTAAAAAGTGAGGAGACATGACTGCTTACCATCAGGTGTGCTGTATACTACTTATAGAATGTAACAGATTTGACCTAATTTTGCAAAGAATTACGAAATTGAAATTAAAATTTACATCAAAAGATAAAAAAGTATTTCTTGGAATCTAAAGCCTTTTAAGAATTATGAATTATTTAGGAATTTACTTTGCATTGAGAATTGCGTGAGCCAATTATACTGACAGATATCTTATTATTTAATTAAAATTTATTATTACATATTGAAAACTAGCCGACATGATTAAAATTTATAGTAAAATAAAATCAAATTACAATTATCAGCAGAATAAAAACAGTAATACTGCTTAATGAGGTAAAAATACTATTCACTGAATTTCTCATCCGCTTATAAATTAACTTATTGCAAGTATATCGTATGTAGTTTTTTTTTTACATTACAAGAGACAAACGGGCGGGCCGTTCACTTAATTGACTACGGACGCCCATGGACATCTGCACCACCAGGAGGTTCGCAGATACATTGCCAGCCTTTATGGCAGTTTGAACTACAAACTCTTATAAACCGAAAAACGCAACAACAATATCATGACTTAACGTGACAGCATTGCTGCCACTTCACGTGCATCGCATGTTCGAAAAAGGTACTGGTACCTGGACGCGCTGATTCGGTTGCAGACCAAAAGAACTGCAAGTTTGGCGCTAACTGTAATTAATTTAGGATGAATACTAATTCGTGTAAGTCATTCCTAATATCCGCTTTTCGCTCTATTGGACGGGAACCGAGTATATTAGAAGAATAATCATTTTCGTTACTAGTCGGCACTACGAAAGCATAATAATTATTGACATTTGAAAAATAAATAGTTATTGGAACCTTAATCTTATATTTTCTTTTTATTGCCTAAGTTACTACTGTAGTTGCTGTAGAATCTGTCATACAGTCAGCTTATTGGAAATACTCAATATTAAAGGTTGCTTATTTCGCAACGATTTATCGATACGTGTTTAACGGGTATTATTTATTTTTCTTTCGATCGCGATGATGTGGAATGACGAAATTTTTTATTGCGGCCAAATAGTAGTCGTTTGCCCAAATTTGAGATAATACGAAATTACCATCACCATCATTGGCTATTTCGTCTATTACAGACTAGCTGTTATCCGCGACTTTATCCGCGTAAAATTAGGTGAAAATGTAGGTTCACTTTTTTTATTATATTAGAATAATCAACAATTATTGCTTGTAATTAAGACTGGAAACACATCTTCTAAAATCAGTTGCGCCAATGAAACTCGGTAAAATGGGTCTATCTATTTTGAAGGTTTCTCCAAGGAGACACAAAAAGGTGTGACAATGCGATTTTTGTTCTAGATACTATTACATTTATAGTCATATCTACGCTATTTTCTAAGTCCTTACTAATATTATACATATGATAAAAAGTCTGTATTTTCACTCCTAAACTGCTGAACCGATTTTGATGAAATTGGAAATAGTGATAGATTGGACTATTTAGAAACACGTAGGCTACTTTTTGTGGTGAAAATGAAATTTGAAAGGGAGTAAAATGGGGATTGAAAGTTTATATAAAAGTCAAAGTAAAAACGTATTGAAGCTAGTTTTACAATAAAACTTACACATAGTTAACTTCCACTTCATTGAGATCGCCTTCTTCCTCCACTACAATGGATTTTCTAACTTCTCTGCTTTTGTTACTGCGAATGCTACATGCATCTTTATCTCCTGCTGTGAGACTGCGAGCCTCAATTGAATCATCATCTTCATTTACAGACATAAACTTGTTTACTGAACTTAAAATGGCTGTTTTACCTGTTGTGTTTACAAACAATTTTAGAATCACTAGTAGGATCAAACCAGATTTAGCTTCGGCGGGGGAGGAAACAGTGAAGGAGAGTGTTAGTAGACATTTTAAAAAGTACTTTGTAAACCTACACCTGGGTTGCAAGTCCCAGGCAATGATATGGTTCCTTCCTATGCAATAGATCATCCACACGGTGAATCCACAGAATGCCTAGAAATATTCTCTGAGTTAAGTGAAACTTAAATGAATGACAAAAAGTGTACTAGCCCAGAATGAAATGATTGTTTAAGTACTAGTAGTTATTCATAAAGTATAAGTAGCGATGTATGTAATACTTTATGAAGTAAGATCTAAGGATTACATATATTTTATATACATATACAAACGATTTACCATCTTGCCAAACAGGCTCCCATTGCTCCATTGGACCTACAGCATCTGATCTTCCTGTCACAATACCGTCCTTAGATACACCCAAGTATTTTCCATAACCAGACTTCAGAGCAAACTTGTTTTCACCTGCTGGAAATGCTGTAAATATTTCTTCCGGTGACGGACCCTCTCCATCATTGTGAGGGGCACCAATTGTAAAAAGTCCATTATCTAGAGCTAGCACATAGGTATTTTTTCCAAATTCAATAGCTATTGACCCTGATATATCTTCTATTTTTTCAACTTTCCACCAACCTCCATGTTTAATACAATCTTCATCAACTTTATCATTATCTTCCTTATCCTTTTTCCTGTGTTTCCTTTTCTTTGTCCTTAAAGTTTGAAAACAATAAGTCATATACACAAATTTTGGTATTTATGCACTTTGGGGACTTTTCCCAAAAATGCTTATTCTTCTTTTTTTCTTCTCAAAGTTGTTGTTTGCAAATATGCATTTACATGCATACACACATATGCATGCATTTGTGTTACAAATATGTAATGAGTCATATTCCAGAATGAGTGATATTCTGTTGGGGAAGACTGACATTCTGTGCTAAACGTAACTCTATTGTGGATAGCAGACAGACAATTACGCAGCAATCGCCCTGGCTTGCTTTGCAGTTATTTTTTTGTTGTAGCACAGCAATCGCGAAGCGTTTGCCTTGGTTGCTTCGCAGTCATTTTATTTTTTGTTATAACATAAATGCATGCATATGTGTGTATGCATGTAAATGTTTACATTAACAACAAAATTCTTCTAAATGCCTTATAGCATACAATAGCATTCATAATTCAGAAGAAAATCAGCCTCACTTATGACATTTCACTCATTATAGTACAAACGACTTCCAGAAGAAAAAAATAAAAGTATGTATTTTTGGGAGAAGTCCTCAAGCTGCATAATTGCTCAAATGCTTTTAGCTCTCAGAAATTATAAGTAACATTCTAAATTTGATGTGATCAAAAAGATGTAATTCTAACAAGATCATGTAAAAACAAAATAAATTCTCCTTTGTCACCAAGTAATTCGGTGATAAATGATATATATTAAGCAGAACAATGTTAATTATGCACAAGACAAATTAATACTAGGACATCAGGATAGACCTAGAAATCAAATTTTAACTATAAAAATGTTTTGTATCCAAAAAATGAAATTAATTACACTATAATAATATAATAAATGCTTTAATTCGGATTATCATCCATATTGTGTTAGTATGTACAGGTAGTGCCTTAACCTATTGTTAGTAAAATTATAGAAAAATACTTATGAAACTAATGAAACTAAGGTCTTGTGCTGGTGTGCACATTATTCCACCATACCGGAACCATTAAAAAAATAAACTTAGTTTTAATTCTTATACTAAATTACTTAGGTTTATCTCCTTTGAGAATTAACTTTCCACGTTTAACAGCCGCATATTCATCTGCCATAATCTCTGTCTTAATTATTTATGTTTTGAATAATACAATATTACTGATTACAACAATTATTACTTTCATGAGTTTATTAACATTATAAAACTTATAACTTGTAATCTTGAATATGTCAAGTCAATCAATGTCAAGTAAATACAAAGAGGAATTTACTAATTGCCAGAGACGTAGATAATAAAAGTTACTATATACTGTCACCGTAGTCGTCATTAATTTAAATTATTGTTTAAATAAGCGGTTGGCACCGCTTGTAAATGGCAATTTATTTCTTGTAATAGTTATACAATAAATAATAGTTACTTAATTACATAACACGGGTGTATTGTACTAAAATTTTGCATTTTCAATATCGCTTACACTTATGCCGGAGCCAGACATAGCTCAAAATGAGCTATTTTTCTTTGTGCATTTTTGTCTTTGAAGTTTACAAAGTTCTACAAAACTTTGCACAGGTACAAAAAGTTCCCGAACACACTACATGATCATTGAGATGATCATTCAAATGTAGCTATGTCTGGCTCTGTCATTACTCGCTAACGTCTACTTACATAAATAGATAGCTACACACTTATTTGCAAAATATTTATTGTACTAGTGTGGGCCCGTCTGTATCCAGTTTATTAACAATTTGGCCCGTCGCCCGCCTACATCTATATTTTTAACGACGTGGCCCGTGACGTCGCTAAAAGGTTGCCGACCTCTGATTTAAACCATTGACTGACTATAATAAAAATAATCTTTTAAGTTAAAAAATTCTAAATTTCTATTATTCTCTTAGATGGAGAGTTTTAAGATAAATGGAACTTTAATTATATTAGAAGTATAAACTATGGAAATTTGAAATAAGGAAATTTCTCACCCCGGAGCCACATATAGCTTTACTGTAATGATCATCGCAATGATCATGTAGTGTGGCCGGGACTTTGTGTAGCTGCGCAGTTTTTTTAGCATTTTGTAGAAATATTTGCACAAAGTTGACACTTGATCATGTAGTGTAACCATAGTGTGGCCGGGGACTTTGAATATTTGTACAAAGTTTTGGACTTCTCCTTACGGTGTCGGTTTTTTAGGACACATCAAAGCGTTCAAAGTTGACATAAGTACCCTGCTACATTATG
>JANCMC010050420.1:9152276-9266356 GCA_024363005.1 Charaxes varanes | reverse complement strand
TTTTTTTTATTTGTTTCAGTATACTAACAAATCCAGAAATCATGCGGCAATTACAGAGCCTACAGGCGCAAATGCAGTTAATGACTGGAATGCAAATACCAGTAGGTTCTCATTGCATATCCCAGCTTATATTATTATCACTGGTTACTGGTTTTATAAATGGTCTGTTTGTAAAACATCCCTAAAGTTCGGCAACGCATCTGCGCGTTCTCTCGCATTACAGTCCATGTGTGTCAATAGTCACTGAAGTAAACCGCCTGCTCTTATGTATAAATTTTTTTTTCCATAAATTTAAAAACTTTATTCTTGGAGCTGGTCTGTAAAACTTCATACATTTTGAACTCTCTTATTATGTTGTGTTATTAATTACTAGTGAGCATTCTGTAACAGAATGTTACTTTTTTAGAGAGAGAGATTTTTAGATAATTTTTTATTCAAAATATTTAGTATTAAGTGTGTATGTCTTACATATACAGTATAGTAAGATAACATACTTTTTTACAGAATCTAATGCAACTGCAACAAATGTCAGATATGCAGATGCAACAAAACCAGAATCAAAATTTACCCTTTGTAGTAAGTATCTTGTATGAGAGAAATGTGCAAATTTATATATACATGTATAATGTTATGATAATCGTTATCCTATAAAATTTATTTAAAGTAAAAATAAAATTTAACTTGATTATTGTGTAATAATTTAGGAGTATTATTTCTTAAATTGTTGTTTTACTTCATATATATTTTTTTATTTGTTTTTAGAATTCTCAACCAGAGCCACAGAAGCAAAATGAATCTAAAGATGACATGGCCAACGAGTCTGACATAGAGTTTGTAGAAACAGGGCCACAAGTAATTGAGATACCTGATGCCAATGATTCAAGGTTAGTATAGTTTTATATTTTTTATAAAATTATTGTTAGACTAAAGCATAATTATAACAAGCAATTTATTGGTTACAGAAGTCCATCCCCTAAGTCTCGCAGACATAGATCAAGGTCGAAATCTCCTCGCAGGAGGCGGCGTTCGCGATCACGATCACGTTCACCCAGACGAAGACGAGATAGAGACAGAGATAGGTATTTAAATGTTTTTTCTTTAATTAAAGAAATATGTATGTTCTAAGTATTATCTTTACATATTGTTTTTGAGTATTTGAAAATGTTGTTTGAAAGAGAAAGATATAAGAAAGAAAGAAAAAGATATTTGATTATTTTATATGAGAACTAATAATTAGCTTCTTGAAAGCTTAATTTCTTAAAAGATGTTTTATTTTTAACATCTAAGTTTTTTCATACCAGAGACAGAGAGAAGAATTATAAGGAAAGAGAGGCAGAGAAAGAAAAGCAAAGAGAAAGAGAGAAGAAAGGATTGCCTCCAATCAAAAAGGAGAACCTTAGTGGTAAGTAAGAAACCTCTTCACCTTAACGTCACTCTTCATTCTATCAACATTTTCATCTGTCTAGATGATGTTGACTATTTGTCAGACCATTATACTATCTGAATAACTCCTGTTGTTTGTAGTGTTAATTGTGTTTAAATTTAGGTGATTAACTGATATTATGATTGAAGTATGTTATTAAAGCACATCTTTGCACTTTTCCTTTTTCTTTTTCAGTATGCAGTACAACATTGTGGGTAGGCCATCTGTCAAAGTTGGCAACACAAGAAGAGCTATCAGACCTGTTTGGTGCTTTTGGAGGAGTGGTTTCCATAGATGTAGTGGCACCGCGTGGCTGTGCATTTGTCGTCATGGAACGAAGACGGGACGCCGCTAAGGCACTAGCGAAATTAAATAAGCACAAACTGCACTCCAAAGAAATTACGGTGAGTTATGATTGGCACTGTACATTAATTACACTATAGCCCTAGCAGGTTAATGAATGAATAAACCATAAGCTGCACTCCTAGAAAAAAATACTGTTTAGCAGTGCTCTTGACAAAGATAAAAACATGCATATGAAAGCAGATCTTGAGTTAAATCTTCTACTTAAGAAGATTTTTTACTAACTTAAAAAAGAGTTTTGAAATTATCTTTCACAAGTATTTATTGTTTGTACATCTCAATTTCAGGTAGCATGGGCTGCAGGAAAAGGTGTGAAAGGCAGGGAGTGGAAGGACTACTGGGAAGCTGACTTGGGAGTGGCTTATTTGCCGTGGTCAGCTTTGCACGCGCGATGGCTTCTCGGAGCCTTGTCTCTGGATGCACTTGAAGATGGTGGGGCTGTAGATGAAGAGACCCTACCACCGTGGTTACCACCTAGAGTAAGTTTCCCTTCTCATTTATGTTGTCGATAAAGATGATAAATACCAAATATTTAATTGTTTTCTTATTATTACAGATAATTCCTAAAGCAATACCAGATGGTATACCCATGCTGCCCGGCATGCCACCCGTTTCTGCTGCCGGTATGCTTGGTGGTCCTATGCCAGGAATGCCAGCTGGCCTCCCGCCTGCAGGTCTTCCACCTAATAGTCTTCCAATGCCTGGCAGTCTGGCTGCTCCACCTGCCAGTATACCCATGCCTGTTCCTAGAATGCCTCCGCCTGTGTGAGTTACAACTATTGTTTTGTATTTAATTGTTTCTTTTGTCACTAAAAGTGATATAAAAACCTATCTTTCAAAGTCAATCTTTCAATAACACACTGGTTTTATTATAGAATGGCAGGGGGCTTGCCTCCTGGACTAGCAGCCGGTGTACCTTCAATTCGACCGCCAGTTCCAGGTATGTTTGTAATATATACAGGAAGTAAAGTTGGAATAGAAATTTGGACATAGATCATAACTTCAAATATATAGTACACATTTTCATATTAATGCAAAACTTGGCAAAACAAATAAATTTATTTATCTGATAAAATAAGATGCATAAAGCTTAACAGACCCATTCATGTTTGTATTGCGAGCAAGATTAATAGGAATTAACAAAAAATGGAAACTACAATATTGATACTTAGCAAGAAAGAAAGAAAATGTTTTACTAGAAGTATGCCACACAAGAACGGATGTTAAATGTGACACAACCTGAAAAAAGGAAACTCCTTACCAAAAATTTCTCCATGCTTTCTGCGAATGCAAAAACATTATAAACTTACTACTTTTCAAAATTTGTCATCATACCTTTTAAACACAATTTTTCTTACAAATAAGGAAAGTTGGATAATGAAAGTGAGATTTTTTTTTGGCAAATAAGTATTTCTAATATTATAACCTGGAGTCGACTAAAATATTTATTTGTTGGCAGGCCTTCAGAGGGATGCCACGATGCCACCCACAGGTCTTATCGGGTTCCCACCAGGCATGCCTCCACAATCAATAGCACAGCCAGGTAACAAGTACTGTAATCTTATGCAAAAGGTTGCCTTAGTGCTTATTATTTATTGCACACAATTTTAATGTTCCAAAACATACAAATCTGTTTAATGCAAACCACTAAAGCTCCAGAATAGTATCTATAAAAAGAGTTGTTTGGTTAATGCAAAACAAAATGATGATCAAAACCATTCACAGACTGCAGATGTTAGTCGCTGCTGGAGGGATTGCACTGGAGGTTTTCTCCAGTACATCACGAAAGTGGTGGCGATTCTGCATCATGGTACAAACGTTGGCTCTGATTGTTTTGCACTATTGTATATAAAGACTGATAGGGTAGCCAGTGAAATAGTAATTTAATTCAAAAACTAGCTGTTTCTCGCTACTTCGTCCGCCTAAAATTTAACTTGCTATTAGACCATGAGGTCAGGAGATGAAGGATCATCTGATCCTATTGAAAAAACTTCATAGCAGATGTAAAATAAAAAAATAATAATAAAAATAAAATAAATGTCTACTATATTACCTCCATGCCAAATATTATTTTTGTATGTCTTGCGGTTGTCGAGATTACGTTAAAGATGATGCGTATTTTATTTATTTAACAGATTATGTATCGGATTTCAGCAGTATAAATTAAATAAATAAATAAAAAAACAATGACAATGTCTGTTGTACGTGTGCTATTGTTGTCATTGATGCTTGCTACAGTCGTTTCGCCATTGTCAGGCGGCGTTCCCGGCATGGTGGGCGGTTTCCCCAATTGGCTGGTTATCTAAAACACGTTGGTAGGCTCGAGTTATTACTCGAGGATCTGTCGGGTGGTGAGCATCGGGACGCCTACGCGGAAGGAGCCGAAAGCAAAAGCTAGTAGCTGTCAAGTGATAAATGTTTAGGAAGCAAGTTTGCTGTATAGCCAACATGTAAAATATCCTAAACTGTATTTTAAAACAATTTGCTAAAATTTTTAGGGTGAAATAAAACGTCATTTAATTAATTGAAAATATGCTTCATCTGTAATAAAATATGCGCTAATACTGCTAGTGTGGTTGGCTGCGCAAATAAGTGTACAAAGTCATCATGAAAAAATAAACACTGAGGTATAATCCTCCTAGGTTCAGAAGTCATGTCTAATATGATCGTATTTACTTGGATCGATCATCGAGCTTTGCGCTTTTTTTAAACGCAGTACAAAAAGGCGAGAGGTATACATACATAGCAGCCGCTTCTACCAATCTATTCCATTAGGCTTACGATGGCTGTAGTCTTATAAATTTTTAATACCTACTGAATAGTACGCATAAAGAAATAATTCATATGTGTATGTATGTATTGATATTCTGAAATCTTTTATGTAATGTAAAAACATATCAGTTTCGAGATGTCCCTTTGTACATAGGGACCGTCGATCGTTGTCGATTCTGGGCTAACCCTATCCATCGTGTACCTGCTGTGAATCGTATATCATTAGCCTATCTGGCTGGTGGTGTGCCATTGGGGCGTTTGCTTCCCCCTAGTTGCCATTCTGTAAAGGCCTTACTCCACCTGCCGTCATCACACCTGGCCAAGTGTCCTGCCCATCGCCACTCTTCTGTATAGTATGTTTAAATTTATTAAAACCCAAATATCACACGAATAGAAAGCAGCTGGCTAAGGGAATTTTATAGAAAGAAGAACAATAAGCACATGTGAGCTCAATGTCTTGTTCTTAATGACGATTACGAACACAAGATTTTCAAGTAATGTCTTCAAAAACTTCTTACATATTAGTACTATATTGAGAATTAGCTCACCAAATAAATTAATTGGCATATTTAAGATTTGTGCAGGACGAAGCGTTCCTTCTTACTTTTTATTTTTAATTGTGTCATACAAACATTACATATAATAGTTAGTCACTCTGATTTTATGCGAATAATGGGTACTTACGTATTAACGCCAATGTTACAAATATCGTAACCATGTCACGGATAGGTTATAGGTGATCGCCATGCGATCGCTTGACCCCTCTAACCCGATCCGTTACATAGTCACGAATTCATGATATTAGAAGATATGATGCATTGGCGTAGTAAATATCAAAAAATTTAAATTTTGGATAGCGCCTTGAATTATTTGTATAGCAAATCGATAGAATTGCGATATCTGTCATATTACATTCGAAAATCTAAAGAATTTACGTCTCCACACTAGTAGAGTAAATTTAAATCGAACTATCATAAGAGGAATAAAACAAGCTTGCTTCCTCAATTTTCCTTTAGGCAGCCTTATAATACACATAATAATAAAATAATGGGGTCTCATTCTAACATTGGTTTATATTTGATATCTGATCTCCTCCGTGTTTCGAAAGAGACGTGGAACCCGATTAATGTCACTGAGTGATATTAGTCGTGAGGTTGCAGAGATCGTGGTGGTTTCGAGGATAACGTCAGATAGCAATCGGTCGTCTTTCCTCCACCCACAGCCAGATCCTGGCAATCTAAGCGGACACTGGTACTAGACAGGGATAACGCTAAGAAGTAGAAACTTATATGACACAGTGTAGATTTACCTAACTAAATACAATACGCCTTCCTAGGCGACAGCCGTTGTGTGAGAAATCGGTTAATTTAAAAGTTTACCCCATTAACAAGTATCGCAACCACATCGTAAATGCTGTTATCTTAATGCTCTTACTCACACGTTGTTATTGTGACGATACTGTATATGGGTCGTAACAAATAGTTTAATGATTAAATTTTAAACGTTTACAAGCAATTGGTATTAACTCTTTACTTTATTAACTAACTCTTGGCTATTTATTTCATTAATACCGGAGCCTGACATAGCTTCATTTGAATGATCATTCCAATGAACATGTAGTGTGGCCGGGGGCTTTGTGTAGCTGTGCAAAGTTTTGTAGAACTTTGTAGTTTTCAAGGAGAAAAGTGTACACTTTAAGGTATGTCTAGCACCGGCATAAGAATGTACAAAATAATATAGCTGGGCAATGCAGTCCGCTAACGCTGGTATGATTTACATTGGGTTGGGATAGACCACTAATTTAAAACTTTATTTTCTTTACTCGCCTACGGAACACTAAAATCCAATGCGCCTATTTGCATTCGTGACGACGTTACTCGTTTAGTAGGGACGAGGAACGCTAATAGAAGCATTCCAATGAATAGAGCGTCTTCTAGAAATCTCTTAAACGCCCCCGCTTAATGGAATGCTGGTTTAAGACCTGTTTTACATATTGTTTCAATGTTTCTTCGGCTTTCGACTGAGCTGCTGTATTAAAGCGGAATGAGGAAGTTTTAAACAAATTGTTTCAATTTTACTCTGATGGGCATTGCAAGTTTTATCTCAATTTCAAACGGGTTTATATGAAAGATAAAAATGTAATAGTTTATTGTATATAACGTTATCGGAAAGCCAGTCAGTCAGACTTCCGTGAAACAGAAATATTAGTATTATGCCGGAGCCAGACATATGTAGCTTCATTTGAATGATAATTTCAATGATCATGTAATGTGGCCGGGGACTTTGTGTAAAAGTGCAAAGTTTTGTAGAACTTTGGAGTGCTCAAGGACAAAAATATACAAATATTTTGAGCAATGTCTGGCACCCATTTTTTTCTAATAAGAGACAATTAAGATTACTTTGTGGGTTCTTTAATATTCTTGTAACTGGAAGTTAAGCGTCACTTAGTCAGTTGAAAATTGCTGTGGTGGCCACCTGGAATTTTTTTTCCAATCTCAAGAGCATATTTTAAGCATCATGCAGAATATTTTGATCGCCTGCAGACTCTTATTAGGACCATGACTGATTATATTCGTTACAAATTTAACGTGCCATTTTTATATTTTAACAATTTCATTAAAAACGAACTCAAATTTTAATAATAAAAGAACGTTTTAGCCATCATTAATCCTTCTTTTGCGTTAGTTAATTGCGTTAATTAATCAGACTTATTTAGTGTGCTAATAAACATAAAATGAGTTTAATAAAAAAAAGCTTGAAATGTAATTTTACTTTAGAAATAAATCGCGTAACGCGTTCGGGTGACATTTTCACATTGGCGAAAAGTCCGCCGAAATCGGATAATCTGTTGCGTAGATTATTACCTGGGTCCAACTGTCATATGGTTACTTTTTTATACATTATAACAGGCTTAACAATGAAAATAAACATTATTTTTATTTGTAAAAAAAGCCTTTGCGGTAATACACCCATAGTAATATTATTCTTATCCTAAGTTGTATGTAAAGTAAGTAAGCTGGCTGGCCCGTTGGCGCAGTGGGCAGTGGCCGTGCCTTCCGCTCCGGGGATCGTAGGTTCGACCGAAGAAGCCCGAAAAACAAAATGGGACAATAGAAGAATAAGTAAAATCGAAAATGACAATAAAACAATAAAAAAGGAGAAGAAGGTAACTATGGCACGGGTCTTTAGCCCGTGGAGTATACAGTGACGATAAAAAAAAAAAACTATAAACTCCTTGTCAAATTACATCTTTGTACGTCCAGAAGGTTTCGGTTTAAGTGGTTACCTTTCGCTTTTATATATATAGAAGATAAAACAAAAACAAAATAATTATTTTAAAAAACATTATTTAGTTGGTGTCTTGTCTAGTTTGAGACATATATTGATGATTTCAAATCTTAAAATGAGATCAGCGGTGTTATGAGATAAAGTAGTACAACGGAGATGGAAGTTTCGAGGAATCTACGTAAGTGTGTTACCGATTAGAAAAGCAACAAAGTAATGAAAAAGGAATGTGGACAAAAAGTAATTAGTCCGATAGGGCAGTGACTCACATACGTTGGCTAATGAGGACGCTGAGCGGAACCGACCTTCTCTCGGTATGGAAAGGACCTTCATGTACCTACGTATCGTGAGTGACGATCGGCATAGAATAATAAGGCGACGATGCTTTGAAAGATGACTCATGAACACAGTTATTTCGAAAAAGGACAAGGTTTGTTTAAGATCATTTTGGCAAGTAAAACTGATGAAGTTTGGAACTAGTCTATAATTACATGTATAAATAAATATATACGACACTATATGATACACGGACGTCTGTTCCTAAGGTAGATAACTTAATGCCTGTGTTATAGCTAACAGACGCTCTTCCACCCACCTCCTGCCACTCTCCTTACATCATCCGCTCATCGAGCCATGTGACTACCAGGGTTTCTCCAACCCAATCTAGACCACCACTCAGTTAGGTTAGTTGACCACCTGCCATCACCTCATCTAGCCACAAGTCCTGCCCAACTCCATTTTAGTTCGACCATCCGACTTCCTTCACCTCTGTGCGGAATCTAATTTGGGTATTTTGATGTTTGCATCTTCTTAATTAATATGGAATAGATAATACCTAATGTGATCTCTCTTTAATGATCTATCTTACATAAATATCGCATTCCAATGCAAGAAATTCGTTCTCGACTGAAAGACACAAGCTTTTAAACGAACTATTTGAAATAAAAATGGGCAAGACTAGTCTTATACATATTTACAACAAAGTTACTTCCAAACATTTATTTATTTTAGAGAAGTAAAACCTCGTTACCTAATTGGAATTTACCGTTCCATCCGTAACAGAAGCAAAAGTTTGGATTAAATCAACATCTCTTCTTTTGATTTTCCTTTGCAATTTGGTCGTATAATGCTGTGTTAATATTTCTTAAATTTTATCCCAATATTAACCAGGTTTTAAACTTCACTTGTGGTCTCAGGTGCATAATATTGAAGTCTCACTCACAGTAAGACTTAGTTCAAGGGGACACGAGAATAATAGGCATACATATATTATTCCTGGAACAGCATCTAATTCCTTAGATATATTCTGCGATGCAAGGAATTCCTAGAAATAGTTTCCGATTCCCACAATCCGATAAACACATACAAATAACCTTAAAGCCCAAGTCTTTACTAATATATAAGGATGAAGACTTTGTTTGTTTGCTGGAACGCGCCAATATCAGGAACTACGGGTCCAACTTGGAAATAGATAGATAGCCCTGATTGAAGAAGGCTAAAAGCTTCTTATAATATGATCTCGATACGATTAATCTATTTTTTTATCTAATATTACGCAGACAAAGTCGCGGGCACAGCTAGTATTATATAAAATTACACCGGTTATTTCTAAGTGTGAGATATTATCCATCCACTTATGTGAACCAAGCATAGTATATCCGGCCCCAGATGCAGGAACGGTCCAGAACTCGCCAATTTGACAAATTGGTTCGCCCCGTATTCGACGCAGTCATTGAATTCAGCCAGTACCGGTCAGAAATAAAATGTTATTTATTTAACAAGAATATTACCGCTATAGTCACTATAATAGGCTACATTTTTACCAGCTTTTATTTACTTTCACCGATGTCGGTAATCAAAACTGTCAAGCTAAATTAGATCCACTTTCCGATATACTATTGAGCTGAAATTTTGCCGTCGTTGTACAAAGAGTAAATAAATATATATTTATTTACTCTTTGTACAACGACATTGTTATTTGACAATTAATATAAATCCATCTAGCCCTCAAGCAAACAAACAAACTCTTTAGCTTTATATGTTTAGATTAAAAGCACCACAGATATTAGCGTTTGCTTTAAATTTACGAACTCTCGGCGCTATTATTAATAAAGCAATAGATGTATTTAATGTGCCTATAACCCAGCGATTTGCTTTCAATGAGGCACGAGTGCCCTTGACAGAAATTGGCTGTCAGTGTGTCTGCGACCATCACTAGCCGTCACGCGCTTCAGTGAAGCACTCTCGACCAAAATTAATTGAATAAAATTAGGTCCGGGACACATGTGCTTACTTTTATTTACTCAGCTGTGTACCCTACCCGTAACTGTCTAGATATTATATAGATCGTGTAGGCGTATAGATAGATGCAGATGTATTATGAGTGAGGTAGTGCCACGTTGCAGTCCTTTAGGTGTGCAGTTGAATTGGACGAGCGTGTCCGTGTATCAAATAACCTTTTTATCAAATAAGAGTTTCATCCGGCGGCCTAAATCCCTTAAAGACCGGCAACGCGTTTGCGATCCTCCTGGTGATGCAGATGTCCATGGGCGTCAGTCCTTACTTAAATGAACCGCCTGCCCGTTTGCCCTTTATTATATATAAAAAAGGATGATTAAAATTGAATTATACAAAATCGGGAAAACAGAGATGTTAAAACAAGATATTACTGAACATATAACTGAACTTATTTACTTCCCTGAAGATAAGTCGGTTTGAATTTAAAAGTTCATGCAGATAAGGTCGCGTGCATGTTAGTATAGTATAACCTTTCACTGAAAGATACCCGTTCTAACTACTCCTTTATTCAACTGAACACGTTCATTACTGAAGGCAGGCTTTTCTTACAGATTTATATAATGATCGTTCCTTGCCCCAAACACTGAAATTTTTTTTTAAAATTCCAGATCCTGAATAACAGTTTTACAGTTGTAATTGTGAAGACGACTGTGCTGGTCATCTTTCTATTAATACTAAATTAAAAGATCTTCAAGAAATATTTAATACTTTTATATTTCTGTATAATTTTACATTATAGTACGTTCAATTATTTATAAAGTCTAAGAGAAGAATAAAAATATGAACAACATTCCAAATTCTCTTTTATAATTTGAAGATTTTTAATCATTCAAACATTGAACCTGCCAGTTCGCACACATATGAAAACTCCAATTTGCGTCAACAAATTGTTTGCTTAAAAATTCTTAAGGTCCGGGATCGTTTCACTGGCCTCTTGGTGCAGTGGACAGTGACCCTGCCATCCACTCCGGGGGTCGTGGGTTCGATTTCCGCCTCGAGTCTGGGTGTATTATCTATATGTATGTATTTATATATTTCTACAAAAAATATTTGTGTATAACAGGCGTTTGTTACATATAACACGGGCATTAAGTTGTCTACCTTAGGAACAGACGTCCGTGTCATATAGTACTGAAAGCAAAGTAGTTTAGTTTCTCATGCATGTCATGGATTTCCGCAAAGTAACGCCTGATTCTATCAATTATTTGTATGCTGCTGTTATATTTTTAAATGTAATTTTAATTTAATTGATTGTACTTTTATACATGTATGCAGTTACAAATAAAGCTGTTCTTGTCTTTTCTTTTATATAAATATTGTTTATACATCAGAATAACACAAAGGCTATAAATGATAAAGATATTGCGTGAAGTGTCCAAAATATAACGATAAATGTCAAGTAAATGGGAGAAAATTCAGCCATTTGCGAGCCATTTCGGCGTGCGCTGCAAAAACCGTTAGAGTTAAACGTATATAGTGTATGAAGGAAATGTTTATTTTAAATAGTTCCACAAAAAAGCCCGCGTCAGTATATATCTTTCATGTTTAGGCCGTTAACGCCAAAATAGTGAACCATTATGGAACGGGAACGGAAAAGGGAAAATTTTACAGGATAATAGAATGTAGTAAACAGTGAACAACGCATCGTTCGGGCAGGACATTCTGCCCCATCCACTAAATATTTTTGTATGTAACTAGTGGATAGGGCAGACTGTCCTGCCCGAACGTTGGGTTATTTACTATTAATGTGGCCCTATGATTTTTCATAAGGTCACCTTTCTCGGAATCTAGAAAACCGCGGCACGTGCAAAGATAAAATTTGGCAAGGATGTCGTTTATAGATTTTTTTACAGGGCCACATTAAGGGCTCTCGAAAGTTTAATTTTAGGCGGACGAAACTGTAGGAAGCAACTAGTAATATTAAATAAATGTATTGGACTATATGATACACGGATGTCTGATTCTAAGGTAGACAACTTAATGCCTGTGTTATAGTTTAACCTATAACAGCGGTTTGACATACACAATTTTTTTTATAAATATTTAAATATATACTCATATAGATTATACACCCAGAGTTAAGGCGGGTATCGAACCCACGATTCCAGACGGAAGGCAACGTAACTGCCAACTTCGCCTAGGGGCCAATCGTAAATAAATAACTCGTGATCCTTCTTACTGAGACAGGACATTGGGCACTGGACACTGGACTGTGGACATTGGAAGTTGGAAGTTTGAAATGAAATGAAGGAAGGAAGGAAGGAAGGATTTTAATGACATCACAGTACAAAAAATTAACAGAAACAGTATTCTTACATTAAATAAACTAAAGAAAACCTAACAAACTAACTAAATAAACCTAAAAAACTTTAACTAGTTAATGTGATGCCCCAAAAAGGGACGTCTTCTCTGGAAACTCATTCTTGGAAGTGAGTTACTTCCAACACTGATTTTCAGAAGACCCCTATCTATAATAATAATAATAATATTTTTTTATAAATATACATTTTTAAATTTTATATAAGCGATTGTTATTAGCCCATCTATTTCTTTTTATATGATCACAGACCATTGCTAAGAGTCGATAGAGGAAATTGGTTTAGGAAACTTAGCCATACTACTTGACCAGTTTGGGAGGGGGGGGGACTATAAAATACTACGGTTAGTCACAGGAGCGGGGGAGGGAGAGGGTCGCCTAGGATTTTGTCACGTAGTCGATTTCGCCAGAAAAATCTCGTGGTTTTTCAACCTATACTACGACTAAACTCTATTATATAAGAATGCAAGCAGTCCCATGCAATAAAGATATTTATTATTTATTTAAAACTTATTGCACACAATAATGAAACACAATAATAACAAACAATAATTTAAAACTAATTAAGGTGCGCAAGGGCGGTCTTATCGCTTAAAGCGATCTCTTACAGACAACCTTACAAAAGATATGTATGAATTACTACGACAGATACCAAAATTCATCAAAATTGGTTTAGGCCTGATAACGTAACCGATAGAATTACTCTCGCTTCTATACTAATATGTATATAAATCTCAAGAGTTCGTTTGGTTGCTTGAACGCGATAATCTCAGGAATTACTGATCCGATTTAAAAAAGTCTTTCAGTGTTAGATAACCCCTTTGTCGAGGAAGGAATTTTACGCGGACCAATTTTACGCGGACGTAGGAGCGGCACTGTTAGTTTAAAATAAACGCATGTAGAATCGCCCTAGCAGAGGCGCCCCTTGGGACTCGGCGCCTGGAGTGGCCACTCCATTCGCTCCATGGTAGGGCCGGCCCTGGTTAAGAGTCGCGGCTGCTTGCATACAAGCAGACTCAAGGAATACTTCTACAATTGCTTAACATCTAGTAATACATAGATAGAAATGTCATCACACACGTTTATCGCGTGATGGTCACGAATTACGACAAGTGACGCTTATCACTGATGTTAAACAGTAATTAGTGCGATTGTTTTATTGGGCAACTTTTATTCCGAGTAATTAAGTCTTAAAGTTAAATGTTTTTTGATATTTAAACCTTACTTCGCCACTATAAGAATTTGACAAACTCGGGCGTTGTGTCCTTTAAATTAAGGTATATAATTTCATGCCGCAATATTTTGATAGCCTTTTGGGTTTTGCATGATTAAAATATCGAAATTTCTATACAGTCTGCGACGTACACAGTTAAACTGTGGGTAGATGTGAATTTATGTTACAATAAAAGACAGATCAGATACTTGGCCTTTCTCGATAAATGGGCTATCCAACACTGCATACACGACCAGCAAACAAAAAAAAAACTCTTCAGCTTAATATATTATTAATATTTTTATTTTATTATTATTATTATTTTAAAAGAATATTAGGAATACTTTTTAGGTATGTTCTAATATTCCCTTTTTCCCCTCCTACTAAGCTTTAATTAAAAGCTTGTATTAGGAGTGGGTGCGACAATACCCCAACGGCGGTGGGGTTTGAACCGGTTCGATTCCCACCGCGAGTCTGGGTGCATATTTATATATTTATGTATAGCAGGCTGCTGTTACCTAGGCATTAATTTGTCTATCTTAGGAACAGACGCCCGTGTGTCATATAGTCCTATATATGTATTTATTTATACTTACAAGCAAAATATGCTTGTAATCTGCTAAATATAACTTTCATCCGGTACACAGATCAGCGAAGGACGACCTTTACTTGGGACCTCAGACTACAACAAGTTTTTGTCTGAAATCTGTTGGCAACATAAGCAGTCACTTCGCGTACGCGACTTTGAGCGTCAATAAAATAAAAAAGCAGCAAAAATTGTAACTCACGTACGATGGTAAATTGTAACACGACCCTTTGGGGTTAGACGTATTGAGAATAACTATGGCGAATGGATTTCGAAGAATCCTGTCTTTTGTCGGACTTACGTTCAATGTGTTTGGGTTAAATTGATTTTCTTTTTGGTCTGCGCCCTTGTCTAGCTTTATTATGGATCATTAAGGCGTAGGGTATTTTATATGAATTTTTGTGGACTTTACTTTGATTAAAAATTCCTTGGCGTTTATTTAAAATTTCATTTTATATAATGGAAGATGTTTTTTTTTATTACTTTAATCATGAAGTATATTTATAGTCTTAGCGAGTACGTTTTACGAAGGTCATAAGATTTTTTAGATGTAGCTATTTTTAAATTTGGTTGCACACATTTTTGAGAACATCTAATACTGTATAATTGCATACTTTATTTGTATTGGTTTCCTTTACACAACTATGGGAAAATAATGTTTTTTAATAAAAATTTGTTACATTTTTCATTCTTGAATATATTTATTGTTCGGTTTTTCTTTGACAATTGATAGATTTCTATATTTAAAATATTAGTAGTTTTTTTAATTGAGTTTTTATATGTTCCACAATTTAAACAAATACTGTAATCCCACGTATAACATGGCAAGTTTCGAAGGAGTTTTCCATTTAGTTTGTCTTCTGTATTGTGTATTATTTAATCTGAATTCTCCCGTTTACTTAGGGGTTTGAATTTTTTGGGTCACGCGATAAATTCCTGCGTTCCTCCTCCAGGCTAAGACTAGGTTTACCTGTGCACAAATCAAAATTTTATAAGTATTACTTAATTGCGCAGGCAGTCAAGTTATGGAATGCGTTACCTGATAGTATTAAACGTTCTCAATCTTTGATCTCGTTTAAAAAAGCAGTCACTATCCACTATCCTTCTAATTTTAATTGACGACATCCTAGCCTAAATCTTATGTTTTTATAATTTGTGAGGAGGTCGTGGCCTAATCAGTGGTCGGCATTTGAGTTGATCGCTAAGTCAAGTTGCACTGGCTGCAACCGGGTGATAGATGGGTGACCCATTCTAGCACTGGTTTATATTTGATATCCGACCTCCTCCGTGTTTGACTCAAATGCCGTCAACTGATTAGGCCACGACCTCCTCAAAATCCCATCCCATCTTCCTCTATCTGTTCGATTCGCTACGGGTACGCGACCCCGGAGTGCCTTAGCTGCTATTGTCACACCCTCTATACCGTCCGTGACAGTAGTATATGCATTTCTCTCCTCCCCATCTACCTTTATATTCTTTTTCTCCATTCCTTTCCCCTACTCGTGTCTTTCTAATTAGAGGTAGGGCCACGCTTGTAGCCGAATTGGGCCTGCGCGTCCGGGTACCAGTACCCCTTTCTCATCTGAGATCGGGGTGAAGTGGGGGCAATGCTGTCACGCCAAGTGATTGGTATTGTAGTCGAGTTTCGTTCGGTTTGTGAAACTTCCCGGTGGCCTCAACTCGTCATTAAAGGCCGGCAACGCATCTGCTTGCTTTCTGGTCGTGTAGATGTCCATGGGCGTCGGTAGGCACTAAGTACACTACACAATAAGAATAAAAAAAAAACCATAAAAGCTGAAGCCTTTAAGAGAAGACTAACTAAAATCAGATCATTAATAATAAATAATCAATTCTTAATTAATTTATTTTTTAATTCTCTTAATGTGTCCCATTGCTGGGCAGAGGCCAAATCCCCTCGTAACACTAATGAGAATTCTTAATTAAATAATTAATTCTTACACAAGTTCCCATCAACATAGATAGTTTTATTTGTTCACGTATTAATACAATGAATAAACATAATGAGTAAAACAAAGCTATTTCTAAGTACATGGGACAAATAGGGTTACCACTCAGCATAAAGCCGCAACTGGCTCTAACTGCAGCACTGGTTTTTAGTGGGAACCCTAGTGTTCACTGTGCGATTAATAATAATAAACAACACTTCAAGTTCCCATGGAAACTACGCGCCCTGTTTATAATACGCACAGAGTAGGTATATAAATCCCTGTAATAGATTTACACGGGGTCGAGTAGACCGCAATACGTCTGCCGTGGCTTGTAACAAATCACGCGTGCGATGGT
The DNA here is from genome assembly GCA_024363005.1 of Charaxes varanes. Classification (NCBI taxonomy): domain Eukaryota; kingdom Metazoa; phylum Arthropoda; class Insecta; order Lepidoptera; family Nymphalidae; genus Charaxes; species Charaxes varanes. The sequence continues at coordinate 9,249,795 of JANCMC010050420.1, read as the reverse complement.
TAAAGGGTCTAATTTGTTCACCTGTTACTTGAAACAGTCTTGACTGTCTTATATATCTATACATATCATAAAATATTATTATTATTATTTTTTTAATATATTCAAACTTATATAACGGGGTAGGAATCCTCGTTTTTAAATGGTTATTAATTATTCGGTTTTCCCAAACAAACTCAAACTTGTGAAGACGTTTAGACGCGAGAACTCGGAACTTCGTTTGACATTTTGCAACTTTCCCTAAGTGCACTTTTCTGTTTTTTTTTTTTTAATAATAACAAGGCAAGAACCATAAGACAAACATCCTATTAGGGCTAGTAATTTAGTAAACTGAATAATTAAATTACAAAGTATTAATATATATAGCTACTACATACACGTAGAAAAAGCTAAAGAAGTTTTACTTCCGTCGTGTGGGTGGAATTGTAGGCACAATTACATAAGTTTTGTTGTAAAATTTATTTGGAATAAAAACATTTCATTTCATTTCATATCTCTGATACAGAATTAATTTCTGTGTCTGTCATGCCATCACTTATACTGGGTTAAAAATTTGTTTAATGGGACAGGCCTGAGATCACATCTTCTCATTTCCCATCAATGAACGAATGTAAAAGATTGAAAAAATAAATAAATTCATGCATGGCGTGTACGTCCTTTCTCTCCTGCCCATCTACCTTTATATCCTTTTACTCCATCCCATTCCCCTACTACTGTCTTTTTAATTAGAGGTAACGCCACGCTTTAAGCTCGTTTGCCACTTGTAACATTAAAAAAAAACCTTTTCCTGAAATTTTTAATAACAAGTTTGAACAAACTTCGACCAACGGACGAACAATTGTGCATATAAATTAATATATTTAGTTTAGAGTTTTACCAACAGACGCAGTCTAGTCCTAGATATAAAAAATACACAATTATCAACCATTGTTATATAAATATACCGAGGAAAACGTTATAAGGAAATAAGGTAGTTTTATAAGAAAATCTGATAATAAATATTCACACGACTGTTTGTGGAACTAAGCGGAAAAAACTACTTACTTAGACCACGTGTTCTGAGAAATTTTGTCTTTAGTAGGTACTTACGGCCTGCTGACTCTCTATTGCATCAACTAAATAAAAAACCGTAAATCCTATACGAACACTCGTTTAAGTTTACAACGTTCGTTATTATATTACGTTTTACAATTTATTATTATACGAGATGAAAAAGTTTAACCATAGCTTAAGCAACAGCGTAGCAGCCCTTAAAATAAGAGACAAGTTTCTAGAAAAAGTTCATATTTTGTTTACATTTTGTTCGTCAAATTCCGTTTAGAGCAGGTGAGCTAACGTTCAGGCATAACTAAGTGTGTCTGCCGTGCTGGTATTATAACAAAACAACTGTCATCTGTCGAAATTAAAACAATTTAGCCTCCAAAATGTTATCTCTGACATACATTCCAAGTCGGGCTATAACAAACCGAGATATACTATTATTTATTTAAAAATTCACAATCTTATCGTTTGTTTGGGTAATCTAAATAGTTGTTTGCGAATAAAAAATATGGCACTCGAATATGATAGTACGGGATTTATCACAAATACGATAAACTAATGACCACAAGCGAGGTAGAGGCTGTGAATGGAGTCGTTTAATATTGAATAATTACAGTGCCGCGAATCTGGAGCCACTAAATATTGATAAAGATACTAAATAAGTGGTCTGCTTCTGGAAAAGGGAATATTAGACATACCTAAAAAGTTAACTAAATGACGATACAATAGTACTAAAAATGCAAGTCATACCCGTATAAAGTGCAATACATTCGCCCAAGGTATTTGGTCTTTTTAAGATTCGGACACATTCTTTAGCATCTTCCTTACAGCCGCTGACCCCTACCAGCTCCACACTGGCCAATTTTGAACCTGTAATGAGAAAACATTGAACATTTATTCGCTTCGATCTAGATTTAACATTTATAATATACAAGCTGTAACTCGCGACTTCGACAGCGAGAATTTTGTGATTTTGTTAATTTTTTTTTATGTTATCACAAAAAAATGGCCTACAAGGGCCATTTTTGTGCGGAACCTTAACTATTTATCCGAAAGCAAAGTAACCTGTATTTTTCTGTAAAACCAGCTTTTTGCTTGTGAAAATCCCTAAGAAATCCGTCCAGTGGTTTCGAGGATTACCACGAACAAACATACAGACAGAATTTTTTTAACTTGAGTTTTTGCTATAGGTATCATATATATGCAATTAGTGAAAAAATAATAATTTCTACGTTACATAGAGACCTTTCAATTTCCTGTCACACACAACTTGCCTGTAATATAGTTAACAGTTCGCCATCCAGTTTTGTAAGTGGATGTGGCAATGTGACTTAGAGACCTTTAAGAAAATAGCATCCTCGTTTCTAAAAGACCGGCAACGCGTCTGCGAGCCTTCAAACAGCGTAGTGGTAGTACAGTCGTTTATAAGCGTCGGCCACTCTGTTTGATTTCACCCGATTACCCTTTATATAAAACTAGCCGTGCCCGCGACTTCGTCCGCGTAAAAATAGAAGAAAAAAATAGATTCAATTTTAGCGTCATGAAATATAGCCTATAGCTTCTTGATAAATGTGCTATCTTAGCACTGAAAGAATTTTTCAAATCGGATCAGTGTTTCCTGAGATTAGCACGTTCAAACAAACAAATTCTTCAGCTTTATATATTAGTATAGATAAGAGTGGCCAAGTAGAGCCTGTCAAGACACAGCTTTCGTATCACATACGCGGTAATGGTGTTTATTAAATAACTTCAAACGTTATTATTCGTTTTAGCTCAAAATAATTTTCCTAGTGAGTTTTTAGCATGTTCTATTAACATGGAACATTTCAAGTCTCTATATCTAATAGTTTTGAAATCCTAAGGGGACCACCTTGCGGGCGGACGGAACGAAATTATAAGTATACCTCGTAGGAGAACGGAGCCCTAAAATACGAAAATATCCCAATCTTTTAGTATTTTTGCAGAATGTTTCATTACATTATTACGTGTAATTGAAGTCACGGTTTATAACCATGACAACAAAACGTTATTAGCCTCAAATGTTTGTTTGTATATTATGACATTTTACTCTTTTTTTTATTACATACTAGATGTAACCCGCGACTTCGCCCACATGAATTCATTGATTTTGTTAAATTTTAAGTTTTTTATTTTTTGTGCGGAACTCCAATTATTTCCATCAAAAAATCCTGTGTACAGATATTACTCGCATATATAATATAAGGTATGGGTATTAGTATTCATGAAATATATATTCATCAGTTTCATGTTAGGTCAACGAACAAACGGCAGTGTTTTTATGTTTAGTAAAATTAAACGAAATCTCGAAAACTGCGCTTATCAAATTTGGCAAGGAGGTAGTTTATATTTAGTAAACATCCATTAAAACGGATTGTTCGGTTGAGGGCTCTCGCAATTTTACGGGGACGAAGTCGCGGGAAGCAGCTAGTTATTTATATTTGTTCGAACTACGAACTAGTTCGACGAGCGTCAGCATATAGTCTAATATTGTAAAATAATATGTACACATAGGCTGTATGCTGCAGGCTCGTTGCATTGTATTAGATAAGTTTGGCGAGAAATGAAAACAAGAAAACACAGCGCTGTTTTTAAAAATATATAAAATATTATTAAGAGGCTTAATAAGGATCCGCAAGATTGTCAATACCTATCTAATAAAGGAATTAAATCAAACAATATTTAAACCACCTAAATACCTTTGCAAATACTAAGGTCAATGATCTTCCCGCGGGCCATGTCACGTAAGTCACCAATTAATTCTGTCATTTCGCAGAATTAATGAAGATCTAATTACGCGTAATATAACGCTTGTCTAAAGCGATGCATATTTGTATTGTATTACAATTAGAGCTAAATTTGATTTTAAGAAAATAAATAGACATACTTTGGAAAAACTAAAAGTGCAGCCCATATCCAGTTTCAATAAGTTGGTTGTTGCCAAACGAATTTTAATTCATAGTTTTTTTTTCTCAAGAAATTGGGCTATTGGTAAAGTTAATCAATCGATAGAAAATGTTTTTAAAAGGGTTTTCGGAATAATTTAATAATTGTTCTGAGTCTGACATTGCCGATTTTTATGATTTTTCATTCGGCTCTCCGCCGCGAGTAACAAAATAATATCAAAAATATTAAAAAATATATGAACAAAATTAATTTATCTCCGACATTGACATCTCATGTTTAAAATAAAGAAAATGTGAAAAAACACAGAAAGACGATGTTTGCCGGGTGTACAAAAAACAAAATCGCAACAGTATTTTATACTGACATTATAACATGAGAGAAGCGAATTAACCATGTATATGGTCATAATATTGAGTCATATTCACTGTGTCATATTCCATTGCCCATTTACGTATCATAAAATGTAGCCACTTCTTCAAACAATTTTAGACTTAATTTAACTAGGATAAGGTCTTATTTGGTGTGGTTGCTGTAACGATAAGTCGTATTACAGTAATTGCTCAGAACGCGTGAACACGGGTTACAGTATTTGCCTGCTCGAATAATCCTAGAACGAGCTAGTACGGTTTGGTTTAAGCCAAAACTACCAAACATTAGATAGCCACTTAGATTTACTTAATGTTTTTAAATCGATGTTTTTCGCATAACCTGCCAAAATTTCAAGTAAGTAGTCTTAAGCTTAGTTTGTAAAATTTAGCTTAATTATATGTAATATATTTATGATACAGCGGAGCTTACTAGCACAGATCATTCTTTACTCAAAAAGGGACTCCAATCGTATTTAAGAAGAAAGAAATAATTTATTAATATAATAATCATTAGGTTAGATATCCTAAAACGTACTTGTATTTAGATTTGCCAAATGATTTCCGGATTATAGTTAATGTCGTTAGTTATAAATAAGTACATTGCTTTCTAATAACAGGAAATCCTGTTTTGCTACCTGATTAGTATAGCGAAATTACAAAGCAATTATATAAGTAGCAATTTTCAACGTATATAATATTTACTCTTTGTATAAGGATGGATGACGCTAATGGATACTGAAGTGTCTGTAACGACGAAATAAAATTATTTTTCATTCAACTAATCAGTAATCTTATCATTAATCAGTATAAAACCGATAACAAAGGACGATTTTTTGTTTAGAACCTAAAATAGTGCAGAAATGTTGTATGTAATCTCATTGTTGCACTGTTTTTCATTAATGCACTGATTTTTATTTTGATATGAATTTACCCCGGAGGTTTAATATTTCTTATTATGTTTCACACAACATGTATGCATTTGACCAACAAGACACGGGATGAAAATAAAAATCGACTCAATAAAACCGTTAAAAAAACAAATGGCGCGCATTCTATACCATTGTAAAACTTTGATACATCATATTTAACAAGAAGATTTAAAAAATGGAAATAGACAGCGATGTAGCTGCAAGAAAAGTGGATAAAGCATCTTGCTGAAGTAATTAATGCAATCGTACATTTATTACTCACTTTGCGCTCGGTGCATCAATCTTTTTCTTCTTGAGTTCTCCGTTATTGGAGGTCCATCAATCTAATATTACTAAATGGACATGACTTTATATATAATATTTATATGACTTTATATAATAATAATTGTTTTATCTTATTTTCTATGCTTAAAGTTGATGCAGTGTAGTAGGAAATCTTAAAAATTATAGTGAATTAATTTTATATAGAGGGACATACTTAATATCCACAGTGAAAGAATTTTTAATGCTATATTAGTTATAAATTTAATACTTTCATTTATTCTCCGAATAATAGTAAACTTTGTTTGAGTGACTACGACAATACCTAAGCAGGGTCAGAGATTAAACTGTTAACCTTAAGGATATTAACATATCCGTTCTGAAATTCAGCTATTGAGGCACACTTTTATTTCATATTCGCACAATTTTACTTTCAACCGTAAAAGAAGATTCCGTTGGGATCAGGTTCCAGGAATTGTCCCATTATTTATCAACGTTAAGAGTTAAAACTGGATAAGGTCTATGGGGATCGCTCTTAAAATATTATGCGTTTCCCTGTCACAAAAAGAAGCGTTATTTCGAATTTATGAAATATTTACTAGCGGTATATCAAGTCCGCGTCGGTCCGCGTTAAATTTTACAATTTTAATCAATTAATGTTTTTATGTGCTTAACCCTATTTTTGTGAAATTTAAAAACTTACGTTACTTTTGAATCATACCTCCTTTATTGATATATATGAATTTCGTAAAATAGTTCCTTTTTGTCATTCCAAACAAACGTTTCAATTTTATTACGGTATACATTCTCTCAGCGAATCAATGTTCAATATAACATATTACATATAATTTGCATACTCATGTTTAGTCTTATTTTTCCCGAATATTTATAGATAGAAAGGACACACAATAGAAAAGTAGGAGCATGCAAGAAAATATACAAAGAAAATTTTATGTAAATATTATTACTTTTAATAAAGACTTTTTAATTCGAGCAGGCGAAGGCACCCAGACAATACAACGAATTATTCCGTAATTACCTAAATATACCGACTAGATAAAGCTTTTTTATGTAAAGAAAGAAAGAGACATACATACGACTTGCTTGATAGTAACCATCCTATCTTATAAATGCTTTTTTTGATCACGCCACCATATACTTTTCTGTGAGCCTCTTGGCGGTGCAGAGGGCGTCAGTAGCCACTTAGGTAAACCGCTCGCCCTTGTGCACCTTGTAATATATATTAAAAAAGCTTTTGAACGGGAGAACCAAATTGAGTCATATTTTTGATTCCTTGAAGTCCGAGGAAGGTTCTTATGAAGAGGATAAATAAGAGTTCTAAATAAAATATATACGTAATCGAAATAACTGAACTGCGGAAATGGAGGTAAGCTGCAGTGCGACAGGAAGGAAGTTCAAGTAGGAAGATTTTCGACGAATGTCGACATGAACATTAAAGACTGTTCCGTTATTATACCATTTAAAATATTAAACTTGTACATATTGTCTCTTTTACATTGGAATCTCGAAAACATATATATATATAAATATTTTATTTACAGTGATACTATTTGACCATTGAACCATTAAAACTCAACAATACTACGTGACCCGTTCAGAGGGCCTAGCATAAACTTTTCGAACCGAAGTAAGTCTACGAGTCGACTTTACTTTTCATGAAAATGTTCGTGCTAGGCCTATAGGAGACGAGTCTTAATTATTTTATAAATGAAGTCACTATAAGTTACATACTTTTTTACCCGTTCTTCTTCTTGAGGGCAGTCTTGGCTTATACATTGGCTTATATGTTGAGGAGGTCGTGGCCTAATCAGTGGTCGGCATTTGAGTCGATCGCTAAGTTAAGTTGCTCTGGCTGCGACCGGGTGGATGCGTCAAGCCGAAGACAGGGTGAAATGGCGCGATTTGGGGGAGGCCTATGTCCAGCAGTGGACTGCAATAGGCAGATGATGATGAGGAGATGAATTGTCATAGTGTTTACGTTTCGCAGGGCTCCAACTTATTGACTCAACAGTATCTCCTTTAACGTAATAGCATATATCGTATATAACATCACAGGCTCATATAATATCACATGGTCGGTCGTCAAGCCCTAATAAATCACATAGTAACACGTTAATTTACAACTAATAATTAACTAACCTCTGATCTTATTCCCCCTAACTCCCACAGGTGCATCATAAATGTTCCCGTACGATCCCTCCCACCTTAGTCACTCTGTACATCCACCGCTTTACTACTTAATATATCTATTTCATTTCTTACAAATTCTTGCAAGTTTTCTTCTTTCGCTTGCCGTAGTGAATATATAATTATTTCTTTTAGTTTAATGTTATTAGCTGTATTGTATATGTATCTTGTAGCTCCGAATAAAGTTTTTCTTTCTTTCTTTCTTTGATACCATTACAAATTAGTGCAAGATTATATATTACTTATCTGTTTATTATAATTTCTTTTAACCTGTAATATTTAACCTTAAGACCGCATTTTTGTCGCTATCAACTCCCCTTTCCCTGTCTTCTAGCGTTATCCCGGTCTAATACTTACCAGGGTCCGCTTAAATTGCAGAGGATTTGGCTGTGGGGCGATTTAAGATGACTAATTGCCATCTGACGTCATCCTCGAAACCCCCACGATATCTGCAACCTCACGACTAATATCGTTCAGTGACACTAATAGCAAATAGATCCCACTGTTTTACTTGCCTTCCGAAACACGGAGGAGTTCTGGTAACAAATATACACCAGTGTTAGAATGGGTCGCCAATCTATCACCCGGTCGCAGCAAGAGCTACTTAACCTAGCGATCGACTCAAATGACGACCACTGATTAGGCCACAACCTCCTCAACCAAGATAAAATACAATTTAAAAAATTTAGGCCCTAGTACAGCATGAAGGCTTGAAAACATCCAAAATATATATGTTGCAATACACAATTGTTATGCTTAAGTTCCTAACATAAGTATTTATACTTGGTTTGGAAACGAAAATATTCGATTCGTATTTACTATGTCCTAGTAAAAATTCTTCTTCAAAAGCTGAACAAAAGGTAAAACAGTGAAAAAATAGTAAAATAAAAGCAATGTCTTCCTTTAGTTGCATTTACGTAGGTAATCACGTATTGGTGAAATGGTTTTGCGCCAGAGATATCTGTGCTCGTTTAATTTAAATAATTGCGAATCTTTTAAACGAAGCGCAAGTGCAGGCAACATGCCTAAAAATAACAAAAAGTCTAAAAAACCTTTCCGACGTGCATAGGTATAAAAATTATGAAGTTAAGAATATAGTCCTTAAGGGGGCGTTCAAGTATTACGTAACGCAATTTTTGAAGATTTTCGACTCCCCCCTACCCCCACTGTAACACGCCGTAACAAATACCAAAAAGTCACTTAAATTCCTTTGTTATTGATTTAGCCGCATTTACGGTTATAATAACTACAACAGAAGATTTCTTACACGGAATACATGCGTACATAATACGTTTTAGGAGAAATAAGATCACATCCTTACGTCATCGTATGCAGAAACCCCCCAAATTGCGGTACGTAATGCTTGAACGACCCCCTAATATATATATAGAATTAATAAGAATATAAATTATAAGTTTTTATTAATGCAAATTATCTATACTTGAGGAGGTCGTGGCCTAGTGAGTGGTCGGCATTTCAGTTGATCGTTAAGTTGCTCTTGCTATAACCGGGTAATAGATGGGTAACCAATTCTATAATTGACTTATATTTGATATCCGAGCTCCTCCGTGTTTCAGAAGACACGTAAAACAGTGGAATCCGATTAAGGTCACTTTGTGATATTAGTGGTAAGGTTGCAGAGACCGTGGAAGTTCCGAGGATGACCTCAGATGGACTTCGGTCATGTTATCTCGCCCCACAGCCATATCCTGTACAATCTAAGTGGACCCTGGTACTTAACCGAGATAATGCTAGGAAGAAGGAGAATAAATTATCTATAGTTGCCTTTCGTTGGTTAGAACGTTAACAAAGAAAAGAGAAGAAGAGCAATAAACGCAGTCGTCCACTTTCCTTTCTTCTTCTTTAATATTGCATAACTCTTATATTGTTCGTGCTGTAATTAAAATTGGTAAAGTTTTTTTATAAAGGCGCCCGCTGGCAAATTTTCTCCACTCTGGGGTGATCTCTAAAAGTTAGGAGCACAGCGATTACTTTGAGGATATGATGCAAAAAGCTGCAGCGAAATAGTTCATGAGAACTTTTTAAGAGTGGAATATTCTCGAATATTTTGCCTCTAAATTGTAATACGAAGTAGTTCATCCAGTACAGAGAGATTAATAAATGGTTTCCAAAAATACTGTCGTGCCTGGATTTGTCTGTAAGAGATTGCTCTAAGTGATAAGGCCGCCTTTGTGCACATTATACATTTTGTTACGGACAGATGATACAGACACGACGTGGCGGTGTGTTCGACCGTGGACGTCGTCGAACAAACTGAGCGTGGCTGGCACTAGTACGTACCGTAGCGAGCGAAATAGACGCCGTCTTGTAAGAAAGAGACGGCGATAGTGCTATCTCGCTCGCGTAGACACGAAATGTTACTTGTGTCGGGTGTGTACTAGTGTCAGCCTTTATTTAGTACTTAAGGTCGTGCCAAATTATTGGACGGCAACCGCTTTACCAGAATTGCCACTGGAGCGCCCTGGTTCGTCCGTAACGGAGATCTCCATAGAGATCTACAGCTCCCTTTATAACATAAATAAAAGGCATACATAATCACTTTATTAAAAGGTACAGTTTAGAGTTGTATGAAACAATGGGCAATAAATAGTTAATATCACGCCGACGGCCGTAGATCACTTTAATTGGCTTAACAAAGAGTGGGTATTTTATAGGTTAAGCCGGGTTAAATATTAGCACGCGATTCAGACACGACGCGTTACCTGAGTTTGCGAATAGTTAAGTGCTTAATGGAGATCCCTACAGGAATATTATGTCAAAGTTTTATATAACTACTATGTTAAATTTTAATGTTTTCAAGCGTCCATAACTCAACTCAACGAGGACGTGGCTGGCATTTGATTCGATTGCTAGGTTAGGCAGTTTTTACCGCGTTTTTCATATATCCAACCTTGTTTCGAAAGGCACGTGAAAGTGAGTCCTTAATAATGTCACTGAGTGATGTTAGTCGTAAGATTGTAGAGGTTCCGGGAATGACGTCAGATGTGGCTCTTAAGTCGCCCCATAGTGTTATCCATGTAATTTAAGCGGACCCTAATACCAAGCCGGGATAAACTCAGGTAGAAGAAGAAGGAATGGAATCAATGAAATCTCATTAAGATATTTTCATTAATGTTTCTTAGAAACAATGTTTATCACTTTATCTAGTTTTTGGTTACAGCAACACTTTAACCCCAAACTTGAGGCTTAAGCAGTGCTACCACACTAAAAAACCCACCCAAAAGCGACGTAAATAAACTTGCGGTGACATTCAGCTGTCGTCAGTCTATTAAAGGGCCCTCATCCACTGCGTTATTAATGGGAGGCTCGCATGCCACCGGAAAAATTACAGGCGAACAAACCGCTTCTATGTTTAAAGGATTTTTCCATGGATAAAATACAATAGTGACGAATTAAAATGCGTAATGAAGAGATTATTATGGTTGTGAGCGTTTTCATATGTATCGATAAAGTTTAAAAAGTAAAACAGCAGATTTATTTTGCTTATATTATACTAGTTGTTACACGCGTCTTCGTCCGCGTAAAATTAGTTGAAAATTTTAGCGGGTGATATAGCCTATAGCCTTTCTCAATAAATTGGCTATCTAACACCGAAAGAATTTTTGAAATCTGAGCAGTAGTTCCGGAGTTTATCGCGTTTAAGTAAACAAATAAACAAATTCTTCAGCTAAATATACATAGTAGTATAGATGAATAGGCAAACGAAACCCACTGAGGCAGCGAGGTTTCGGAGTAAACGAATTTTTTTTTTTTATGTTACAAGGAGCAGACGAGTCATATCATCGATGTATGCAATTTTTAAGGGTTTTGTTGATTTCTCATAAAGCGCTATACCGATTTTGAAAAAATTCACATTGGATCACCACTTAAGTACCGATGTACTAAAGAAAAAAAAAAGAATCAACAATGTCTACTCATAATCGGAATGATGGTGCAGATGTCCATGGGCGCTGGTAGGCACTTCGGTGCCTGCTGCCTGCTCGTTTGCCCCCTTGTAACATAAAAAAATAATAATAATTCGGCAACTAATTATGTATTTTAATAATGGTCAGTAAGGTGATTAATGTCATTGAAATGAAATTATATTGTTTGTCTTTTTAACAAATAACTTATTTTTGTTAAAAAAAACAAAAATAGCTGTATCTCAGCTTTAGATGAAGATGTTGAAATAATACTTAAATTGGCAGATAGAGGACATTGAGACGAAGCTGCCTGTATCATTCACTCGCCTTAAAACTAGAATATAATCGGTCAGGTTATGATTAAACATGCAATCCGATAGTATTAACCTATTATTTAAAAATGAGAAAAATGATACTATGGAAAATCACCAAAATGTAAGCAAAGAACTGGACTCGTTTCTACGTATTGTTCGTTATTTTAATCTCTTTTAGTTGTTTGTTGAAACTTGAGACAATAGGAATTGTGCCCACGGGAATCTCAAAAACAAAAGTAAAGACAACATTTAAGAGACGGTTATACTAAAATATTTTGCTAAATTTCGTATGCAATTGCGTATGCAATCTTTCATAGAATTTGTAAGGAACGCCCATATCTTTGCAAATTACTGGTCATTCCTTTAAATCCCGGTAGCGTTCTCTATCAACAATTGGACGGTCATATCTTGTCCTCAAATAAATTAGATTTGTACTCAGTGCAAAACGAAGCGTTATTGGGAACGTCGCTAAGAACTGTTCTCTTAATGAAATCTGCTCGAAATGTCGAAGTAGATTGCTGCCTTCTTGCGAATCGAAACCAATTAAGACACTTGACAGTTAGAGCCATACAGCACAATAAGCTAAGCTATCCGAGTAGAATATGTAACTAACTAAGTATTTCTATGTTGGAATTTTTTTATATGACCCAAAAAATCTATGTTTCGACCACAGATTTTCATAGCTATAATAATTTAACGTGAGTATGATTGGTTTCTATTATACAAATATTATATATTAATGCATGTACTAAAAAATATATTAAATTTTCATAGCTTAATATAGGGGTGATAAATGTGTGTAAACAGAAGATACATATAGATTTATTTAAATAATTTTTAAAAGGTAAATTTATATCTTTAATAGATTTTTAAAATAGCTACTTAGTAGAATACATGTCTTCCTCCAAAAGCCTTCTCTGTTCTCCGTTTTTTAAAGCTATTTAAGCCATTCGCGTGTTGTTTTCAGTCGATCAATCAGAACAAGAATATACTTGATAGAATCAGGCGTTACTTTGCGGAAATCCATGACATGCATAAGAAATTGTAGAGTAAAATTCGTAAAACTTTACGAATAACCTTTGTAGAGTCTATCTCCAGATGATGCTTCGGTGTCGAAGCGAAACGTGCGTTGAGGCACATTACCTAAACAAACGCTTTAAAAACAAGTCACGAGCTTAATACATTTTAGCGAAATTCAACACGACGAAAATAGGCCTCATTAAGGCTTTTTCACACACACTAAATTTAACTGCGCCAAAATAATTGACGCATTTTTTTAGACGCCTAAGTACATGTCTTGCTACACCGTAATCACTTCTATTTCTGTGTACACAAATTCAAATGATATTTTATTCAAGTATACTTTTACAAGCTATTTTGAATCGAAAAGCTACCACTGATTCGAGACACGAGAAGAATCAGCAAAAAACTCGTTAGCTACTCATTTATAAATGGTTCTTACAAAATGAGTGTAAATTGCGTTTTTGCATGTTAACTATAAAGTACAAAGCTGGACTCGACTCAACTCCAAGCAGCACATAAATTGAAAATGCTTCGTTCATAAGAAAATCAAGCGCTACTTCGCGAAAATTCCTGGCAAGCAGAAAAAAATTGTGGAAATACTTTCCATAAATCCGCGCGCAAAGACGAGAGAAAATCAGATTAATATTATAATATACAGTAAATTATTACTATTTAATGACTATCCTGTCCTACTATAGGGTATAATCTTCACTACCCTTTGTCCACCTGTCTCCCTCTACAGTTAAGAGTTGCCAGTTTTTGTTAAATAAATTCTGCCGCAAGATCATTTCCGACCTGGATCTCATAAAGGATTTTTATGCAAAGATTGTTCAACTTGCGGCAGACAAATCCAGCAAAATTATGTTCGAATTTTGCCGCTTCTTGGACAATTTTAGTGTTGCACGGTTGACTTGGACACTAATGCACAGCATTTCACTAATTTTCGGTTATGTCAACACGTCACGTTCGTTATTCTATATCCTAAAACAGTTATTCATACATCTACAAAAACCTTCGTAACGTATATCACCTAAAAAAAATAAAATTTCCTTTTTCCTAATCTAAACATATTTTCTTATAAACGTGGCTTTACTTTAAAAACTTGTAACTTTGTCATTTCGCCTGAGACGCGGCGCTTCGGCGTAGCGGACAATTGTAATTTTACATTTCAACAAAACAACACTTGTATTACAATATAGTGTTCTGCTATTTATTATGTTGTTTTCTTTGAAGTTGAAAGCTTCTTTATGAACAATGTAACATTTTTGTTCAACGTAGAAAGCCAGACTTGACGACAGAGCTCGAACCGATGGGTCCTAGGTTTAGATTCTTAATATTTTTTGAAATGACGGGGTTTTAAATACAAGTTGCGGGAGCCTGTAAAATGTTTTCTCTTTCATTTATTTTAGAAATATACATATTTTTTTAATTAGCCAACACTGTCCCACTGCTGAGCAAAGGCCTACCCCTTTTCTAACCACACCTTCCTTTCCTGACCCACCTGAATCCACTTCTTTCCCGCAAAGGCGTCCAAGTCGTCTCCTCCTTCCAGTAATGGTCGATTCAGGCGACCTCAAATACTCTCTCTCTCTTCCATGTGCTTCCTTCAGTGACGACCCTCTCACTAAAGGCGACAACCGCTTGCCACTCTCCCTCAATGAATATCATTGAGCAATAAGACTCACATGTAAGAGGTCTGCGCCAGAGTACATTACATGATGTAAGGATTCTCCTTATATTATTTTCTGAAGCGCTCGAGTATCGAGCAAAATCCCCTCTGGGGCTCCCCTTCTAAAATGAAGTTGTGTCGTCACCAATTTAATATTGGTAAATTAACCAATAATAATACCTGCCGAATAACATATATAATATTGATATAATTCTTCTAATATTGATATATATATAAATGTTCTAAACATTTGGTCTGTATAAGAACCATGTACAGTCATTGTATGCAAATATATTCAAGATAGGCAACGAACTACGAGTATCGTAAAACGGAACGTCCGGCGATAGTGAAGCTAGCTGAATCGTATACGCCGTAACTGTATTTAGAATTACAGTTGTTAGTTTTAGTGTCTAACTTGGAAATGGTGTTTTGATGGATATACTGGTTACTTTGTAGGATTGTATTACTTTTAAATATTAGTTTTTTTGTAAAAAAACCTAATTAATATGCGATATTTTTATGGTTATTCAGACTAATGATTGTGGTCTAGTGTATAAAGCCCGACCTTCCTCCCTGATGCTTTTCGTAATCGAACCGTTTACCTTCCAAATGACGGATCTACCTCTCTACCGTTGAGCAATTGAGTTTAGGTGTGACGTAACTTATGGATGACCCCCTAGCAATCTTCTTTATATATCTTCCATCAAATGTGACACTGGCCGAATGTTTTATGAAATAATATAAATTTACATAGACACGTCAGTCAAATGGTCTAGTACTAATGTTCATCTTTTTGAAGTATCGAAGAAATCTGCATTTGTTTGTGAACCTTACTAATATTTCGACGTTTCCTTTTTTATTTTTTTGTAAACCTAACCTGAAATTATTGGGAATGAATAAAAAACAAACAGAATTATATCGGTGAAGCCATTTTCGAGTTTTAGCGACACTAATGAATAGTGATTAATTTTTATAAATATATACTTTTATTTCGTTTCTTTATTATGTAAAGCTGAAGAGTTTGGATATTTCTTTGTTTAAACGCGCTAATCTCAGGAACTACTGATCGGATTTGAAAATTCTTTCAGTGTTAGCCCATTTATCGAGGAAAGCTATAGGCTATGTATGTATGCATCATTACGCTATAATAGAATCTTTTCTGAACCTAATTTTGCAGTGATATAGTTGCGGGTACAGGTAGTATATAGATAAATAAATAAATAAATATATACGGGACTATATGACACACGGACGTCTGTTCCTAAGGTAGGCAACTTAATGCCTGTGTTATAGGTAACATTTTGAACGAAATCGCACAACAACTTTTGAAGTTATTTAACAAATACGTTTATAGCGTATCAGATACGGAACCCTTTTATATAAACGTATCTTGACACGCTCTTGGCCATTTTTATTACAAATGAGCACTCAGTAACTAACAAATAGCCTCGTCATTTCCTTTCAGAATGTAAATGTGTCTGCGTATAAGGAGTAAATCCAAATTCTTATTACGTTAAGGCAAACATGACCTTCCACCTCAGCCTAAATTTACATTTCGGGACTGCAGATTAAATATAGCTCCTTTACTGAAAGCTCTGTTTACATTAAACAACTGTCCGCTAACTCAATATTAGCAAAGGTATTTCGTTTGATATATTTCCAAGTTAAATACATTTGAGTGTCTTTTTCAAAAGGGTTTGTTGTTTTAACTTAATTACGAGCTCTTTATAAAAATGTCAGTAAGAAGCATCCCTGTAATCAAGTTAAAGATGAACCGATAGTACGAGCGAAGCCGCAACATCTAGACATACGTCTATCCTTCTATACTTTAAATATATAAAGCTGAAGATTTTTTATGTATGTTTCTTTACTTGATCGCGCTAATTTCAGGTATTGCTGATCCGATTTGAAAAATTCTTTCAATGTTAGATAGCCCTTCTTCGAGGAAGGCTATAGGCTATATATCATCACGCTAAAATTAAATTTATTTTCTTAACTAATTATATGCGGACGAAATCGCGGGCACAGCTAGTAAACTAATAAGAACGCGAATCGTGTCCATTTTAAATACAGTACTTCGTTATGCTAATTCCATAAAGGGCTGAAATCCTCAAGTTCATTAAGCCAAGTACATTTTTATGGATTTGTTTTAATTCTAATAAATTTCATTATTTAAGTTTGTTGTTAATCCACAAATTTTAATACTAGTAGATAATACTTGGAGCTTTTATAATATAATAATAATAATAAATTCTTCAATTCGGATTATCCATCCATATTGTGTTAGTATGAACAGGTAGTGCCATAACCTATTTTTAGTAAAATTATAGAAAAATACTTATGAAATTAAACTTCACCTCCATTCCACCTCCTCCATGGAGGACTGTGCAATCTATACATCTATTATATGTTGTTTCGAAAATTACATAGATAGTTTTTTTCTTAATGACTAACATAGAAAAATATAGAAAAAGTTAAATTACTTTGCGTAAAATATCAAATTGAAAATTTTTATCATTTTTTTAAGCTTTCATATTGTTTTAAATAACAGTGGATACCAGTTGTTACCCGCGACTTTGCCCGCGGAAAATTTTTAGAAGGATAATATATAGCCTGTAGTCTTCCTCGATGAATGGGCTATCTAAAACTGAAAGAATTTTTCAAATCGGACCAGTAGTTTCTTAGATAAGCGCGTTTAAGCAAACAAACAAACTCATCAGCTTAAATGACGCCGAGAATCTGAAGGCAGACTTGGAGAAACAAAAACACGAGGTAAGCTGCGGAAAGACATGTATTGTAACTTGGAAATATCCGTTTTGGAATAATGTATTTTTGACATGGCATTCATATCCGACATAAATTATTTTTAAACAAAAAGAAAACCACCTACAAAAACAAAAAGGCGAGGAAGTTAAAAGCAAAACATAAATAGTACTTTCATACGATTTAGTAGACACTGATGTGCTGAAGTCATCACATCACATCAGTAGTCATCAAGTCGGTTAAAAATGAAATGAGTATTAATTAAGACTAAGAGATAGTCGGTTGATCAAAAATCGGCCTGAAATATTTAGATTTGCGCATCATATGGTTATTTAAAACTATTTATAAAAATTTTTATTCTTACTACAACGATATTTGACAATTTATTTGCATTAAATGTAACATGTGTATAAATATATTATAATTTTGTCTTGGTTGTCACTTGTCATTTCTACTCTTTGACATCATCATAAAATAACGTGTATACATGTGTGTGTAAATCATTTGGCATTGGTGTGCGTGAAGTTTTGTTTTGGTAATTTAATATATTTATAAAATTGCATGTTTTATAAAAATATTAGAATCTTTAAGCATTCGCATACTTCCCTTTATATGAACCATAATTAGGTGAAGTTTTTTAAAATGATATTAAAAGTTTTTGCTCCACGTATTAATGTATAGATCGATAATATGTATGAAAAGATTTAAAAGTGATATAGTTTTTGAAGATTATTATGTGATCTACAATTCTTACCGGAACAAATTTGCGATGAGACTTACCGTTTAGCTGAAAATCGGGAAATACAGATCTCTATGGACCTTTGAATTTGAATAACATTTTTTCTTTTTTTGATATCTACAATTCTACAATTATGAGCTGTACGCGAATTAATGAAAATTCGATGTCAAAATTGACTGGTCTACAATTTGTTTGTAAGGCTTGTCAAATAACGGTTTTGTTAGAGGTATTGATGAACATCGAAATAAACTTATTTCGTTTGTAGCTAACAAAAGAGATAGCGGCACTACAAGAGCAGCTCGCCGCCCGCGAGTCTGAGCTGGCTGAGCTCAAGCAGTTGAAGGCGATCCCCTCACAGAACGGACTGCCCGCCAACAATGTTAACGAGGAACAGAAGGTCAGCAAACTTCAAAACTTAAATGTTCCTCAAAATGCTCAAATTTAAATTGTCTTTACGTGTATATTTCTATTTTTTTATTCAATATTTGATTTTCAATACGTTGAGGTCGTAACCTACATATATGTAATCAGTGGTCGGCATTTGAGTCGATCGCTAGGTTAAACAGTACTTACCGCAACCGAGTGATAGATTAATGATCCATTCTTAGAATGATTTTCTAATATCCGATCTCCTTCCGTGGCACTATGTGAAACAATGAATATAACATACCATTTGATAACTGGAATCGTTATGGTCGCGGCGAAAACGTCAGGTGACGCTTAGCGGATCGCACTGTTAAGATAAAGTGACGTCAGGACAACTTGGACTTTTTGGAGGGAATTTGATTCCTAAAAATTATAATGTCTTCTTTCTGTTATAAAAACGTAAATTTCCCCAGGAAAATATTTTTGTTGGCAATACTAGATACTTAAGAATATTATAAACGCATAAAAGGGTCCAAGTAGAAATCTAATCATCTAAGACCCGATTCAAACGCACATAAGAAATTTCATCTGGATCTTCCAGCCATTATTTAGGAGTAGTTTGTATTACATAACACATATTACATTTTACTTATTACAATAGTTACCTAAAGGCATGGTTGGATAAAATTAATATGATAAAAATAGAGATAAGACCGAATTCTATTGTCGTATTCATGAAACAGATTAATCGTTTTCCGCTAAACAATCTTGAAGTGATAAAATTAATAATGTAAGTGAGTGATTTGGCCTAAATTATAAATGGCATTCGTATTTAAGTGATACGATGAGTAAGGCATGAATGCTATTATTCTTACGGATCTATTGCATCATGGGTATAATTAATGTACCTCATTTGTACTGTATATAAGATATCGTTTTTTTTTATGTGTTCATGTGTGCAATAAAGTTTATTCTATCTATTTACCTCTTCTATTATCTGTACAAAGTAAAGAGCCGGCCCGAGGTGAATTTTAGAATGGAGCGAGATCCAATTATGACGCCCCCTTACTTGACCTATTTATATTTTTTAATATAAAAAAATATTAAAAATATACGCATATTAAGAGTCGCCCCTAACTAAGGCACCCCCGGGACTCGGCGCCTGGAGCGGCCGCTGCGTTCGCCGTATGGTAGGGCCGGCCCTGCTTATATAGAAAGATTCCGTATCTGATACTCTATAAAGGTATTTGTTAAATAACTTTAAACGTTGTTGTCTGATTTCATTCAAAATAATTTTCATAATCAGCTTTATGTCCTATTAATATGGAAAATTTCAAGTCTTTTCATTTAATAGTTTGGAAATCTTAGGGGGGTGACCAATTTCCGGGCGGACAGACGGACCGACAGATAAAGTGACACTATAAGAGTTTCAATAAATGACTACGGAACCCATAAAGTACGGATTACGGATCTTTGATTTGACTAAATTTCGGAACTGCCAGTTGATTTTCTAAGTCTAACTTTGGCTACATTATTTTTAAGTCAGAGTTACAACTTACAGTATTAATTTAATATGGCATAAATAACCCCAATGTGTTATCTGTCATTTGATTATGAGGCAGTGAATCTGATAAAATTCTTCAGCTCTCTGACCGAAAAAGGGTCGTGACTTTGAAAACTGGCACTTGGCACAGTTGGCCCGTTGAGAATGGCACCCTCCACCGTTTGCGAGTATTAAAGGTAATACTTTTTTGTTAGCTGTTTAATTAATATAATATTTTTACAAAATCGTCAATAGAATTTTTTGACTTTATTGTGTTGTTCACTAGCTGTATCACGCAATTTGGTCCGCGTGAATTCTGTGAATTTGTTAAATGTTGTTTTTTTTATTATTTGCTGCGGAAAAGTAATTATTTTTCTTACACTATATTAGCCTATATTATTGCTTGTCACATCAGCTATCTGCTAGTGAAAGTCGTGTTATAATCGGCCCGCCGTTTCGGAGATTACCCGGAACAAACAGATAGACAAAAATACGGATAGACCGAGAGACAAAAATATTTTTGCTATAGCAACATATTGTATCGCAAATATAAATTCGAAGTTACAAAATAGACACTTCTGTTTTATTTATATGTATAGATAAATACGGGGGGTGCCTCCGCTATCGGCGACTCTTAATATGCGACTATTTTAAATATATTTTATATTAAAAAATATAAATCGAACAAGTAAGGAGGGCGTCATGTAGGGATCTCACTCCATCCTAAAATACGCACTGTATATACGCCCTTATTTATAAACACCAGCTGTGCTTTTTCGTTTCACTCGCATTGTATGTACAATATCCTTAATTATATTTTGTCCTTACACGTACATTGCACACGGTTTCCCTAATGTTAATTTTCTCTCCCTAGAAAACAGTATTAAAACAAATCATTTAACAAGTAAGTACGATGTGACACAAATATAGACGTCTTTTTACTCATGACCTATGCAAGTGTAATTTTTACGCGTCGATTGGCCTAATTCCAAATGGTACTCGAAAATAGATTCTTTTGCATAGCCACAAACAATACATGGTAAATTCGAAGTTATCATCTTTATAAACGAATATTACACTAACTAAACGCTACCCTCGTAAATTGTCGTAACTCCAATCTTTCCAGCTTTACAATAGAGCGTTGCAAACAAATAATTTTTTATATAATCGTCACTATTTAATATATTTCTGTATACAATAATGTAATAATATTATTGTATACAAAAATATTTTTTTTATAATTTAATATATTTTTGTATAAAAGATATATTTAAAAATGTCGATTCTATTTCAATTTTTATGTTTGTAACGCTCCACTGTAAAGTTGGGAATTTGGAGTTACGACAATTTACTTGGGAGCCATCATATTATTTGGAAGAGATATAGCGATCGCTATATCTCTTCCTATATATAGCTATATGATCATATACCCGAATTTTACAATAAAGAGTGTTTGTTCATTCAAAACTTTAACCATACATCCACCTCGTGAAGGAGTCTGTTATCTCAGCGTTCGTACAGCGCCATCTAGTTTACTTTGGGGTAGCGGAAGCTACATACTTAACAAGTTAAGTGATTATGTTATTTATTGTCTTTGCCGCAAATACTACGACCTCTAGGTATTCAATAATAATTAAAAGAACCTATTCACAGCTGTTGAACGGAAATATAAAACTCCACTTAATTTCACAAAAAAATTCATAACGATATAATTTTACAATATACATACATATAAGTATATGTAAAATTTGATTGAGATCCTGTCGCTTGATGGAAAATAAATATACAAATCTGGATCTAAAGACAACTCCACCTAGACGATACTGATATTTGCATACAGTAGCTTTATTGTATAGCTCAAGGAAAATTTTAAGCATATGACCAATAATATACAATATCTTCTATGACGAGTTGCATAAAAAAAACGATATGTCCCTCTTCACGTACATTGTCGCAATTATCTATGGTATTAATTTAAAATGTACAAACTAAGCAGTCGTTTAGGTAACGCTAAAAATTAAAAAAAAAATGCTTACGAAAAAAAATTCGCTTTAAAAGTATATCGTACAGTAGTAAGCGTACTCAACTAGCGCAAGTTTAAAGTAATACACTAATAACGAAACATCGAAATTGTTGAGGAACAGAATTTTACATCGTATCCACCGAATAAAATATGGGTCAATAAGGATCTGGCGGAAAACTCGCGAGTATGTTTCATTTCCCTCAGATTTTCTTAATACATGAAATCTCCTCAAAGAAAACGCGTATATTTAAACAAAAACCATAAAACTTTGTATTGTTGCGTTCAATTATTACTTTTCATAAATTCGTATAAGTCAACAAGTTAACTTGTACCTATAAATCTACTTTTTAACTTAATGTACGAAATATACTCAAGCTGCCACGAATGCATTGTCTGAACAACACTATCTGCTTCGTAAGATTACCTACAATTTTGAGCTCTATTGACCTGTATTTAAGATTGATATTTAATTATCATAAATGATAACTAAAATTGAAAAGAAGAAAAAACAATCGAGCATATTTCCGCCAAACAAATGATCCGTAGTGACTGACACTAGAGCTGACCCTTATACGACAATTACCTACTATCGTTACTTTAATTTTTTTAATAAATAATTTACACTACACATAAGTCGCCTCGGCTGCGCAGCAATGGTACAAAAAATTGCAAAACAATTTGTAATTTTAAACAATAGACAATTGTCTATTGATTTCGTCAAAATATATCCACATGAATTTTTTCTCGCTATCTTACAATTCGATTTCATTTATAATAATTATCATGGAAATAATATATACATATCAATGAAATATAGTATGTAATTACAAACGGAACCGATCACCTCTGTTTAACTATTTGTATAGTATAATTATAATTAAGTAAATTGTAGTCGCCTATTCCGTAAATAGGTTTTTGGAAGGATTGATAAGTCTGAAAATTTTAAAAAATCACTATTATTTAAAATAGAAATTACAGTAATGTGTGATAGAAATACATAATACATTCTTGCTTTATTGTAACAAAAATAAAACATGACAATATAACAATATATTGGAATATCAATACAGCATATTCATCAAACTGATGTTACAATAATCTGTATATATTACAATAAATTTATTAGTCATCTATAATTTAAATTATAGTTTTTTCTTTAAACGTTATACCTTGACGTTAAATAATTAATGGTATTTGTCCACAATTTTGAAAAATCACGTAACGAGACCCAATTACGAGCAAAACAAAACATACAAGCAACATGTCATAAATGTCCTAGATACAATTATTATAACATATTTGATGTATCCCTATTTTAAATGTAATTTATCATATAATCTGCATATTTACATTAAGAGACTGCACATTTTTTACATTATAAACTGGGTTCGCGTACAAGGGATGACCTTTACAACAGGATTTTCGCGAATTAACATTTTTACCATTTCATCAACAATTAATTACAATTCTCGATATGACATCATTGCATTTGAAACTTTTTTAATTTCTATGATTACATCAGTTAGCACGACATCGATTTATTATATTATATATCGATATATCGAATGACATTACGGAACATATATATATATATATATATGCATGTACTTGCACTGTTATTACCTTAACAAAAAATTTTCACAACAACAATGTTGGTTATAAAGGATGGGAATAATTAGTGAAGGTAAACTTTCAACTTTGCCGGCCCTGCATCCTAATTATGTTATATCAGCAATATTCTGTTATATGTAAACCTATTTATTATGAGAACGACTACATATGTGTAACTCAGACCGATTAAGAATCACATGAATATACTGCATTTTTAATGCTACAGCATAATATATAATTTCGAACTTTTGGTTTTAGTTAGCCATTAGTATTTAAGCGTTGTGTACAAGAAATTATATACTGATATAAAAGCTGGGTTATTTAGCTCTTGAAGTTGTGATTAATATCTTAATTGGAAAGATTTACACATTTGTAGGTATATGAAAAGATCAGAATACTTGATTAGGTTTAATGTTCATTCAACAAGATTATAGTACACTTTAGGACACAATTTTATGTTCTGGCAAGGACTGGACACGACTGGGGTTGACACTGACAGTTCTTAATGTCATAAGTACATTTATTTTAATATTTCTTATTCCTTAATATAAGAATATTTACTTTCACTAAGGAGACATTTGTCACTTGGGCTCTTATTCACCGAGACATTGTTCACTGGAAATATTCATCAACAATATAAATATTAAGTTTATTTAGAAAGTTCGTTGTTGTTAAGCCTGGATGAAATAAAAATATTATACTCTCTGTATCCAAGTGGCTATATACATAAGAGTCCTTCTGATCCTGCAATGTCAGGTAGAAGTTGTATAACCCCTACCAAGCAATCTAAACATAATAAAAAAATTTAATATACTCTTTGTATACGATTGTCGTCAGGCGAGCCTTATAGTAATTAGTGACGTTGTGAAGAAGACTGTCGATTCTTTATGGGTAGCCATTATTTCTTCTTGATGATTTGGTTTCCACCATAATAATCAGTTATGATTTCACATGTATATGTCCTCATTCGATGCTCTTGACGCGCGCCATGACTTTCCCTTCGAACATTGGCAGTGTGTCGTTGTCGTTGCTCACCTCTTCCTGGATCACTGTATTGTCCAAATCCGCGCACTCCGTTTTGA
Organism: Charaxes varanes; assembly: GCA_024363005.1. Lineage (NCBI taxonomy): Eukaryota > Metazoa > Arthropoda > Insecta > Lepidoptera > Nymphalidae > Charaxes > Charaxes varanes. The sequence continues at coordinate 9,225,010 of JANCMC010050420.1, read as the reverse complement.
AAAAGTATCTAAAAAAAAAAGATAACAGTTAAATCATTTTTTTGTCGTTTTCTCTTATTTTTAAGGGTTGGGACAATTGAAAAATATATATGAAGCTAGCGGATTCGGTATAGTTTGTCATATCCAACTGTAAATAAGTATTACCGCTACCACATAATAGCCTCACCTATCAAGACCAATTATGATTCTCAATGAATGAATGAATGAAAAATGAATGGATTTTCTTAAATATACTACATATCAAATCCTCTGACCTTTAAAACGAATATCTTAGAAGATATGAGAGGTTTAAAATGGTAGGGCAAAGCGGCCAGCGGTCGGTGGGGTAAGCGACCAATATAGATGTTTTGATATTCAATAGAAGCCAAGGTTCGGGCAGAACAAAGTCTGCCGGGTCCTCAAGTTAGCCCCATATCTCACCTATAGTTGCCTTTCCTGGGCAGGTAGTCCTTGAAGATGCGCAGCGTGAGCGGCGAGGCGGGCACCTTGAACCGGTAGGGCACGCTCTCGTCCAGGAAGCTCACCACCACCACGGTGTGCGTGTCGGCCGTGCTCGCGTTGGTGCCCCCGCCGCCTCCGCCGCTGGTGCCGCTCGACTTGCTGCCCGTGCTGCCCCCTGTCGTCGCGCCGCCCCTGTGTACGACAAGTTTTTTTTTTTCACTAAGGTATTTTGAAAATTATAGATAGGGATAGCAGAGCGTATAGATTAGAGACACCTTTTTCCAAACGGTGGGTCTCGGCTAGGTCACGGTAAACAAACTGCCGTATCGCGAAAAACTCGCGAAGATCTTTTCTTTTTTAGACACGTTCTGTTTTTTTTTTTAAGTTATGAAAAGAGATGAACTAAATCTGCCCCAGAATTTACAAACGTCACAGTATTGTACTTAAAATAAAGAAAGTATTTCATGATTTTGACAGTGTTTCTCAAAGACGAAGTATATGCGAGAATAAAATTTGGGACACGCATAAAAGGTGTATAAATAACGGGGCTTTGGAAAACGCTTGGGAAAGGACTATAGTTTATACTCTATACAGTCTCCTCTAGACCACATACACGGTCTGTACTACGTATACTTTATATACTGCTCTATACAGTCTATACTAGAGACCGTACTCAAAGAACATATATATATATATATATTCGCATCGCCGAATCACACTTTTCGTAACGCTCTCGTCAGGCCTTCAACAACTTACTCCCCAAGTCAAGCATTGTTACTTCAAAAACATTGTCCGTTCTCACCGACTCCTCTGCTGCTTGTCCCTTCTGCGATGCTCGTCACGGTCTGCGGAGGACCCGCGCGAGTTCTCGCGGTAGTTGCGGCGCTCCATGCGGTCGGAGCCCTCCGCTATCCACAGCAGGATGCGGGGTTCGACTCCTGCCGCGCTGGCCGTGCCCTCGCTCACCACCGACACTCCGCTGTCCGTCAGCTCCGTCACCGTCTTCTTGGAGAACGACCTGCAAGGACGTGTCAACGACTTTTAGTATGCTATATAATGATTGTATTTTACTCAAGATATGATTTTAATTATTATTATGGACTAGTTTCTTCTTCGTCCTAGCGTTATCCCGGTCTTATACCAGGGTTAATTTTCTATTTGCATATTAAGCTTTTGGCTTAATGAATTACCTGCGCGTCAGCGAGTGCGGCAGGTGCAGCGAGTCGGGCGGGCCGTCGTAGTGGCCGGAGTCGGCGGACAGCGCGGAGGGTGCGCGACGTGCCGCGTGCGTGCCATGCGAGCCGTGCGTGCCGTGCCGCGCGCGTGCCCTCCTCCCGCCCGGGGGTGACGCGCCCGGCGTGCGCTCTGACCACACGCGCGACACGTGCTGATCTGATGGCACACAAAATAAATTAAAAATGTTGCTTATCAATAATACAATAAATACCGGCACCAATATTGACAAACATAGTACAAATACAAGAAATGCCTGCACGAATGTCGTCAAATATGGTAAATTTATAGTCCCATATGAGAAACTCCTGCACAAATGTGGTCCAATATGGTCCTACATGATACATTCCTGCAGGAATATGGTCAAATATGGCACAAATATAGCCCTACAAAAGAAATTGACATTGACACATATGATCCATGAGTTGATCAAACTAAATAATGTTTAATATACCCAATATGTCCTGGTCGTTGTCGTCGTCCAGCTGAAGCTTCTCCCGTATGGCTGCGGCGACTAGCGCCGGCGGCAAGGCCTGCGCCTGGCTCGGGGCGTCGTCACCTTCACCCTAGTACAATACTCATGTTATTCACTCATATATTAAACTTGCTTTAAGCTTGGTAGAAGAAAGGCTATAATATACCTCGGCTAATCTTCTTTCAAGGCGCTCCTTGTTCTCTTGCTCTCTCTTGACCCGTTCGAGTTTTTCTATCAGCAGAGGCGCGAACTCAGCCGGGGGCAGTACGCGAAGTTGTTCCGCCTGCACACCGAACGAAACGCAACAACAATACCATCGCTTGACGTGACAGCTTTGCTGTCACTTCACGCCGATCTTATCTGAGAAAGAGTTACTGGTACCCGGACACGCCGGCCTAATTCGCCTGCAGACCAAAAGGACTGCAAGCGTGGCGCTACCTCTAATTACTAGGATCGCTCCTCGTGATACATACGGCAGGACGGGCAGAGTGACTCAAAATTTCGCCACAAAGTCAAAGAGTCTAGCCCTCAGATCATAGAAATAAATTAGAATTCTCGGATCCATAAAAGACTATAGACATCTACATAGATATAACTAGTAAGAAAATTTAATGAATTCTACCATCGTCATTTATCTACTGTGCTAACATAAGTTTTATAATACGTAATCAACACCTAAAATGCAACGAGTACTTATTGTAAATAGATAAGCATATAATAATAAGCTTTATGATTATATATTTTTATTAAAATTTGTCTCTTTTATTTAAAATTTACATTTAATACTCGTGTTTTATACCAAGATTTGTCGATTTTACAATTTCGTGTGGAGACCCTAAATTGTACCAGAAGAAAGAAAGAAGAAGAAGAAAGAAAAAGCATTCATTTCAACAAACAAGAACAGAACAGAAAGTATATCTTCTACTTCTATGAACTGCATTATCTATTAGCAAACAGAAAGACAAACAAACAATTTTAAAAAGTGATATTTGCTTAATAATCGAGGCGCTGGATGGACTAAAGTATGCATAATATGAGAACCGCATTCTGCATAAATCCATACAGCGCCTGCACTTACTGGTAAAGTGTAATAACTTTATACGACAAGAAATAAAAAAATGATTATAAATGAAAATGTAATATAGGCTACTTTAATTTTGACAAAATAATAATATTCATAAATTGAATTAAACGCTCCCAAAGACGCGATTAACAAGTAGTTATAATACCGAAGCCAGACATAGCTCAAAGTGTTTGTACATTTTTGTCCTTGAAGATTACAAAGTTCTACAAAACTCCCCTCACACCAAGTCCCTGGCCACACTACATAATCATTCAAATGAAGCTATGTCTGGCTCCGGTATAAATAAAAGCATAACTTATCAACTATCAACCTTTATAAATAACGATGAACTTATAACTTAGTGTCGTTCTTCTCTGTTTGGCTGTCCGCAAACGTTGCTTTTAGTTTGATCTGAGATGGGCTGTCCAAATACTTGGCAAGTTTGGTGAATGGTGCTTCTATCAGTAACCAGACCGGCAATGATACCGCGAACGACAAAACCGTCATCACGAATAACAACAGGTACTGAAATCCATGGAAACAAAGTATAAAATTAAATTCGAAATTTAAACAACCCCCGATACTTCACTCGGGTATGTTCGTTGAGTTTAATAAATTAATCCCCTACGACGTTAAACCCCTCCCCCACCTGGAAAAGAATAAAGTCACTCATGGAATATACAAACAATTATATCGTGCGTCGACTGTGTGTTTGATATTTTGATTTTTAATACATGTCAGAAAATTTTGTGACGGTATTTAATATTGAACGTGGGTTTGTAAAAACTTTTTGTAAAAATTTTGGCAAAATAACCAGAGCTATTATGAAAAAGTGCTTTATAAAAACAAACTCTTGTATTTGCTTCTTGAACACATGTTATGCCTAATAAGGTAAGAAAGAATATAGATGAAATTCTTAAAATAAACATAATTAAAATAGACAATATACATAATCTAGATGAAAAGGTTATTGATATAGAACAGATAGATGGTTAAGGACACATAAATAAAAATACATTAATGACACAACTTATAGTTATAAAACAAAGTAACATAAACAAAGGAAGAAAGCACAAAGCGACTAGAGTTTACCATTATTTAAGACATAGAAGACGTTAGTCTTAGATATTCCCATAAGGGTCATAATAGCAACTTCATAACAGGAGGGCATAACTGTGAAATATGAATTTACTTCCAAAAGCGTTCGCGGCAATGTGGGTAAAGTTTATTTATAAAGGAAAGGTGGCTTTATTGGTGCACAGGATTATAACCCATAGCGACCTCGCTTTGTCTTTGTATACAGTCTTAACTAAATAACCCATTGAGTCTAGCTGCCGCTTAATGTTTTGGTATTTGAGAATGTGGAACGCAGATGAACCTATTCTTTGTTATTACTTAGTATGGTTCCGTAATGATGAATTTAACTATCATTAATAGCCCTACATTAAAATATAAAATGTATTTTAACTCTCTAAAGTGGGTCAATATTACGACGTTATGTACTTTCACTAATGGCCGCCGAAAACCAGGTAGACCTAGAAGAGGACGTGATGACTTAGGCACTGTAGCTGGAAACACGTAGATTCAAGTAGCTCAGGATGAGAAAGAATGAATTAAGAGGGGGGAGGTCCTTGCCCAGTTGTGGGACACTACTGTAATCCTCACTATAACACGGTAGATTTATTCCGCATTATAGAAAAATGCATTGCTGGATTACTTTCGTCCTACGCGCTTGTACGATCTCGAATGCGCATAATAAAGTATTGTAAACACTAGATATTGCCGGCTGGTCGAACCGCCCACAAACCCTTTTGCACAGACTACGACGACATATAATGTTCTATTCACAGAAACGGTTATCATGAATGAATGAATGAATGAAGAAAAATTTATTCAAAAAGAGTTACATAACTACAAAAATTTAACCAGAACTTATACAAAACTAAAATAAAACCGTAAAAAATAGATATATAATACATATGTGACTAAGGTAGTCATGTAACTATTCCAAAAAGGGTGACTTCTCAGCTTTTTTTATGAGGTCAAAGATGACCTCAGCTGATATTCTGTAGCTCCACCCGGTCGCAGCCAGAGCAACTTAACTTAGCGATCGACTCATATGCCGACCACTGATTAGGCCACGACCTCCTCTCCAACAGTACACTGCTACGGGCTGATAATGATGAATCAACGATTTAAAAGATGGACTGAAGCAACTAAGTTACGCGGTTCAAGCCTCAACGCCGCTACGGTATTCTGGCACCAACTCTTAGCAGCTTTTAGGCTTAGTTGAAACGGCAATATGAAAATTAGATATACCTAAAATGTATACCCAATATTTAGAAAAAATTGACGTTGTTTAGGACCATCTCATATTTTACTTTAAAACGAAACTTTTTTTCTATATAGTACATACTATATCAGTAGTACTGACACTTTCTGAACAAATAAATCCGGGATATCCCCATAAAGCATCCCTTGGCGCGTCTTTTGAACTCGCTGACCGGAAAATAGAAGTGGGATAAATCGTAACGTTGACTTAACTAACCTTTTGAGAGCCACATTCATTTTATCTAAATAACTTTTATTCCATTTATTTGTTATCCTAACCTTCTTATTATCGTATTAATAGCAAACTTAATAAAATAAGTTGTTATATAGTAGCGGCCCAGAAAATGATCACATAAATTGCATCTGATGCAGCCATTATATCTTCCTGTGTCTTACCTACACACACACAGGGCACACAGAACAATAGAACAAAGCAACACTACTCTATAAGGAGCGTTTGCTAACTGTTGTCTATACAAATAAACAAAATTATTTTATGGAATGTATAATATAGTGCTTCTAGTGGATATATTTTTACCATTGACTCCTGTTACTAGCAATTCTTACTAAGGTGTAAAATTTGTGATTGTATGGTCTTTGACGGTGGAATCATGCCAAGAGCACGATCTTCAGCAATGAAGGAACGACCGTAAAGATAAATTATAGCGCTAAATACAATTATACATTATAACAACAAAAAAAAACTATTTGTCAATTTTGTCTGCCTGTCTGTTCTACCTATGTTTGTTAGAAAAGATTTTTTAAGCGTCTGGAACTATTTTGATGGCATTATCACTATATGTCATTTTTGACTAAAAATATGTAGAAATTCACATAGGGGAGGCCCTTTTCCGCACATAATTCATAATAATATTATCTTTTATTGGAAACATGATTTCAACATTTATTCTCTGGCTCCCGAACTATATTAAATTTTATTTCGAGAGCCATCAGTCAAGAGTCAGTTTCTTCACTAGATAATGTATTAAAAAGGTCCAACAACGAATCTGTGATCCCTTTGTGAGTTCATAAACGTCGCTGATAATGTCGGTATAAGAAAAAGTTCTTATATAACAAAAAAATAAATCAAAATCCATTTCCAAAAATAATAAAAACTTACCCAACAATCGCATTGCAGCACAACAACGGTGCAAAGAAAATAATAATTCAATTCAAGCTTAGTAGGAGGAGAAAAGGGAATATTAGACATACCTAAAAAGTATTCCTAATATTCTTTAAAAAAAAAAGAAGTTTTAATACTAATCTTCTATAATCAATAAATCAATACGAGAAGCGAAAATCTTCGAAAAAAATGGACGGAGGAATATGAAATTTGGCACAATTATAGTTAAATATAGGGGAGGGTGTGCTAATATTAACATTTTTATAAAATATGAAATATAGATATATCAAAATGTTAAAATAAAACCTCGCGCACACTAATGCCAAACGATTTACACGCACATGTATACCATTTATTATAAGATGATGTCAAACCGTAGTCATGACAATCATCACTAAATAACAATGTATTTCATTTGATTAATTCGCCAAAAGTGGTTGTACTGAGAAATTTGTGCACGACATAGCTTTGAATAAGCATAGTAATATGGTTCGCAAATCTAAAGATTTATAGCCGAATTACGATCAGCCGGCGATCTTTAGTCTAAATAGAACTACCCTGAAAACAGTACAAGTTATAATTAATAGGCAGAAATCGTTATTTAAAATACAATAAGGTAATTGAGGCCGTAAGCATAAACAATTATATTAAAACATAATAACGCTCATTTGGAAAGTTGTTAATGTATTTTAAAGTACACTTACGTTACCAGCTTACCGCAAATATACGCTTAACGGTCAAAATTACGTGAGTTTTATTGTAATGTGGTGTAAAATATACATAATTGTTGTTTATGATTTTAGTACCACACTTATGTTCGCGCAAATATCGTATTAGATTTTCACTATATATGCAGAAGTATCCATCGTTTTAGCATTCTTTTTTACCTTAGAAGGGATAAACTAAAAAGAAGGCTCGCCTTGCCGATTTTTGTAAAATGGTTTATTGTAGTTTTATATTACTTAGAATTCTATGTAAAAAAGTTTGCATACGATTACCAACCATGTTATATCAAACATGGGTTCAGGGATGGATGCTATTCTTTGTCAAGCCTTGTGAGACCATTTTTTTTTAAATTAGCCTGTGTGTCCCACAGCTAGGCAAAGGCCTCCCTCATCCAAGATTACTCTCCTCTATCCTGAGCCATCCCAATCCACTCGCAAAGCGTCCAGGTCGTCACGCCACCTCTCCCTCGGTCTATCTGGTCTTCGGCGGCCATTACTTAGGGTCCATTTAGTCGCAAAATTGGCCTTGCGGGTCCACGTGTCCAGCCCATTCCCACTTGAGGTTGATATATTATTTTGTGAATAATTTGTCTCTTAATAATATAATAGAATAATTTATAAAATATTTGTTATCTCATTAAAATTATTTAATTAGATTTATATAAAAATTTGTACGCCAATATAATGGCAGAACATGTACGGTACGCTTAATTATTAATAAGATCATGTTGTCACCCATATTTTATTTTCTACTTTGAACGTTTGGTGATCGTCGTCCATGTACTTTCTGAACTGGGCCGACTCAGTGTAAGTTTCACAGCAATATACGCACATAAGCGACGTTTCCGGCAATCTGAAGGGGTACGCTGTTGTGTATGTCACCATAACCTCCGCATTGCGTCTGGCGAGGGATAACGGACGGATTGGGTCTAGAACAGACAGAAATGCCTTTGGTCATTGATTTGCAGTAAAAAGCTCTTCATCGACTGTCTGTACGCCACTACACATAGACATTGTTTGCTTTCATCTTCATCTTTGACAATGAACGCTCCAAAATTCAAATTAAACGTACACTTTTCAAATGTATGAATATGTGATGTGAAATAATCTTCATTCATTCAGCCTATTTCAAAGCACACTTTACGAAAATTGTATTACCCAATATACTTGACGATTGTCTAATACTCCCATATGCCGTATCATCTACAAAATTGTACTATGAGTAGGATTATGTATTATTTATATTATGTATTATGATAACCTAGTCTGACTAACTTGAGATCCATATCAGAAATCAAATAATTCGCCATCTTTGCCATTTAAAAAAAAACAAAGAACATAAAGCATAAAGCATAACTAGAATGCCAGGTGTATTAAACATTTCAACCGGTTTAAAACTGAGATGCGAATTTCAAAGCAAAATTTGTGTCTTGAATCATAAGGGCTTCTCATTACGTTTTTAAAGACATAACCTTTTAATAAAGTAGCGTCAGTTATCGAAGATTTAGCTATAAAACTTAAAAAATATATATCCATTTTGAGTTCAACTGCTTAAACCTGCATGAAAAGGAAGTTATTTATTTCATCATATATATTATTTCATGACATATTGCCTAGTGGTGCCTGATGACTGGGATTTGTAACCAGGTTACAGTAGGAAACTAAAAAAATAATAACATACTTAGGTTTATCAACATTACCAGATTTCGTAATCTGTTACATGTACAGATATCGTAATCTGTGTTGTCGAATTAAAAACACTGGAGTAATCGAAACTTATTTATTTATACTGTACAATTACCTTCACATAAACTATGTAACGAAAAAACAACTTCCAAACTTACTTTAATGTAACGAAGTATTGAATATATACATTAGACCCTCCTCACACTTAGACAATTTTAGGGATAACGCCCAGACAAAAAAAGAAAATGCGAATTTACTTACAATCAGAGCATACCTAATTTTCTTAGGCCGGCAATGTTTGTGTCGTTTAATGCAATTCAAAACGTTATTGGCGTTACACAAAATGAACTTGGAAACTTTCAACACTTTAACATAACTTTTGTCAGCGGGTATACATTCACTATTAGTTCCCTTAAAATATTAATATCTAATTTCATCCATTCTAGTTACTCCAGACATTCTTGCATTCTCCACCTTAGCGACCCAGTAGTCAAAGGTTTGTGACGTCACATGTCAAAATTAAAAAAATTCCAAACGACTGAAAAAAAATTGACACTGCAGTTTTTTTTTGTTGGAATATTTGTGACCCTCACACGAAGGGTATCGAAAATTTGACAATCTTTGACAAAGGAGGGGATTAAAAATCGTAAATTTCGTGTGACGTACTTTATGGATGATTTCTAAGGATTATTATTGTTAGAAATTAACGTAATGCATAACAAGCAAAAATGAGCCTATTAACTAATTGACGTGCAAACGACATTCGACCTTACAGTGGCAAACCAATTTCTTGGTCCACTGAACATAGTAAGAAAAATTAAAAAAAAAAAAGTCGTGAATATTAATATGCATTACGATACCTTGTAATCTTCTCAAATATTATTTCCTTATCAAATAACTCAAAACGGATGATGCAGATTTGAAATCGCATCGTCATATTACTTACCAAAAAGAGACTATCGCTATGTAACATGCTCCTTGCCACTTCTAAATACTAGACTTAAAATAAGATTTGAAATTTGGCTCCCTGCTAAAAGTGTTCATCATCGTCATCATCCACAGCCTTTTCTCTCCCACTGCTGGGCAAAAGCCTCTTCCCGTTTATTTCATTCCATACGGCTTTGAACCAATCTTGACCAGGTTTGACTTGCAACAGATGTGTCGTCGATCCACCTGGTTGCTGGACGACAAATGCTCCGTTTTCCTATCCTCAGCCACCACTCAATGCCTTACTCCACCTGTCATAAATCTGTTATTTCAAACCAAATCTGAGAATCTTTTGACATTAATTACTTAACCCCAATATCTGCATTTTACAATCATATACATGTCATTGTGATCGTGTTAATGTTTTATAATTTTTTGTAGGTTATAATCAAAATTCGTAATGAGGATTCAGAAAAATACGACCGAGAAATTGGACCAGAAACCTTTGATGTAAAAGTTTTACCAAGGTAAATGCTAAATTTACGAATTTTAACTTCCTACTAAGATTATAAACGTGAAAGTGTGTACACATGGATGTACGGATGTATAGATGTCTGGATGCATGTTTGACGCGCTTTCACGGAAACTACTGAATGGATGTTAATAAAACTTTACAAAAATATAGTTTATAGATCAGAATAACACATGGACTATAAATTATAAAGACATTGTATGTATTGTCCAAAATATAACGCTAAATATAAGTTGGACGAAATTCTACCACCTGCGAGGTATTCTGGCGTGCGCTGCAAAAACTGTTCAGAGTTATACGTACATATATGGTGTAAGAAGAAAATGTTTATCTTAAATAGTTCTACAAAAAAAGCCCGTGAAAAAAATTGCCTATATTTAATGTTTAAGCCATTAACGCCAAAATAGTGAACCATTATCAAAACGGGAACAGGAAAGAGAAAGGAAACGGGATACATCTTAAAACATTTGCACAATAAGATAAATCACTAGTGGTCTCAATCTAACACAGAATTCTGTACAATAACGATGGATTATTTTAGATTTTAATTCAATAGCGAAATTTACGCTTACTTTCAATGACATCGAGAGCCGAAAAAGAGCGAACAATGTTGCCAACTACATTTACAGACTATTGAGAATAAAGATATACGACAAAAACCATAGACAAAATGACGATCAAGTTATAATGCCGGCGCCTCACTCTAGCTTCGCTTGGTTGAACATATTTTTGATCACTGACTGTACAAAGTTTTGTAGAGATATCTAAAAAAAAGCAAAATGTGCCACCTAATTGATATAAAATATGCTAACATTGAGGATGAAAAAAACTTTATTCAATTACATAAAATATGCTAGATATTGGCAGCAATACAAATGTATTTTGCTTCGCCAATATATCAACCAAGTCTTCATCAAAAAGTGCACAAATATTTGTAGCTATAATGTAGCGATGGCGTAAATTTTTATTCTTAATCTGTGTTTTATTGGCACTCTATGAACGTTTGTTTTTTGTTGACTGTTGTCAACTGTCAACTTGTGACCATGTCAATTTTATTAAATGTTGATTATTGAGTAAATAAATTACAAGCTGAATTCCTTGATCCTTCGTATCATTTGCGTTGCTGTATTTATTTGGTATTAAGTTATAAATGCTTTGAATGTTATATGAAATGACATAAAATAATTGCTTTTTATACTAGACAACATTATGTGAAAGATTGTTTATAGTTGATAGATTTCTTACGAAAATGGATATACCAGTACAAATAGCTATAAGGCTTAAGCCCCCGAGTATAGCTGATTCTTTACAATGTATATTTAGTAATCCAGTAACACAAATAGTAATTACCGAGAGTGGCCAAACGTTCCATGTCAATAGGGCTTTACCAGTGGATTGTACACAAGCCCACCTGTTTAACTCTTTTATGATACCGCAAATAAATTGCTTTTTGGATGGCTGCGACACTTCTGTTATTGTTTTTGGACAGCCTAAGTCTGGGAAAACTTATACATTATTTGGTTCAGGTAAGTGCACTTAAAAATACGATACTTATGTTATTTCGTAAAATATTTATTAAAACAGTAACAGGATTTGCTATAATATAATAATCAATATTAAGTGTGTGTGGAGTTTGTTAAAAAAATAATAATTTTTCTGCAGGTTTTGAATGTATACACAGTGAATGTGATCAAGGAATAATTCCTCGTTTCCTGTCAGAAATATTTCATCGCTTAGGTCAATTGCCTGAAAGGGAATATATATTACATATAACATGGATGCAAGTAGTGAATAACAATATTTTTGATGTTTTGGGAGCTGGTTTAGTGAGATGCACCAATGTGGAAGAAGCTTTCCATTATCTTCAATTGGGGTGGATTTTAATTATACTACTAACTTTCCTAACCTTAATTAATCCCTATTTATTAGGAGAGTATAACTAATAAGACAATGAGTCTTAAGTTTTTCACAAAATGCTAAAACCCCCTTAGAAATTTAATAAACTCAGTGATCTCAACGCGGGTTACCTACTATATAGGTATATATATGTAAAAAAAAGCGGGGCTACATAGATAAAATTTGGCAAGAAGTTAGTTTATAGTTAGATACATAGGCTAAGTAAGGGTTCTTCGATAGGGCTAGATTAAAGAAGTCCAAGGGCTCTTATACATTTTGCGTGGACGAAGTCATGGGAAACAGCTAGGATTTACTAGTATATATTTCTTTAAAGAATTAATTCCTATACATTAAAGTATGCCTAATATTCTCGCTAGATGTCCTCCAGTGCAAATATCTTTTAAAATGATCTATAAAAACTGAAGAGTTTGTTTGTCTGAACACGCTAATCTCCGGAACTATTGGTCTGATTTGAATTCTTTTTTTTCAACGTTAGATAGCCCATTTATCAAGGTAGCTTATAGGCTATATACCATCATGCTAAGATTAATAGGAGCAAAATGCCAATGAAGAATGTTTCGAAATCGGCGGTTTTTTCCCCCCTTTTGAGAGTTTCAGCATATGAGAGGGTCAGCATATGTCTTTTAAGGTTGGTTCCCCATAACGTTAACCAAATTTGTTCTAAAATAATGGATTTATTTGCAAAGGTGTTTTTATAAACATGATATTGATCCTCATCCAAAACCAATTTTTTAAACCCCTAAGTGATAAAAGTGGTCCACGCGGACAAAATCGCGGGATACATCTAGTTTGTAATATAAGTACAATACTCTAGCGTATTAACAATTCCGTTTTTTTTTTTTCAAATTGAAACATCATACAAATTGAATTAAAGCTAAAACCATATATCGCCCGCAATAACGGGCTGTCGTTCAATGACATTTTAACTGAGCCGCACAAACGGAAGCGAGATTCGATCTGAGCTCGAATAATAGCCGAATAATTATATTACACGAGCGACTTGCCACGTACACTGGTTTTAAGCCGGCCACACATGTACCGGCGTCGTATCCAACTCTCGGACACAACGGGGAAGTAGTAAAAACTAGCTGTGATAAGGTACTTTTTTGTACGTATTTGATATGACTGAGGATCCTTCTTTTTTGTCTTGACAAGGGCATGCTCATTTCTTAACGGCCGGCAGCGCATTTGCGAGCCTTCTAGAAGCACAGTTATTGAAAAACATCTATGGTCACTCAGGTAAATCGTGCGCCTATATGTTTGCTTTAAATATGTTTTTTCCCTGCTAGTAGATGTTTTCTCATTGTTGCCATAGGCCTCGACTCATTTAAGGGCTTCGGCACTTTAACATGAATTCCTGGAAGTAATCAAACAGGAAATTAAGAACTTGGCGTTATATTTTTGACAATTTACACAATATCTTTGTAATTTATAGCCTGTGTTATTCTAATGTGTAAACTAATTATTGTAAAGTTTTATTAAAATCCATTCAGTAGTTTTTCCGTGAAAGAACGTCAAACATACATCCATATGTTAGTTTTGTAATTTGTATAAATACTAGTTAGTTTTGTAATTTGTATAAATACTAGCTAGTTTTGTAATTTGTATAAATCTCTGTTTTAATTAATTAAATATTATTGTTATTAAAATAAACTGAATATTTGTATTAGGAAGGTTTTAATAGAAGACATTTTGTAAAATTACCCAATAATTTCTGGTATCCATTGCCGGATATATTTTCCGTAGAAGACGGAATTAATCAAATTTTAATCATACAAAATCGTTTAATGTTTGTTTAAGTATAGATGTAAGATAGATTATGATGGCAACATAAACTTTCCTTTACTAATTAGCTTATAAACAAGTAAATAACGTTAAATTGTTTGTTTGTAACGTTTAGATACAACTCTATTCTCTGCTAACGACCGTGTATATCAGAGGTTGGCAACCTTTTGAGTTGGAAAAGTAAAAAATTACAATTTATAAAAGTTCAAAGTTTAAGAAGCCGCAGAAAATTTTCTTGCCAAGAAAAGTACTTGCATAAATAGAGTTTTTTGAAGAAAAACATTTATCTTTATTCGTGTACAATTACGGAACCCTAAAAAGGTACCTTCTGGTAATGTAGCTGTTTATGGGCAGTGTTAATCCTTTAGACCATGTGCCCCTAGCCTCATTAAAAAAAAAAATCGAAATAAAAACAAAATTAACGCGGAAAAAGTCGCGGATACGCCGAGTCTCTTAAACGATAGAGAAAGCTTCTCAACAGAATCAAAGTTCAATTACTCATTGAAAACAAAACCTGGAAGTGAAGGTAGATGTCCATTAGATAAATATGACGGCTTCATTCCCTGTTTAAAACTAGTAGTACCTCGTGGCTTCGTCTGCGGGATTTCAGTACTTTTGTTACATTTTGAGGGTTTTATCTATTTGTGAGGAACCTTAACTATTTAGCCAAAAGCAAAGTGGCCTATGTTCCTCCTTCTAGAATCAGCTATCTACCTGTAAAAGTCCCGTCCAAACGGCTCAGCCGATTCTGAGATTACCCGGAACGGACAAACAGGCGATAATGTTTTAATTTGTGTTTTTGTTTTGGATATCCCATATATAGTCATACTAGCTATGCCAGCGACTTCGTCCGCCTAAAATTAGATTAAAAAAATAGATTCAATTTTAGCACGATAATATTATTATAGCCTATAGCCACATTCTCGAAAAATGGGCTATCTCGCACTGAAAGAATTTTTGATATCGGTCCAGTCGTTCCTGAGATAGCGCGTTCAAGCAAACAAACAAACTCTTCAGCTTTATATGTGAGACTTCCCGGTGGCCTAAACTCGTCATTAAGGGCCGGCAGCACATCTACTGGCCTTCTGGTCGTGCAGATGTCCATGGGCGCCGGTAGGCACTGCGATGGCTGCTGCCTGCTCGTCTGCCCCCGTGTAACATAAAAAAAAACCAGGTCCGATTTGAAATTTCTTTTAGTGTTAGAAAGCCTATCGAGGAAGGCTATAGGCTAAATATCATCATGCTAAAATTGATTTTTTTTTAACTAATTTTACGCGAACGAAATCGCGGGCAAAGCTAGTAATAAATATATTAATATGTGAAGCGAAAATTTCATACAAACCAGTCAAAAAGTTTGCAATATACGACAGAAATCTGTTCATTGTGATAGTGTATTGAATGAAGTAAATAAAGCATTTGATATAGAGTAAACTTCAGAAAAGAACTTATTGAATTCTAATTCCAAACATCTGCATCTGTTTATCGGGGAACCTATTTGGCTTGGTACCGACTTCAAAACATCAGTAGGTGTCTACTAAATCGTACGAAAGCACTTATTATTTGTTTGCCTTTTAGTTCGTTGGTGTTCTAGGGTTCCTGTAAGGACAATTTTTAAAACAGTTGCTAACGAGTTAACGAGGATCGACTCTTCCGAATCAGTGGTAGCTTTTAAAATATTTGTCGATTCTAAAGAGCTTGTAAAAATCTTCTTAAAATAACATATAATCTGAATTAAACATCAAACGTCCGTCAAAAGGTCTATTTTCAAATCAAATTTTACAAGCTTGGTTTCACATAATAGATTTTCTGCTTATGTTTCTGCAATAACTTGATTGTCTAATAATAAAGTTATTTAACAAATACCTAACTATATTATCTTTATCAGATCCGATACTCTTCCATATAATGCTCTTGGCCACTTTTACTTGAAAGTGGTTTTCTTTTTATATATATAAATAATTTATTACGTTTTCAATGTAAAGGGCATCCAACTGTCAAATTTACAGATTTGTAGCTCCATGGTTTATTCTAAGCGTTGATAAATAAATCAGGATAAGTAATAATATTTATAAGAAGCCACAAATAATATAATTTATTTTGTATCTTGTTTTGCTAACTCTCATTAGGCCGTTGCCCTGCGTAGGAAGTTTTATACAACTGCTGAGATCTGCCCCTCGGGAGCTTAAAGGTTACAGGAGTGACGTCATCACTTCGGGGGTCGTGCACACGTACTATGATACCGGTGTTTAATTACACGCTAGCTACCGTCCGTAACTTGGTCCTGGCGTTCATTGTTCAATTCAATTTAACCTAATTATAACAAATATTTAAGGTGTCAGGCGCTTAAAAATTATAATTTAATATTGCGGGAGATAATAGCTCAACGGTATAAGGTATGGACTGAAATCCGCAAGGTACCCGGTTCAAACCCCACCGCCGTTGGGGTATTGTATTCTGCAACGCACATTGCCTAGGGCTCTCGCGTTCGTAGTCATTCGTGCATAAATAAATAATCGTAGTTACAACATTACAAGTATTCAGGTGTTAGTAAGTACATGAGACTCTAATTAGAGGTCAGAAGCTAAGGTCTCATCCTCCAAAAAGTGAATTACGTCTTACTGTCCTGGGATCTTCGTCTAATTAATCAAGAAAATAGTGACATAGCTCCCGAACTAGGTCACTGTCGTTCTGCAGCTAAATAATGTATATTATTTTCTCGTCCGTCGTGTTTTTTTTAGAAATACCAGTGAATGTATGTACAGATAATAAATTAAAAAAAAAACTCTAAAACTATCAGGTAATCAGTGACGAGGTACGCTATTTTATGACATTTTTACAATGGAAAAACTGACGTAGCGTCATAAACAACCCGCGCCGACTATCGACAGACTCGTATCGTAAAAAGTGACGACAATCACTAACTATATAGCCCTACGGCCGGCAAAAAATTACCTCGCGAATAGTTATTAGGCTTGGTCTGCACTAGCAACATTTCTTTTAAAAATAAAAATCTTAAATACAATGACATACACAGAGGAAACATTTGGAAAAAAATTTTAAGCCTACGGCCGGCGAAACATTACCTCGCGAATAGTAATTAGGCTTAGTCTAGACTAGCAACATTTCTTTTAAAAATAAAAATGTTAAGTACAATTGCATAGACAGACGAAGCATTTCGAAAAAGTGACACAATAACTAGGCAATATAGGCATACGGCCGGTAAAAAATTAGCGCGCGAATACCTGTTGCGCTTGGTGTACACTAGAATATCTCCTTTGTAAATAAATAACAAAGAAATACAGGTAAATGACGCGTATCGTAAAAAGTGACAACAATTACTAACGTCACCTTAAGACAGGAAAATTGTACCCCGCGAATAGATGTTTATTAGGGTTAGTCTACACTAGCAGCATCAACTCTGTTCAGAATGTTACAGACAGAAAGAGAAACTGATAGAATCAGGCGCTACTTTGCGAAAATCCATGACTTGCATAAAATACTAAACTACTTTGCTTAAATCCGTGAATTAAATTTAATTCCGCGAATTTAATTTAAGCAAAGATGTTTAACATCTCATGCACGACAGAAAGAGTGTGACTGTGATATGGCTCCTATCAGAAACATTCATAAAACGTAAAAATATTTTTAAGACTGTTTCTATTGTCCTTTTTTGTCCTTATTTCTAAATATAATAAACAAGAGATACTTAAAGACTTATAGAACTGGCATCAAAAAACAACATCAATATTGTTTTAATATAAATATCGCTAGTGTACACCATGCTCAAAGTTGAAAGGGTTCTCGCCGTATAAACCATCCTTGGATTTCAACAAACATTTAAAAAAAGTATTGGTAAAATTGGTCCACGCGTTGTTTAGGCTTTCTGCGGTGGTATTCGCATAATTTTATTCGACGTATCAAAGCGATGTGAGTTCTGAAGCCTTTATAGTATGTATTTCGATCGCTGGAATTCCTAACATCGCTGAATAGCTTTCGGGATCGTTCAACAGACAGAGAAGACATTCTATACACGCTTCGTCTAATTAGTGAATATAATTTAATCGTTTATTTTGAGCTCGTAGTCTAAATTCTCAGATTTTTTTGCTGCATTGCAAAGTGTCTTTTAACAAGGCAACATCCCTGCCTCCTATTTATTTCTTTCTTTTTTTATGTTACACTCTTGTAACATAAAAAACTTAGCTGCTCGTTTGCCTCTGCAAACGAGCAATCAGGAGGCAGCTAAGTGCCTACTAACGCTCATGGACATCTGCACGACCAGGAGGCAAGCAAATGCGTTGCCGGCTTTAATGACTAGTTTAGGCCACCGGGAAGTTTAACCGAACGAAAAGCGACAATAATACCATCACTTGACGTGACAGTATTGCCGCCACTTCACGCCGATCCTACGTGAAAAAGAGGTATCCAGGCGCGCCGGCCCAATTCAGCTGCAAACGTGGCTTTTTGTTAAAGTAGTACAAACTTTTAGTTAAAGTAGTATTTCGTAGTATTGATTATGTATTGATGATTTAAATAGAATCAATACTGAGTATTTTTAACTCGCCCTACAGCCACATCCTCTGCAATCTAAGGTTACTGGTACTAGACCGAGATAACGCTAGGAATAAAAAGATGGCTGATCATTCTAAGCAGTAAAAAGTTCAGATCTCGCGAAGTGTTTCTCTTCAAAGTGATCAGTCAATTACTAGATGTTTTAATAAAAAATCTTTCAGAATGGTGTGGAGAAGGTCAATTTGTCTGTGCAAATGCTAGGCAATGCGTGGATATGACCAAAGTGTGTGATGGGACTCCGGACTGTCCTCTCGGCGATGATGAAAAGAGCTGCGTTGCGTTGGGTGACAATATAGAAGACAATGAAGTTATACCTTACAATGAGGAAGGTAACTGATATATTATTTTGAATGTCTACTATTTAATTTTGACCTGATCTTTTAGTAAATCCTAAATGTGCGTAAATTCAAAATTCCTCCAATTCCAATGCCGGAGTCAGACATTTGAATAATCATTTCAATGATCATGTAGTCTGGCCGAGGACTTTGTGTAACTTCACAAAGTTTTGTGGAACTTTGTAGACTTCAAGGACAAAAATGTACAAACACTTTGAGCTGTTTGGCTCCGCTATTATGACATACCCTAAATGTTTTCATTGTAAATATACTCTATAACAGTCCTATGACTTTCGATAACAATTTCATTAAAATCAAATTAAAGCTTCCAAAGATTAAAAAAGAAAAAATTTTAAATATGGTTAATAATAACTAAATAAAAAAACATAAAATGTGTGCGTGTGCTTGTGTGTGTGTGTGTGCGCGCGCGTGTGTGTGTGTGTGTGTGTGTGTGAGTGAGTGAGTAAGTGAGAGAGTGTGAATTGATGTGTCAGCTAGAATAAATATGAAAAACATTTTTTTAAATGTACATTGTGCTAGACTTAACAGCTTTTATTTTTTTGTTTACAACGAAATTATTTTATTTGATAATTAATATACATAATAAAAAAAACTACATCTAATTTAAACTAAAAAGTAAAATAAACATAACATAAAAATATATAATATCAAAACAAATAACCATCATTTTTTTAATTAGTCCAAAATATGAATTTGAAACAAGACATAGGACCAAATACCGGGAGAAAGTAGCGCGCAGCAGCTAGTCTTAAATAATGCACACTTCTTTTGACCCACACTAACAAAACGATGTTTTGAAAATATTAAACAAAAACACTCGAACGGAGAAAAATTCAGGTGGAAATGGAAAACCAAATGTATTTTCTTCAGATGTTTTTCTTTAGTGTATTGCAGAGAAGACGCGGTTTTAAAAGAAACTGAAATATCATTTCTTGTAATAAAACAGAGTAATTGAAAAATAGCTCAGACCTCTCACTGAAAAGGACCTTTAAAGAGCGTTCTCACAAGACAACAGAATATACACAGAAGATAAATTTAATATAAAAGTCAAGAAAACATTAAATTATTTTATTCACTGGGAAAATCATTATCTTTTCATTTATCCATGGTAGAGACCTGATGATCCTCTTTCAAGGAGAAATTCTTCTTCTTCCTCCTAGCTTTATACTGTTTTAGTACGCGTCCGATAAAATAGCAGTCGATGTGACTGTGGGGCGATTTAAGATGACCTATTGCCGTCTGACGTCATCCCTAGAACCCCAACAATCTCTACAATGAATAAATTCAGTGAAATTAATTGGGACCCACAGTTTTACGTGCCTTCTGAAACACGAAGGAGGTCGGATATTTGAAAACCCAGTGTTAATTGATCCCCCATCTATCACCGGGTCGCAGTAAGAAATGCTTCACCTAGCGATCGATTCAAATGCCAACCACTGAGTAAGCTACAACCTCTTCGACTTAAAGCACGTTAAATCATTATTTGTTATTCATTTAAAATTTAAAAAAAGAATACCAAACTATCAATACAGTAATGTGCATTGATGCCAGTATAGCTTTCTAAATACAGCGAAGAAAGTTATATACTTGTCACAAATTCCCCAAAAGTAACGCCTCTACCAATTATTCAAACGGCAAAAGGTCGCGGCCCAATAATGGGTCACTAATTCCAAAATACGTTCAAGTACAGGTTAAAAATAAATATCCATCGACAAATCTATTTCTATTATTTTATACATATGAAAAGAGGCAAACAGGCAGTCGCTTAGCCCGAGTAACTACTGTCACCCCTGGGCAACTGTTGCCGCAACGCGAACGAAGTTATTAATCAACGTTATCAAATCCCGAAATCAAAGATGGCGCCTCATTCATCGCGTGCCAAAGTTTGTTTCGCTAATTCACTTTCGTGGTTATTGAGATGTATGGAATTTTGTAATTAAATAGAGACCTAAATCTCGCTCTAGTTTCTAATAGGATCAAACTATATAATAGTATACAGATGACCTGCCTGTTTGCCCAAAACTGTGAAAATTTACAATATTTGCGTGTGTTTTCTAAATTATCCTTCTAAGTAGCGCTAACGCGGTCTAGTCCATGGTCAGCATAAATTGCAGAGGATATGGCTAAGAGGTGAGTTTATATGGCTGACTGCCGTCTGACGTCATCCCCGGAATCCCCACAATCTCACGACTAATATCATTCAGCGACATTTATCAGGACCCACTAATTTACGTCCTTCCGAAACAGGAAGGTCGGGTATTTAAAATACTAATGTTAGAATTGGTCACCAGCTTATCACCCGACCGGCCGCCGCGGTAAGAACTGCTTAACCTAGCAATCGACTCAAATGTCGGTCACTGATTAAGCTACGACCTCATCAAATCACGTTAGGTATTAGTTTTTTATAAAAAAGTTAATTCTAAGAGATGAACATAATGACGTCATTAATAAAAAAGATTATCTCTTCGCCAGATATAATCAGATATCAGGAACTTTATTTGTTGTATAAAATTATAATTAAATATGTCAAAAAAATAATTAAGAAATAAAATTAAAATACAGTAACAAATTAGTATATAACAATGATAGCTATAATTAAATGTAGATATAGTAATTAAAATTAAATGCAATTATTGAAAGTAAAAATTTATCTTCAAGAAATATATTGCCAAATAGACCATAACATCTATACGTAATATATGAAGCTGAAGAGTTTTTTTGTTTGTTTATTTGAACGCGCTAATCTCAAGAACTACTGGTCCGATTTGGAAAATCCTTTCAGTGTTAGATAGCCCATTTATCGAGGGATAAATGGGCTATTATCATGCTAATATAGAATTATTTTTTTTTGCCTAATTTTACGCCAACGAAATCGCGGGCACAGCTAGTTGCATATAATACTAATTCAGCGCTTGTCAGCACACATATATTCGTAGACTGAGCAAAAACTTTCAATTAACCGCCATATTAGTTAGCTTTCTCCTAAATTGGTTACCCCTTGTACTGACGTCATTAAGAGGACAGCAGTTACTGCGCTGGTAGAATTCCTAATTAACATAAACATGGCGGTCTTTATTGACATTTCCATCAACAGAAGATGACATAGATTATTCTTTGCAGAGGTAATTTATTGATTTTCTGTCGACTACATAGATGTAAGCGTTATAAAATGTACTCAACGATGGAAAGGGACTCGTATGTACCTAGGAACCAAGTAGTTCATATTTTTCACAGCATTTTATTACTGTAATTTTATATTATCAAGCTAGTCTAGGTTAATTATTTTATGTTGTTTTTATTTTTAACATCAACAACATTAATAAATAAACAACTGTGTTAAAATTGTATTTATAACTACATCGAAATATCAGAACTTTGCCAAAATTGCTACTAACTAATTAGGACACTTACCACAATGCTGTAGAAGTAAAAACATAGAAGTTTAATTAGTACAGTACAGTAGGCCTTGCACGAACATTAGCCTAAAACATTTCTATCCTAAGTAGACAAAATGACTTTACATAGGATGAAAATGTTCGTGCTAGGCCCACAAACAATAATTCAGTTTTTATTTAAATAATAAGGGCATCGCCTCGCTTCGCCGGATTTAACTCTGATTTAGGACGAGCGCTGTATTGACAGCTAGGTCATTATATTGATTTTTCAAAACCTATTGAAAAACGACCATTTTTAAAGAGTAACATGTGAATGAAGGTATAGATCCTACAATTTTTTCGTCACTACATTACTCGAACTTTTCTCCTAGATTTTGTGCCCATTAAAAAGTAGACCCATTGCCTGCCAGAACTTTCTGCTTTTTTGAAATCGGTTGAAAATAACCGCAAGGCAAGCTAGCTTGCCTAAAGCAACTACGTTACAAATTTTGTTAAACAATTCAGACTCAAACTCACGACGTCTGATGTCTTTATTCACTTCTAGAATGTTCACTATTGTGGATGTCGTAAGATGTGACAAGAATAACTAAAGTAGAGATGACATTTATTACTAGCCGAGCAAATGCACCCAAATTCAGTTTATATTTAGGCAGTAAGTGCCGTACATCGTCTCGCCTGATATGAATCTAATTTACCCCTATATTGAATCCACTGTATAGGACACTAGTTTTTGCCCGCGACTTCGTCCGTATAAAATTAGGTAAAAACTTTAGCGCGATGATAAATATAACCTATAATAACCTACCTCGATAAGTGGACTCTCTAACAATGAAAGAATTTTTCAAATCGGACGCGTAGTTCTTGAGATTAGCGCGTTCAAGCAATCAAACAAACTCTTCAGCTTTATATATTAGTATAGATTATTAATTCGTCTTAAAAATGTAACATTTCTAATGACACCTCAATAGATAATACAAATGTTACGCTACATGTTATGATGATTATTTTGACCAAACTTTGATATGTCATTTCTATACTGTCTGTTTCTATATGTGCTTACTGACTTTACAAACTAATTGCACACTAATGCTGTATCTATCTATATTAGTATTAGAAATAGAAATAAAAAACTGGTTGTATGTAAAGTCGGTTCACGGACGATAGTTTTATGTGATAACACCGAAAGCTTAGGCCAATCGTGCCTCTCTATCGCTTGTTTCGCGCTCTCGCTTGCATGCTCGGCTCAGGGGGAACGGCTGTTTGTCGAACCAAATGAATTGGAGTATGTGGTCAGTACATAATAAAAACCGGGCAAGTGCGAGTTAGACTCGCGCACTGAGAGTGGTTCCTTACCATCACGACATACTTTACAAGGTTATTTCAAGATTTATACCTTTCATAGAATTTCCTTTAATTTGACAAAATCACCGACATTTCTTTTTTGTGGTGATAGTAAAAATTTACCGTTTTCAGAATTTTTGCCTATATTTGTATTTCAAGACACATTCTTTTGCCAAATTATATGATTCTCGGTCTTCGGGAAGTACCCTATAGGTTTTGCTTCCCCTTTCGAATTTACCAGTATAGGAAAAGTGACATACATAATTGACCATACCTTTCCATTGCCTGAACCTAGAGGGTTTATTTTGTCACAGCTTCAAGGGATCATAGACCTCTGTGATTGGTATAAATTTCAGCTTTATACCTGTATGCATTTCTGAGATAAATAATCTGGACGGACAGACATATAGACAAATAGACAATGCCACAACAAATTTTAAGTTTTCGTATTTTTTCCTCTATTTGTACTAGAAGATATAGCTTCTAGCACAAATAAAGGACTTCATTGAATTCAAAATTTCTTTATTCTAGGGCAACTTGAAGTATCCAATAGGTTTTAGTTCCGTATGCCAATGTATGAGGAATGGGATATAGACGACCATATTTTTTAATTATATACACTTGGAAAGTTGATTTTTCCACAGGTTCAAGGATACGCAGACCTCAGTATTTAGTGTTAATTTCAATTTTGTTAATAATAACATAAGTAACAAACAGAGGGACAACGAAGTGCTCCTATAAGGGTTTCTTTTTCCTTTGGAGGAAATGAACCCTAAACATTCCGCAAATATTCCGCATGGATGAACAATTAATTAAATCTATAAATTTTATCTATAAATACCTGCAATGCTTTGGTATCAATTAACTTTTGTACAAAATTAAGTTAATATTTTCATTTTTCAAGTCTCGAGAGTTGCCTCGTTATTTGTTTATTTATTAATTATTTATTATTTCCAACGCTGTTATAATATTTTCTTCCCTTAAGCTCTTACTTATTAGCTTATTTTAATAATATTATGATTGCTCAGAATTGCTTCAACATTCATTTTCTCTCCGCTCTAATGCAAAATTTATTTTCTTCCAACTACGCAGTAATTTTATCATTAGTTAGGCCTTTTCTGCTTAGAACTAAAACAGTGATTTAATGTTGAATGATATTTCATTACTGCATTGTTTTTATTTTCATATAAATTTTGTCTCCAGGAGTTGGATCTTGCTTTTTAACTGTTCGATAACTATTTAGATGCACTACGGGTACGTGACCTTTAAGCCTTAATATACTTTATTTATATAACTTAAAATTTGCAATTTTATATCAATTTATTGACTATAAGACTAACTATTATTTATTGTACCCGTGAATTTTATGTTTTCTTTAAATCTTCGAAATTTAGTAAATTATTATTTTTGGTTCTTCTGACTCAAAAGGTTGCCTACCCCTGGTCTATAGCCGTTGGGATCATTATTCTTTAGAAATAGTTCGTTTGCTCCCTTTACATAAGAAATTCGCCCTCAGACTTCCATAAAGTATCAAATACACTGTGTCAAACATATATGCATATACAAGAGTGTCAAGAGTCAAACATACGATTTCACGATTGCGTTTATTTATTACTAGCTATACCGCGCGACTTCGTCCGCTTGACTAAAGTGATTTTGTTAATTTTGCGGCTTCTCTTTTTTGGTGCGGAATCCTAATTGTTTTTCTAAAAGTAAAGTAACATTAGCTATCTACCAGTGAAAATCCCGATGAAATCAGACCAGCTGTTTCGGAGATTACCTAGAACAAGTAGACAGATATATAGACAGACAAAAATGTTTAACCTTGTGTTTTGTTTTAGATATCATATTGTGTATAGCTAAATGCACTATTTCTACTAATTACATATATAATCATATGTAATTAGTAGAAACAGTGCAATTAGTTATACACAATATGATTCTTTAAAATATTATATTTATTATTTTATGTACAGCACTAGTAAACTAGTACTACAATAATAAGGCATTTATATAGCGAGATACATTTTACGAAGCTGCTATGAGAGAAAACATTGTGAGTTAGAGATAATAACTTGGTCCGTGAACTTAAGTGGCTCTGGAAGCTGTAGAAGAAAAGAAAATAGATTATTAAAGTGGTACTATAATGCGATCGTCCCGGTGGGACATAAATCAAGTCGGATTTAAATTCAATAGTTTAAGACCACTACGTAGATTTATTGCAATTGCTTTAATATTATAACAGTATATTACTAGCTGTTCTTATCACTTAGGGATTTAAAAATAGTTTTAAGATAAGGATATGTCATGTTTAAAAAAACACCTTCACAAATAGTGCATTATTTTAGAACAAATTTGGTTAGTATAAAAATGTCATGGTGAGCCAACCTTAAAAGATCGCGGACTTACTGAGTCAATATTAGTTGTGACATTGTGTATATTCCGGGGATGAGTTTAGACGGCAGTTGGTCATCTTAACTCGTCCCAAAGCCACGTCATCGGCAGTTTAAGCCTACCCTGCCGTACCATAATAACATTAGAAAGCAGAACAGAAGCCTTTTTATAACAGTATTAATATAGTACGATATACTTTACAACTGAAATAACTGCTTTTGATAAATTATTGACTGGCCCGTTAGCGCAGTGGGCAGTGACCCTGCCTCTGTCCGGGGGTCGTGGGTTCTATTCCCACCTCGAGTCTGGGTGTATTATCCATATGTATGTAATTATATATTTCTAGAAAAAAAAATATTTGTGTATAACACGGGTCCCACTGTTTTACGTGCCTTCCGAAACACGGAGGAGGTCGGATATCAAATATAAACCAGTGCTAGAATGGGAAATAAAAATACAATTATTCTGTAATGTCTCAATGTTGGGTCATTCCTCCCAGTTTCAGACCACTCTTCTTTATCCTTATCTAGCCCAATCCCTTCTTTACTGCAAAGTATCCAAATGAACACACGCCAATAAACCTTTATTTTTGGCAATTAACCTGTTATATTCGTCAAAATGCAATACTTTGACTTTACTTAAAGTAACCTTAGCTGAGGAAAAACAATAACCTTGGACTTTGCTAATGTATTTTAACTTTAACTTCACCTAAAAATGTTCTCCAAACTATCCATTGCTAACCCCTGTCCGGTATCGGAACGGTCGGCAGCTAATGAAAGCAAAACATCTCACTCAGGATCCTCATGAATAATGCATGATCCCGAACAATCAGACGTGTTTTCATTATAGTAACTACAATATTTGCATCTGGAAACAAATTCGCTTTTTGGATTATGCCACTTTATTATTCCACTCGTGTATTTCGTATAGGGTTACCGATTTGAGAACCGTGGCGTTATAGGATAAACGATGTAACGCAGACCGATCTAGCTATTTAGCCTATATCGTCTCTTAGCGAAAACAACCCGACTAAAACGTGTACAGAACGCTTGTGCCCGTTTCTGTTTTCATATACCTCCAAGAACCTATGTAACACCTTATCTTAATGATCATGGATTACTAAAGATGAGAGCTAGGAGGGTGGTCCACCTTGCGTCAATCCTTTTTAATATTTTTAAAACTGGGAACCCTGAATACCTCTATAATAAATTTGAGTGGCTGAATGACAAGAAGGGAAATCGCTTAAGAAGCTGTAGGAATTTGCTTGGTATTCCACGCCACTCATCAGCTAGTTTCAGAGGTTGTTTCAAATATGCAGCAACACGGTGTTGGAATAACATTCCTCCACCTATCCGGGATTTAGTAAGCAAGAATAATTTTAAAGTTAAGTTGAAAACCTTTTTATTAAATAAACAAACTGAATATGAAAACTGCGCATGTGATACAACAATCCTATAGTGTTTTATTATTTGTTTTTGATTTGATTTTATTTTTTTGTTTAATCCGTTATTGTTGTTTTTAGATATCTTTCTTTTTGTTTGTTTTCTTCTTTTTTATTGTAATTATATGTGAATACTTGTATTTTTTTTAATGTAACAAATTATCAGAAGGCGTGTAACCGAATTTTGCATCACCTTAGTGCAATTGTGGCGTCGCTCGTAGTTTGGGTCGCAGCTGAAAATCAGTGTCGTGTTTTTGTTTTGCGTCTCACGCAAACTTAGCACGCTTAAAACTGAGCTGTACACCCTTTTCACGAGGTAGTGCAGACAGTTTAGTTAAGTTAGTAAGTAGTGTATTCAAGTTGCATTAATGAAGCATTACACCGATTTTCCCTCGTATTCATTCGCGGATTAAAGCAAAGTAGTTTAGTTTGTCATGCATGTCATGGATTTCCGCAAAGTAACGCCTGATTCTATCAATTAGCTGAAGAGTTTGTTTGTTAGCTTGAATGCGCTAATCTCAGGAACTACTGGTCCGATTTAAAAAATTCTTTCAGTTTCGGATAGACCATTTATGGAAGCAGGCTATATATAACTTTAAAATAGAAGCTATTTTATTTACCTACTTTTAAGCGGATGAAATCGCGGGCACTCCTAGTTTTAATATAAGCGTCACTACTAAATATATTACAGTGTACAATAAATTGATCGTCATTATTGAAAGTATTTGTATAGAAAAATATATTAAATAATGACGATTTTATTTCAATTCACATGTTTTTAACTTGGGAATATAGAGTTACTACAATTTACGTGGGAGCGTTATAGTTCAATACTTAAAGCAAAGGTGTCTTTTTATTTGCATAGAAAAATATATTAAATAATGACGATTTTATTTCAACCCACCTGTTTGTAACGGTATACTATGAAGTTGGGAATATAGAGTTACGACAATTTACGTGGGAGCGTTATAGTTCAACACTCGAATTCGTCCTTTTATGGAAATCAACGGATTATATGAAATTAATTAGACTTTTTATAAAGATAACAAGGCGCAAAGGGGCTGATGGTTTACATGGATGACTAAACTACCAGAAGACTTGCAGGTGCGTTGCTGGTCTCAAGGAATGAGTGTGCTCTTTTCTCGATGGCTGAAGAAAGAAAAGCCAATATTAGTTGAAAATTCATGTTCGAGAAACTGATTTGACACTACGAACGATTTTATCAAGATGCGAGGTTTAGGGCTATGAGTTTGCTCTTACTTCTGGCCTGTTAAGAGGCCCTTCTAAGAATGACCCTTATTTAGGCCATAGTATAAAACTGTAGCAAAACACGTCTCATGGTCGTGAGAGGATCGGAAGGCTTATAAGAGGATTAGACGCGGTAATAAGGTTTGCGCCGCTCTCTTGGTTAGGTCAAGTAGGGCTTACATTTTTGTTGAAACCCAAGTAGACTGTACGGGTCAGTGTTAGATTTCTTTCTTAGTCAGCTGTTTGCCTATATTCTACTTGACAAAATGGGTTTAAGAGCTTTAATACAAAACCCAAGTAGACTGTATGGGTCAGTGTTAGATTTCTTTCTTAGTCAGCTATTTGCCTATATTCGACTTGACAAAATGGGTTTAAGAGCTTTATTACAAAACCCAAGTAGACTGTATGGGTCAGTGTTAGATTTCTTTCTTAGTCAGCTTTTTGCCTATATTCGACTTGACAAAATGGGTTTAAGAGCTTTAATACAAAACCCAAGTAGACTGTATGGGTCAGTGTTAGATTTCTTTCTTAATATTATAGCAAATGACCCGGTCGGTTTTGTAAATGTAAACAAATGAAGGTCTGTGTTGAATTAGAAATATATGGGACGCGAGATAAAGTCATGTAACTGGGTCTAGGACCAAAGGACGCTGTTAGATTAAGGTCTTAATATGGGATACTGAGGACATGGTTTGACATATTTTTACATATTGACGGTTTAACTGACATCAGTGACAAAAAATGTCTAATTTTCTGTCAAGTTGGAGATCTGATTGACGACGCAGCGTTTTAACAGTTAAGGCTACTTTGATCTTTTATGAAACCCTGCTCTGCTCAGGCTTTGGTGGTCGCTAACCAACAGGTAGAACTTGTCCTATTTGAAAAAACAAAAAACTGTGGCCCCCCGGGAGTGCCGGCAGAACTAAAAAAAATCGGCCGACGTAACGGTAACAGTGTCAGTCAAAGAGTTTTCACTTCAAAAAGGCTCTATTTATCAGTGACGTGGGCCGGTAGGTAAGTCTTATCACCGCTCCAAACGGCGTGACAGATTTGATTAGTTCGACACACCACCGCAATCCGAAATTACTTACCGTATACCAACATATTACTTAAATCGGAATATTTCATTAAGGTTCCGTACCTCAAAGGAAATATGGAATCATTAGAAGATCACTTCATTGTCGGTCTACCTGTTAAAGGCCTTTTTCTCAGAAACGCGTGGAAGTACAAAGTTGAAATTAATACTGAAGTCTGAGGTCCCTTGAAACTAAAAAAATCATCCCTCAAGTGTACGCGCTCAAAGAAAGCAGAAATTATGTTAAATTAAGTGTTACACAGAAAAAAAATCGACTACCGCAACAAACTTTACTATTCGCTATGTCCAAACTATTTTCTAGTCCTATTCTAAATGGTATTTATTTGACAAGGTCAAGTCGTCATGACGAGATGTATTAAAAAAAAGTAAAACCATTATGTTCAGTTTCAAAGACACTATCGCAGTCGCGGGCATCAGCTCACATTAACAAAATGCACTAAATAACAATACCCTTAGATTTTTAGTTAAAATAAGGAAAAAAATTACTTTAAGGATATTCATCAACTTCATTTGCAGTCAAACTAGAGATTTTCGCTCAAGTAACGTAACGAATTTTCGCGGGAAAAATGGCCGAAATCAATGTAAGTTTATGCAAACATTTGAAGAATTAAATGTAAGCTAGTTTAAATTCGCTATAAAATAACAGTATTTATTAAACATTAAAGGTGTATTAATATTTATCATTTCAATCAATTTAAGTGAAATAAAACAAATTAAAACAAAACCATATAAATTTAGTGTAAAATAAAGATTTAGTACAACATTCTTGTAAATGTTTAATAAGATTTGTTTTTAAACTACTTTTACATCTTAATTTAACTGATATAGTAAATTTGCATTAAAGTTAACGGATTTAATTTCCCAAACCTAAAAAAATATGCTTATCTTAAATGAGCCCGTAGACATAGCTGTTAAAATAAAAGGGCTTAGTTTTTAGTATACGGTTAAAAATAAAATTGCGTTTTCAATCGCTTCAGCTTACAATTAAATAATGATGTATTAATTTTAGATATTTAATACATCATTATTTAATGATTTAATAAAATAGGTTGAGCGGAAATACAGCAGGTATTTTTTCATTAATAGTCTTATTCTTCGATAACTTAAAAGAAACTCCTTTTTGACAAGTGATATAGAATTAGTTTTAAGTATGCCTAATATTTAAGTATCCCTAAAGTTAAGTTATTCTAAAAGCTTTTGTTAGGAGTGGCGTCGGGGCTAGCATTTTACGTGTTTCAGTCCGTTCCTCTACTTTTGATCTATTTAGGTTTTTTAGGGTTCGAGAAACTAAATAGCCACTCGAGATATCATCCGCAATTTACAATTTGGCGACTTTATGTAAGTTATAAAAGGCAATTAACACGAGAAAAACAGAGAATTTGTTTTCTTGTGTATTTATATTAATAAATAAGACAGTTATTTTAACGAAATATATAAAAACTGGCAGTAATTTCGAGAATTGGAAACACAAATAATGTCATCGCAATCTTCCTCAGAAAATATGAGTCATTATCCGATTCATTAGTTTGTCAAGGTTCTTATAGTATGGTAATCGTGAACCTTGAACATTCTAATGTACCATAATATGACAAGACTGTTTGTCAAGAACATCATTTCCGTGTTGATGTTATTTTTATAAAGCGCCAAAGACCTCCCTCTCAAGTACCCTTTTGACTATGCCCGTATATTTTATGAGGCGGTTTGAATCTTTTTGGTGCAGACAGGCCTGATTTGAATTTTTTTAGTGAAATTTTTATCTTTGCAAGTTTCTAAAATGTACTGTTGCGTAACCTTCGATCTATTGAAAATATTACTCAGTTTATTTGATATCTTCAGTAACGTCAACACGGCCGCGGTCAAAAACTAGTTGTCACCAAAGTAGAGATCCATGCCCACAGCTAACTATAACGAATAAATTATGTATTTGATTAATTCTTTTGAGTTTGTCTCCAGGATGGATCAGGATGGCAGCCTCAACATCAGCTACGACGAATGGCGGGACTATCTCCTACTCGCTCCGGCAACTGATATTCACGCGCTCATACACTTTTGGAGGCACTCCACTGTGAGTTAAAATTATTTATCTACTTGTAACTAACTTCTGAATAATTTGTATTTTGGTTCCTATATGTGTATATCCATTTCAGTGAATTAAAGACTTACTGTTCAGTAAAACGTTATTGGTCTGATGTTAGAATACAGAGGGAGTTCAGCCATGTCACTGATGTTTGTAAACTAGAACCTCTCGTTGCGTGGCGGTTGCTTATGCAGATTTATGTCTTTCGTTCGGAGTTTGAGATTTTTCCATTAAAGTTTAAACATAACAAAAAGATTTGATCTTGCCCCTAATACTATTTTATTTAACTAATATTACAAACGTGAAAGTTTGTACACATGGATGTATGGATGTATAGACAGACCTCTGGATGTTTGACGCTCTTTCACGAAAAAAAATACTGAATGGATTTTAATAAAACTAACAATAATATCGTTTATACAACAGGGGCTATTGAGTTAATTAATTATAAAGATATTGTGTGAATTGTCCAAAATATAACAATAAATGTCAAGTAAGTAGGAGAATATTCTACTATCTGCGAGCTATTCTGACGTGAGCTCCAAAAACCGTTAGCGTTACACGTACATATATCTTTCATGTTTAAGCCATTAACACCAGATAATAGAATGTAGAAAATAGTAAATTTTAACCCAACGTTCGGGCAGGACAGCGTCTGCCGTGTCCGCTAGTTTTAAATATTTCCATTTAAGCAACGTTCAAGCTTAACATGTATTATGATAAAAACACACTCCCAAGCAATGACAGAATACTGATGAAGTAAACGTTTACTGGACTTACAAGTTGACTACAAAAGACTTGATACAAATATTTTATTACTTAAATCTTTCATGTTTTGTATAAAAACATATTAATATTTCATATTTTTAGACATCGTTTTCAAAAAACAAAAATCCTCTGATACGCATTTTGCAAATAAATA
Source organism: Charaxes varanes (assembly GCA_024363005.1). Classification (NCBI taxonomy): domain Eukaryota; kingdom Metazoa; phylum Arthropoda; class Insecta; order Lepidoptera; family Nymphalidae; genus Charaxes; species Charaxes varanes. The sequence continues at coordinate 9,191,933 of JANCMC010050420.1, read as the reverse complement.
CGCCTTATATTAATTACTAGCAAATCAATTTTTAAGTTCTTGCACGTAAATTTAACTTGCTGTAGAAAAATAAGACAATAGATGCTGAAAGAGCTAAAATTATGTATTAGTCATATATTCAAAGTTCAATGTCTTATGGAATTCTGCTTTGAGGAAAAGCGGCTTACAGGTAAAAATTTTGTATCACTAAAAGAGCCATACGGTCAATTTCTAAATATACATAAAGCTATTCGTGATTCCCTTCGCGAAAAATTTAAAAAGACAGGTATACTTACAGTTGCTTCACAGTATAATTATTTGCAAATATTATGTTTGTTAGGAAAAATAATCATCTTAACAAAAAAAAAATTGATGTGCACGATAAGCAAACTAGAAGCTGAACTAAACTTGTGAGTCCGTTATAGCGCAGCGTCAGGATAGGGTAAAAAAATCGTTTGTCGGCACGAGTATGCGTTTTTTTAACAAAATTCCAGAAGTAATATGAAATCTATCTATTGATAAATTTGAACGATATGTTACAAACACGCTTATTCGTAAGGTATATTATACAATCCATGACTATATTAAAGATAAAACTGCTTGTAATTAAGTCGCTCCAGCTTTGTAATTTAACATGGAAAATGTACGAGTATTAAACCCATTTTATGCTAGTACTATTTATAAAAGAGTGTCTAACGAGTTTCTTGCTAATTCTTCTCGTGGCTCGACTTTTCCGAATCAATGGTGGCTTTTAAAATATTTGACCATTCAAAGGAGCTTGTAAAGTTTACCTGAATAAAACGTCTTCGGTTTTGATAACATCGCGTCAGTATCTTAAACATTTGACAATTATATAGTTGTCTAAAAACTATGACTATGAAGACCTACTCTACAAGGAAACTTTGAATAAGAGATATTGATAGTTTTAATAGCATACTTCTTTTTTATTCTGTTGTACCCCGCGTGTGTGAATTTCAGTGATTTTGTAAAATGTTGAAGGTTTATATTTTTTGTGCGGGACCCTACTTATTTTTTTAAAACAGAAGTAGCCTATGTTACTCCTTACAAAATTAGCTATCTGCCAGTAAAAGTCCTGTCGGAATCGGTAGAGCCGTTTCGGAGATTACTCGCAACGAACAGACAGACAAAAATTGTTCACCTTGCGTTTTTGTCATAGGTATAGTGTGTGTAGTCATACGCTATTTGGAATATAATTTAATTTCGAATTTACTAACACTTCCATTTTATTTATACGTATAGCTATAGATTAGTGATGCAGCTGCCTCGTAATCTGATAAGTCAAATTAGGATGAGCCATATATTAGTGTCGCCTGTTTCCTTGTACTTTCACAAGGTCAGTTTGACCAACGTTATAAAAATAACTAAATCCTATGTATGCTAAGCCGTCTGAAGCCAATTTTAGTACTATTTAATGCCGCTGAGTGAAGCCAAACTTTGCAACGGCACTGCGGAAAAAGGCCGTCTGGTTATATTTTCATTGCTTTTCTTGGTCTCCAAACAATAAGTAATTTCTATGTTAACGGGGCCCAATGATAAATGGTTACTGCTTTTAAATACAAACAGTTGTTAATGTTAACAGGTTGTGACTTTTCAAAAGAGCTTGTAAAAGTCTGTTTGAATAAAATATTATTTGAATTTATCCAGTAGTTTTTTTAAGTATTTTTTATACTGTATGTTAAGACTGACGCAAGATGATAGACTTTTCTAGATAGAATAACAAAAAGATTGAAATTGTATAAGGAAGGGAAAATAGAAAAAAAACTATCCGCTTTGAATTATAATTTTATAACATTTTATAAATTTAGGTAATAGTCTAGGCATGAAATTTAAAATGTTGAAAAATAGTGATACCGGTCGTAAACATACATTAATTCTATTAACGTTTGTTTGTTTTTAGGCAATACCTTCTTACGTTACTCAAATTTTTAAATACTGTAATTCGTATATATATTTCATAGTGTTATGTTAGCCATAGTGGCATAAATATCTATTTTGTACAACTCCAAAGACACCGCATTCCTCACTGATGCCAGCTAAGGCATATTTGCTGATGTTTCTCTCGCAGACGAAATAATAGCGGATGACTATGTTGTTTGCTTCTTTCCAAATGTCAATTTCAAAGTTACACATGAAGGAAGAGACGCAACACAAAAAATATATGTGCAATATACATCTTTTATAAAGAACAAATGCTTTTCCAACGGCACGCGCGTCATCTATTGTGAGTTAACTGTAATGTTCAAACAAATAAATTATAAGATGATAAAAGCTTTTTCGCATTCTGATTAACGGCAAGGAAACGCATTAAAAACGAATAAAGAAACATACATTGATATTTTATAATCGTCTTTGTTTGTGTACATTTATCTATAGAACTCGACCACAACATTAACAGACGCTTATCAAATCATCAATCTACTATAGAATCGGAATCGAAGCCCTTGTAATTCTTGGTTCGTCTCGTCCCATCCATCACCTTATCGACAGCTGTTTTTGTATGATATAATAGAAAATGTTACCTTGATATTGGAATAATGATAATGTTGAAACGCAATATGCGATATATGTGATACTAAATGACAATTTTTGTTGTTTTGCGTGTGGTTACGCTTTCACCAGGTGAGGTGGTTGGTCTGAAACACAGCGAAGTGTATTTTGTTAAAAAGACGCTTTAATTTTTTTTTATACTCGTATATATAGAAAACTAATCTGCTAAGATTTTTCTTGCAATTCAAATATTGTCTCTAAGAATCATATTGTTACTATTATGCATGTGTTGTATAAGTCCGTATTTAAACAACATTTCCACCTGATGCCAGTAGTAAATATCATCCGATTATATTGACAAAATAATATTATTATAACAAACATACATAGACTATGTTAACATAAGAAAGACTCACGTTTATTTATTTGTATAAATGTAAATATTCTGTACTGAAATAATTTAATTTCTTGGTTTTATTTTAGCAGTTAGTCTTTTTTAAAGAGTAGTATTTACAGAATATATTTTTTATAAAATCGCTTTAAAACTACAATTTCAAGTCATATTAAAGTATTCTCTTCATTAAGCAACACATTTTAGTGATTATTAGCGTAAGATTGTATTATCCCATTAATAGTCAATAATTTCTCATTCGCCCGTTTATTAATACCATATGGGGTAATTGCGTGCGGTGACAAAGCAACATGTAGCAGTCGCTGATCGTTACAAGCAATTCACATTACCAATGTAGAAGAAATTATAATACTTTTAAATGCAATGATTTGTTAGAATATAAAACATGAATTAGGCTTACCAGGGATATCACGCAAAGAAAAACGCGCGCGGACCACATTAGCGGTGGTGGGAAATGTAGCTAAAATATATTGATTTAGTTAAGTATTTATTGTTATTCCCTGTTACCATAGATAACCCTAGTCTCAATAAGTATTCCTAATATTCTTTTAAACAAAAAAAAAACTTTATTGAGCTTGGACTTAAAAAATTATGGTTTATTGTGAGGTCGAATGCGGTGCACATACGCGCAGACAATAACTTTCGCAATTTATATTCTTATTTCATATGTGTAAGCCGTTTGATAGATTGATATATTGGTTAAATGTCGGCAATTTTATCTTCTTAAGTAATACTACCGTTTCTACATAAGGGTAGATATATACGTCTTTTGTATCTAGTAATGCTTTTGTGCTATGTCTTTTATCTGCGTGGTCACTTTCATTCAGACATAATCATTTTTTAAGCTAATTTTAGCTCGACGATCTATCGATTACAGTTTCTAATTCCACAAAAGAGAAATATCATGTACTTGTTATACCAGAGTTATTCGGATGTCCTCACGTTCTGATCTCATTCAAATAGGATGTATGCGTTACAAAAGCCAGCCGTGACTCACCCTGTATGAGACCGCGTCAAAGCCTTTCACTCGAGTGAGACATCAAGGCTGTACGAATCTATTATAATTGATTATAATAAATATTATTATCGACTTTGCTATTTAAGAACATGTAAATTTTAAGTATGTTTCTTTAGAACGAGATTTCTATTTCTATTTCTATTAATATAATTATATGAAATAATCTATTAGAATTAAATGTTTGTCATAATATTGGGACCGTAAATCACATTTTATTTTGGGTGATACTTATTTTTTATTATCTTTCCGAAAGCGAGCTGTAAAGCCAAATGCTTATTTTAAGATCGGTGGAATTTTCCAAAGGAAAATCCTGCTATGGTGGAGCAAACATTGAACTCCCTTACGGTATTATTTTCGGGTTCAATTGGTGCTCTTTATAACTCTAATGATCGCATTGACGTCACGGCTTTTCTCAATTAGCAAACCATAATAAATTCTAGTGAGAATTTTCTCGTAATATCGTTGAAAGGTTAAATTATTTGATGGAATATGGCATTATATCTTACTAGCTGATTCTCGCGACTTGGCTCGCGTGAGTTCGGTGGTTTTATTATGTGTAGAAGATATTTATTTTCTTTGCGCGGAATTTGGTATACAGATATTGGAAATTCATTTTTATTTGTATAAAAGATTATTTTTTTTCCATTATTATTAAAAAATTATGAATATTTTAATTGTGATGATTGTATTTTTTTGACATTAAAAATAATTAACAAAAATAATGTTGCACGCAAATTGTTAAAGTTGATATTCTAATAAAAATAAAAAATGTATATCTCAGAGATTATATCGGAATTACAAACTGAAAATTAAAACCACAATTTGAAAAATACTTTGCCTTGACAAGCTCCGCAACGACAAACCAAATATACGTCAGAAGAAATCAATATAATGTTATGTTTCGTTTTTTTTCCTTTATAAAACAAGGAGCAAACAAAGGTCATAAAGTAGAGAGAAAAAATCACACTAATAAAAGTATTAGTTTCTTAAGGAATAAAACAAAAAAATAACTTAATCCCTTTTAACACCATTTTTCTCGTTGTCTTTTGCAACTACTCAATATTATGCGAAAGTCGTAGACCGCGCTATATCTTTAAGGACAATACAAACTTCACTTTTATAGGGATGACACAGATTGCACAAAATGCGGACAGATAGTGTTGTTTATTTTTTTTTTGTCATCCGTGGAACGAGGCAACATGCGATTTACATACATACTTAAAAAGATTTATGTGCCGTGATAAATTCTCGAAATGTAAAGCATTTTAAATTTATCAGTAACGGGAAACGTTGAACCTTGGAATACGTTATACGATATAATCTGATGTTACTTTATAAAAATCTATGACGAGCAGAAAAATTTTACGAAAATAAAAGTCTAGATTTTTAAAATAAGTCACATTTTTACGGATCATAAAAATAACTAGGTTTTAAGGCGGCTGAATAACGCGCCCTAATTCTTTCAATATGCAAATTTTTGGATATTTAAAAAAAAATTTTATAGAAACATTACACATTTTATTTATTTTACGTGCATAAATTAGTTAGTAGAATTATCATTAGGTTGTACGCCTAAGTAGCTCAATTCTTCATTTCAAATAAAAACAATAAGTGAAATAAAAAAAGCATTGTCTATAAGAGATATATGACCATTATAAGATCAAAAAGTTAATGTAAATTTTGTTGTAAATTTGAACCCTGTATATACGATTTTCAGTTCTATTATGTTGAAATCTTTAAAAAGGACTGTTTTTTTTTTGTCTGAGAGGTATCACGACAGACACAGTATATAAAATACTAGCTTTTTCCCGCGACTTCGTCCGCGTAAAACCCTTAGCCCATCTTAACCTGGTCCTATGGGAAAATCTTTTCTTACCTGATATCAACTAAGTATAAACTACTTCCATTCCAAATTACGTCAATGTACGTTCCACGGTTTTCGAGATTTCGTGTTTAAGGTGACATTTCGCTTTTATAACCTGTATGTATATAGATAATTATCATTATCATTGTATCTAACTAACTAATATACCTAATCAGTAGCAGTTTTTTCACGTTATGTTTGTTGAAGGCTTAAACTATAAAAAATATGAAGGTTCCTTCAATTTTATTCCAAACAATAAAATTTCTACCAAAATCATAAATATTTGTTTGCGTAATTGTAGTTGGGTGTTAGGTACTGCCATTTTAACGTCATGCACAAGTACAAGAATAAATAATAATCCGAATTACAATAATATTCTTGCAATTATAATGATGCTAATTGTATATTATTAAAATATCAAATTATAATGTAATAAATCTAATAAAAATGGTTAATGGCATAACATGTCAATAGTTTCGGGTCACAATGTAATCATACGGATGTTGGAAGACGTTTAATTTTCTACGTGAAGGGATAAGCCGACTACAATTTCCCGCGGCATCCCGGTGACGGGTCTCATTGCCGAAAATTGGGGCACGAAACAACTTAAATTATAGTCAAACGTCACGACCACGTAATTTAAATGATATCTTTTGCATTTACCAATCCATTTAGAACTTATCTCTAACTATAGTAATATATAAAGCTGAAGAGTTTGCTTGACCGCGCTAATTTCAGGGACTGCTGGTCCGATTTCAAAAATTCTTTCAGTTCTAGATAGGTCATTTATCGCGGAATGCTTAACTCTACACATCATTTCGCTAAAATTTTCCACCAAATTTTACATGGACGGAATCGCGGGTAGCAACTAGTCTTAAATAAAATAATAATTGTCCTTTTACAAAAAATATTCTATTTAGTATTTTACTTATTCTATATGAAAAACTAATCGTACTAAGATTGGGGAAAAATAATGTTATTTTATTTAATTTTAGGTTAAAATAAGCTTAATTCAAATTTAAAATATCAAATAGGAGTTCAATAAATAATGTTATAACTTTACTATCTCCTTATAACCTAAAATCGAACACAATCGCTGCAAATGTTGAATAGCCCCTGAATTATACAATTCACTGGTGGAAATATTCCACGGCACATTTTTAACTGAAAGGCAAAATTGGTCGGAATATTGGAATGGAATTGATCTATTGTATTCCGTAGAACTAACCCAGGAACGGTAAGGTGAAGGGAGCCTTCATTAATATTAATATCGACGGTCGGACAGGAAAACTTCGTTATTATGATCGTCCAAAAATTTTGCGTAACTGAATCAAATTCTATGTAAATTATTTGTTGATGATCACAGGGAGCCTGAGAGGAATTTCTTTGTGTTCTTAGAGGTGGCTTTTAGAATTCATACTTTTTTTAATATACTGGGAATACTCTTTAGTTACATATGTCTACTGTTATTCGTATTCCTCTAGCTAAGCTTGAAAGCTGTTCAATGCTACAATACCCCAGTGACCTCGGGGTGTGAACCGGGTACCTTGCGGATCTTAATTAAATCTTCCGCTGAACTTTTGAGATTCATTAATAATTATAGCAAAAATTATTACCATTTAGCATATTGTTTTTGAAGTATATTTTTATCTGACGTAACCATGATGAATGATCCAAACTGTCTAATAAAACCACCCTTTGTACCAATTAATAAAATGTTTGAAAACAAGTTTGACTTGAAACCTTTTCGATTTAAAATCAAAACAAATGTGTTACGAATGTTCGTGTGGTTACGCAAGGTTGGTTTTTAAGAATTTACTTGGTTAAAAGGACCTCGATCTGCCCCCCGCACTCGTAACCTGTATGGGGATTTAAACTCCCGCCATCCAGCGCTCTCACAGTTTACTTTGTTCGCAAGTCATGATTTCACTTTCGCGAATGTTTGAATATGTAATATTGGTAAATAAAGTTGGAAAAATACCTTAACTTTCTGTGAAAATTTTTTTTAAATATTTAATAGCAACTAAAATGCCACTAAGGTGTTACCTGTACTACAGGACTATATACTATATAAGTTCCTTTTATATAAAGAATTATATAAAAGGAACTTAAGTAAATTTTTAATATATAAATTTCAAAATTAAATATATTTAAATTAAAAAAGTAAACTGTTATATTATGTATTTTAATTGTTGCACACAGATGATACAAGAAGAGTGGCATAGCGACGTCTTTGACAACAAACGTCGACGGCACAACTAAGTGGGGCTGGCACTAGTGTATATAGTGAGCGAGATAGCTAACTCCTGCTGAAGTGAGACGAAGATAGTGCTATCTCGCTCACGTAAACACGGATCGTTTACTAATTTATGGTGTACACTAGTGTCGGCCTTTGTTTAGTACTTAAGGTTGTGCCTAATTGTGGGACGGCACGTTATTACACGACGCTACCTGATCCAGATGTTATATTGTGTGCTTGTACACACAGTCCGAGAAGATAAGAAAAGGTCGGTGTTTTATTGCCCCGCCAATATAACCCAGTCAAGGCACCGATCCCCAAGATTAATATTTTTATCAGTGGGTCTTTTAAAGAGATTTGTGTTTAATATGTGACAACAGAGCCGTTAGTTAGCTCATGGCTAATAGATATTTTTTTTTTTATTTCCCACAAGTAATTTAGATTAATCCAATGATAGTTAAACTCAAGGAAGCGAAAACTGAAATTAACTAGCTATGCTAGATTTTCTGTTAGGGATTTCAATTAGGTCAGGTAATGGAGTTCAATACTAAGCTTCTTTTTTGGATTCCTCCGGAATAATTTAATAGAATGTAAGCAAAGAAGGTTCCGACTTCTTTCGCATCGCTTTTACTTTAAAAATAAGTCTAGCAAGGTAATAGAATTGAGAAATATTCTTGCGATTTCTAAGCGCAACATTTTAAGGTTTGCTACTTTAAACGTATACTACGTTATTTATAGGCAAAGTCCAATTCAATTTTTTATATAATTCACTGTGTTGCGAATAAGGTAAGAAAAATTAATAACTGACTTTAAATTTTTGTTAAGCTTACTGCATGATATTAAAGTTAAGTTTATGAAAGTACTTTGAATAGAAGAGCCTACAACAAAGCCAGTCATATGTGCTAATAAAACTATCAAATTTATTGCATAAATTTTAAATTTAAATTCCTATAATTACTCCAATATTCTAATCAATAATCGGATCACAAATATTCGTGCCTATATTGGAAATATATATTTTATAATGAATCTTCTTCTTCTTCTTCTTCCTAGCGTTATCCCGGTTTGTACCAGGGTCCGCTTAGATTGCAGAGGATTTGGCTGTGGGTCATCTCTAATCAAAAAGCGATTTTACAACTATTAACAACATTGTTTCCATCCATGGGGGTTTGTCTATATCTATGGGATTATTATTTTAGTTAACCTTTTACATTACTGTTTATATAATACTAAACAATGTATCATGCAACGATACAACCAGACTTATTAAATGTTCCGTGACATGAAACTGTTAATAATAATAATAATAGTCAGTTTTATAATAGTTTTTCTATAGAATCTATCATGGTATATATTCGATTTATTACAGTCTATGGATAACCAAAACAGTATTGACAGAAATAAAAATTCAGTATCGCAATAGTGTTAAGGGTTAGGCGTGGTCCTAATAGAACGCGAATGTGCGATGCGATCGCACTTAGATCTAACGAACGTACGATCACATATATTGTCATCCCCCCCTATAGCACGGTGCTCTTATAACGCATTAATATTATTGTATAATATATAAAATATTATATTATGCGCAATCGGGGTCGTTCAAGCGCTTTGTACAAGAATAATCCTACAACGCGTTTTTCTATAATGTGGAATAAACCTACCGTTTTATAGAAATTCTTTTAATTTAAACAGATGCGAAGCATTCCTTCGTGGTTTTGTCTGAGTTTACAAAGATTCTAATTCATACTCTAGTTTGTATTGGTTATACAAACTATATTAATACAACCTTCTTAGCAGCGTACAACTTACGGTTAGAAAAATAGAATAATTTTTAACACGGAGTTGTCAAAATATCCTAAAGATTTTATTTTTTTAAAGCAGATATTCTTTATTATTTCTATCATTATTACATCCGAGTCGTCTCCATAAGTTCTTTGTTCTAGTTTTATGTTTTTTTTAGTCTAAACCCATCCTAAGAAGAGAGAGAAGTATCTTAGAATTGAAAACTATAGAGTAAACTTCAATTAGGACACTTCTTAAGGTGGTTTTAAACCAAATAAACATAGAGCTAGAACAGAACAAAAGTATTCTTTCTCGATCTTTTAGTGTAAACGAAAACACGTTCTTAGCGTTTACGCCAAAATATCAACGAGCAAAGAACTAGAATAAAAAGTTAGAATGTTTGTGAATGCAGACAGAACAACAAAGAATGCTCTACGTTTATTTAAACTAAAAGAATTTGATAGAGTAGGGGTAGAATGACCATTCGCTAATTTGATGTAAGTCGTCCTTTAGACATCAAAATATTTGATCGCATGTTCATACAAACTAAGTTCGCTCGCATCGCGCATTTTGCGTAATAACGGAGTGCGCCAGATTTGAGTTCTATTCGGAGGACCCCCCTACTAAGCTTTCAGTAGAATTATCACGATGCAGTGGTATTAGGTGGAAGTAACGCAGTAGGGTATGGCGCGTAGTATCGAGTTGACCACGTCGCAGGCCTCCGACAGCTGGACCGCCCTACTAGTGCCCAATTTCACGCTAAAATTGAATGTAATTTTTTATCCAATTTTACGCGGACAAGGCGCGGACACAGCTAGTATAGATATATAGCTGTCATAAAAGTTTAGCACCGAGGCGCGGCCGCCCCGGGCGACTTCAACAAGCCCGGATTCGAAGATCTTCCTTTGCGGTGGTTGAGCATGTCGACCTTCGCTCCCACCATTCATTCATCGCCGAAAAGCCTTCCACCTTGGTGTGCCTTTCCCACAAAAGAATATTAGGAATACTTTGTAGTTATGTTTAATATTCCCTTTTTCCCCTCCTAATAAGTTTAAATTAAAAGCTTGTATTAGGAGTGGGTACGACAATACCCCAACGGCGGTGGGGAAGTTTGTCGACGAGTCAACTTTACTTGGATGACAATGTTCGAGCTGGCTCCGGTATTAGGATTATTGTTGGTCAATATTTCGTTGTCTTAGGTTAAGGACGCATGTTTGAAGATGTTCAATAATTACAAAAATGTTAATATCTTGTTATAGTAACCTCGAAGTCATCATGAAACGTATTAAGCGATAAGATCAAAGGCACAAACGTTTATCATTCACCTATGATATCAGCATCGCAGTTCAAGGTTAATATCAATGAGAACAGATATATGTATTGTACATTGTAGTAACTGATTAGGGACAACGTTATTATTACTGCAACACAAAAGATAGGTAATTATGCAATTTGGTTACTTTTTGAAAAAAATGCATATTTATTTTTTTTCTTCTCAAAGTTGTTGTCTGTACACTCATGAGTGATTTTCCGTCGGGGGAGGCTGGCATTCTGCTCGAAACGTATCATTGTTGCAAAAAGAATGGACTTTTTTTTTTTGACACAGAAATGCATGTCTATCGTTCGTATCGTTATCTATATGCGTTTGTATAAAGTTAACATTAACGTCGGAATGTTCTAAGAATTCTCTATTGTAGCATTTATAACTCGAAAACTTTACAAAAAAAAAAATTCTGCCTCCCCTGACGGGATATTATAATAATATAAATAATATAAAATATAATAAAAATATACATTTTTGGGAAAAGTAACCAAACTGCACAATTACCAAAATAAATTATTAGTAGTAGGCGTCCAGCGTAGTACTATGGAATAGATAGATGGCTAAGATACTTTCTGTGAATGATGTCCATCTCTGTAGAATTTACATTTCATTCAGATTATCAATCCACATTCTAAGATGGATAGAGCCTGCAAAGAAGTTTTTGCCCAAATTCTGTGTTATGTACTCTACACAGCCCACAGGCTTAAAATGCCTTCCGACACTTAATGAAATATTATATCATGAATAACTAACATTTATAATTCATAGTCGAAGTCCTAGGAATATAATAGGCTTTTTAGGGCTTCGTAGTACTACAAGGAACCCTCATAATTTCGCTCTGTCCGTCCGTCTGAAGGACGCCGTGCCAAAGTCTAAGAATTGATTAATATCAAGTACGAAACATGGAGTGTAAACCTAACATGTCACTTTCACCTCACCCACATTCGTGTCTAACTCGCTTGACACATCGGAATCGAACCGGTCCGTCGAAAGTTCCCCAAACTCATCGGGTGACAATATCGCGTAACGAACTTATAGACAAATCGATATATTATATACGGTAAACAGATCTCTCAAACCTACACCTCAGCTCACCTCAAGCAGACTTTAACCCAACCTACAACCGAAACCTCAACCGATCCTTTTACTATTGGGCTATAACACTGCTCTAAATTATAGGTACTACTTATAGCTTCAACCCGCGGTTTCGTTTGCCTTATTTTCTTCGACTTTCATACAAACTTTCAACCGCTATTTCAACCCTTTGAAAATTCATTATCGAGACAAAAAGTTGCCTAGGTCCTCCTCAAGGTCCAGTCATACAAATCCTTAAATTCATTAAAATCAGCGGCTTAGGCGTCAAAACTTAACAAACTGATTTGCTTTCTATTTATAATATTAGTAAGGATTGAGTTCAGTCTGAGTAGGAGTGGGAGCGAAGGGTTTTATAAAGAAAATCCCTCTACAACCTACTGAAAGACCTTGGCTTCTCTATTCGAAAGGATATCAAAAACCGCACTAGTAGGATTATACCTATATTAAATCCTACTATGCAGTGGAGGCGAGCGTTCTTGCATACGTTAAAAAAATCTTTCTTATCTGCAACTAGGCTGTAAGTCCCAGGAACTGAAAATCGTCTATTAAACACCACATACTTCTGGCAGCTGAATTTTGCAACCAGACGCCGCGTCTGAGCTCGAAATTAACCGAATTTTAATACACAAATACAGACATTGTACCATACTTTCGCAAGTTAAAGCGGACGACAAACGGGAAATGTCGGCGTCCCTTAAGTTGTTTGGGGAAAACAAACATTAGGCTGATGTGCCTGATAAAGGTCATTAACCGTTCCAAATAGCCTGCGGTACTGAACACAGTTTTCACATTTTTCGTTTATTAACAAATCAGTTTATATCAGCGACCTTACATAACAGATATGTGACAAATAAATGACGCTTGAATTGTCAAATTAGGTGATTTTGATGTTAATGTTAGCAATTAGTTCCGATAGTGCACAACTTATTCATTTCAAGAATTCTTCCTGGTGAAAATACGAAAAAGGTATCTTTAATTTCACCCTTTGTGTTTATTGCGATGCATACACGAAGGTTAATCAGAGGTAGCTCCACGCTTACAGTCTGCTGCTGAATTGAGCATAATCCATAAGATGAGTGACCCGATGACATCTCTTTTATTGTGTTCCGCGTAGCCTCTTACCGAGGTTAACCAATCACGTGTTTAATTAGAGCAAGTATCTGATATCAGTAAACAAGGCGCCCCGCCCCGTGTCCAAGAGGTGGGACGTCTTGGCGATGTCAAATTGACAATCTTAAAACTTAATCTTACGTTAACATTTAACATATCGTATCAAAGCGACGCACAAAACGCCCCTTATCCCGTTCCACTTGAGTTTACAATCACAACGCTCGCAAGCAAGTCGAACGAGAAAAATGGCGGATACGAGAGTGGACATTGCGATCGCTTAGTGGAACGCAGCAACTATAAATCTTACCTTTTATATTTCAGAGACTCCCAAATTCGTAGATGATAACTATACAGGGTCATATGTGGCTTCAAATTTGGACACTGCTTTGACTATATCTTGCAAAGCCGTAGGCAGCCCCAAGCCCTATATAGCATGGATTAAAGATGGATATTATTTGGACACGGGTGAGTGCATCTTATAATTATGCTAAAACAAAAATAAATATAATATATATAAAAATATATATAAAATACATTTATACATATTTTTATATATATTATATTTATTTTTGTTTTACATCACAGAATAAGAGCACATAATAAGCTTTATCACAACGTTACTTACTAAGTTAAAATCAAAAATTGTTTTAGACTTTTGTATATAGACTTTTCCAAGTACTTACGATGTGTATGTACATTATTTTATAATTTATTGATAAACATTACGATTTAAAACCTAAGTTTTTACAAGAGATCCTCGCGACCTGCACTGATAAGAGCCCGCAACAGACTCAGTCGTGTTTTCTTTTTTTTTTTGCTATCACCATTTCACAATAATTCAGATTTGGTTAGAGCAATTTATTACTATAAATAACCTGATAAAAATAGTGCCTTAAAAAGAACCTAATATTGCTAAGGTGCTTTAACTTTGTATACTCTGTCAACTTCAATTCGATTCGTTCAATACGAGTGTGCAAGATCTTTAGTATTTGTGTTAAATCTTGTTATTTCATTGTTAAATTTATTGTTAGATTTTGCGTTAAGTTTTTCTTTATATATTTGTTTTATTTTACTGTTACTAAACAGTCAAAATGAGTGACAAACCTAAACTAAGCGTTGGGCAACACTGGTATCTCTGTTTACCTTTTGTCACAAGACAAAATGAATAAGGTATAATGACAAATTAATTATTAATGGATAACCTAAACAAAAATCACAAATTGACCATTTTAGTAATCTAATTTAAAAGATATGTGACATCTATTTGCATGGTACAGACAGCCGCTACGAGATAGACGAAGACGGTACGCTGACAATCAAACACGTGTCTGAAGATTTGAGCGGGGTGTACACGTGTGTTGCCAAGAACAGCGTAGGAAACGTGACCAAGCAGGTGCCGGTAGAGATATACTGTAAGTTTGTCTTTTTTTTTATGTTACAAGGAGGCAGACGAGCAGGCAGCAGGCACCGAAGTGCCTACCGGCGCCCATGGACATCTGCAAGAGAGGAGGGGGAGAGGTGGGGGGTGGAGGGGGGGGGTGGGCGGGGGGGGGGGGGGGGGGGTTTGATCCTCGTTTCAGAGCCTCCACTGCATGCGCTGCGTTCGCAATAATCATGTATGACATAATTGTTCCCCTTTAAAAGTTAAAAATTAAAATCCGCGACAGCATATGCCTTTCTTTTAAGGTTGGTTCACTATAACCTTTTCTATGATAACCAAATTTGTTCTAAAATAATGCATTATTTGTGAAGGTGTTTTTATAAACATGACATTAATCCTTATCCAAAAATCATTTTTTAAAACCCCCAAGTGATATGAGTGGCCCACGTGAACGAAGTCGCGTGACACAGGTATTAATTTATAATGATGGATTCAAAGGTAAGTTAAAGGTAAGTTAAAGGTTACTAAAAGGTAAGTGAAAGGTAATTTGCTGCATCAAGAATTAACACTTCTGTAAATGTTTACTAGGTTGCACTAGTTATTAATAGAACCATTGCACATTAACACGCTATAACGTGTCATGTAATTAAACCTAAGCTTAATTATTTAATTAACTTCCGACGTCATAAGTGTTAATTGGGGAGTCATGTGTAATTAATAATTCAAATTTCATCAAGCGTCCACAATAACTGGTATGCATAATTTTGAAATATGCCTTTTATTCTCGTAACCACTCCAGTTAAGCTTATACAAAAGCTTTGAAAGCTTCAAAAACTATCCAGAAGCTATCCACTTTTGGTCTGCAGCCGAATTGGTTTGGCGCATCCGGGCACCAGTACCTCTTTCTCATATAAGATGGACGTGAATTGGCGGCAATGCAGTCACGTCAAGAGATGGTATGATTGTCGGGTTGCGTTCAGTTTGTGAGAGTTCCCGGTGGCCCAAACCCCTCCTCAAAGGCCGGCAACGCATCTGCGAGTCTCGTGGCGGTGCGGATGTCATAGTTATTTAAAAAAAAAACACTAAAAACATACCTTTCGTCATATATATCACGACAGATACCTGGTCATGATTCAGATCTGGTCAGGAACAACTTGGGCTGGTGCCAAGGTCGTTCTCATTGTGAACAGGTCACGCGGTTCGATTTCAAAGCCTTCGCCTCACAATGGTAGAATAATACCTCTTGAATTTTGGACACACAAGCTTTAAGCTTTGTTATGGAGGAAATTAAAATAAAAGGCGCGCCAAAAACGCACTTGTAGCATTCATTAAAAAATGCAGCAATAATAATGTTATTTGCATAATTTAATAGCAGGAGGTCGTGGACTAATCAATGATTGCTAGGTTAAGTAGCTCTTGCTGCGACCGGGTGATAGATGGGTGACCCATTCCAGCACTGATTTATACTTCATATCCAACCTCCTCCGTGTTTTGGAAGTCAAGTAAAAACAGTAGGTCCAAATTAATGTCACTTTGTGATATATGCCCTCGTATTCATTCGCGGATTAAAGCAAAGTAGTTTAGTTTCTCATGCATGTCATGGATTTCCGCAAAGTAACGCCCGGTTCTATCAATTATTTGTAACTACTTAGACAAAACAGCAAGATTTAGATTGAGATTCTTAAATAAATTTAAAATAAAATGTAAATTAATTAATTAGTAATAAAAAGCATTTATTTAAAGATTTCCATTAGAGGAAAGAGCCAGCGGGAGAGACTTAAACAAAAATAACAGAATCACAACGACTTAAGTACGGTAAGTTTGAAATCCACAGTAAAGTAAAATCCGCACTTAGCGGTAAAAAATAAAACCGGTAGTAATATTAATTCTATTCAAGGATTAAGCACTTTACACGCAGAAGAAACGGTCGATAGCAGCTATTCCCGTATGAGTCTAAAGAAATAACAGATATTAATTGTAAGATTACACAGAGAAATAATTCAGATTTCTATTAAAAGAAAGAGCCAAAGGACTTAAAGAAAAATCACAAAACCACCACGACTTAAGTATGGTAAATTCGAAAACCACAGTTAAGGTAAAGTCCGCACTTGGCAGTAAAAAATAAAACCGGTCATAAAATTAAATATATTCAAGGATTAAGTAAGGATTGCAGTGTTAGTGCGTTCAGGTTTTATGACATCCAAGGATTTGCGGTAAGATCGACTCTTGAAGTTACTTTAAAAGTATATAAAATTTAAATTGAACCGTTTGCTCGTCGGAGTTATAGTGAAAGTCGAAAATTTCTTTATTCAAATTAGGTATCGTCTTTATATATTTGTAACATACTACTACTACATACGTAAGAGGTAAAGTAGGTGTTGCGGTCAGTATGAAAGTGTCGGGTGCAACTTCCGTAGCAACTGTTTACGTCACAATTCAATTATTTTCACTCCACTGAACTCCACTCCACTACACTACATTCCACTCCACTCAATTCTATTTCATTCGAGCCTTTTCCTTCCTTGTTGCTTCTTCTGTCAATTTACAAAAAATGGTACCGAAAGTTTTCCCTTCACGTAATAATATATATTGATATGCAAATCCATTCGACGTTCTTCTCATTTCCTATTAATATTAATAATGACATATATTTAAAAACTAAATTTGAAACATATTTAATAACAAAATTTGACCATGCAGGGAATGGAATTCGGTACTATAGCGAGGTGGGGTTCTGCATCGTTTTGCCCGGGTGATCGTCAAATCAAAGGAGAAGCGTCGTGTCTTTGCATTCCGGTTCATAATGAGTTAAAAGTTTGTCTATTGAAGTACTAATTATACTTTAAAATTCACAGACAAAGGGACGCCTTGATGAAGGTCCTTTAATTTACGCCTCTCGATCACAATAATATGGAGATTTCTTTTAATTACGAACATAATTAAAGTTTTTACCTAAATGAAGAGGAAAGTCTAAAGAAAGAAAGTTCCATACATTCTTAGGGTCAGGTATTAAATGCAACATTTATACGGTATTCCAAATTATACTCCCTTTTCCTCTCATACTAAGCTTAAATTAATAACGTGTGTCAATATTTAAGCCCCATTTCAAAACCTAGTGTGGACTTAAACCGAAAATTGACAGGAGAGCGCATAAACGTCAAGTAGACCAGCCTAAGAAAAGCATGGCTGCCCCATTTCAAAACCTAGTAAGGGATACTTTTGCAATGCACACTACCCGCTCATCTCTCTGCTTTCGTATATATGGCCTTTATAATAAAACTTAATAAGGTGCATAGAACATTTAAGAACGTAGAAGGTCCAGAGACTTCTAGGTGATTACGAGTAAGTGAATGGTACATACTAGGTGTCGTTGCTCAAATATCTCTGTTTTTATACAAATTCAAACCGCTAGTGTTTTTTTATTTGGCAGGAACTGACCAGGTTGTCAAGGTTGTACAATAGAACTATTAAAAGTGTCCATTACTAGGTTTTGAAATGGGGCAGTTGAATACCCCAGCAGTATCGGAGTTAGAACCTGGTACATTGCGTATATCAGTTTGTGGTGTATAGATAAGTGAGGGTAGATATTGATAAGAGTATAAATACAATGACACACTGGTAAACGGAGCAGTTGTGTCACGATTGTTGACTTGGTAACAACTATCTAAGTACGTTGTTATCAGTGTGAGTGCGACGCGTGCATATACTAATTGGGTGAGCTATAATTGTAAGGAATATTTTATAAAATTTACGTTGTATCAGGAGATATTACACAGTTCATCACTTCTACCGTTGCGCTATAGAGGGCATGTTACTACGCAATATATTTAGAAGCTCAAAATAAATCTTTTTCCATTAATCTGGGGCCAACCAAAGGGACTTTATCGTAAAATCAAAAGGGAATTTCAATCAGGAAGATTGATGATAGGTTAATCTGAAGATCAGTGGAAGCGGAAGGGACCTTCGATAGAATCACGGGTGTGAAAATATTTCCTGTTATACATATGTACATGTTTTGTTATACATGTTTATGTGATCATGCATCTACTCGTATTCCTATGATATGAGTTTGCCTGTCAGAGATTGCTTTTAGCAATGAGGCCGTCTTTGCACTATCATATTACTGTTTTATGTATGTACCTTTATAATAGTTTATACCTAAATGTGTGTGCAATAAAGTGCTTATCTATCTATCTCATCTTTATATTATTACGTGCAAATTATCATAAAATAAATAAGCATATATGACTGTATGACTCATGGGCGTCTACTCCTAAGGTAGACAACTTAATGTCTGTGTTATAGGTAACATACATCTGTTATACACAATTTTATTTTTTGGAAATATAGTAATTTATTTGGTAGGATTGAATATATTACCCTTATATGAGTAGAAAGAAGATGAATAGATATTTGTCAATGGCCTTGTCACTTTCTTCAATAACATTACTTTATTCAACATATATCACTAATACTTCTAATCAGAATATTTACTATAATTCTTCTTTACTAGTCTTGTTCTGACTGAACGAACAGGCAAATGATTCCTCGGTCAGTCAGGACGTACCTCGTCCGAGGAAAATGCACGTGTACTCCTAACTAAAAACGTTGCGCAGCAAACGTCCGAGGCTGCCTCGCGAGGCTACTCCGTCAGTCAGTCAGCTAATGACATGCTTAAAAGTCTATAGACGTTGTTATCGATAGCAATGTGTCTTTGTGTATTAGTAATGATTATAGTTCACATTTGTCAACAAAACCAGCCAGAGCTTGAAGGCAAATTTTTTCTTGCAAACATACAGTAAATATTTTATTGCGATTTTAATGACAAAAAAGACAAAGATTGCAGTGCAAAAGATGAAATACAGGAGTATAGTATTAAAAAATAATTTATTCGAGCGCTTAAAGCGGCTAGATTTATTTATACAGCGTGGAATCCTGCTTGAGAGCGCTTATGCGGAAGGCCCGTATTTTCTCATTAGTTTCACCGACTAAAAGAAACTTAGCCTTCCTCTCTAGTCACCGTAGATCTAAATAAGCTGCGTGCTTAATAATTCTTGCTTTTAAGTTGCGAAGACAATTAAAAGTTAAGAGTTATTTTGCTTCAGTAGATTAAAATTAAATGTTTTTGTATAAAATGGGATAATGTTTTGAATCCAGGGGGTGGATCTTCCTTTTTATCTGTTCAATAACTGGTCAGAATGTCCACAAGGTCCAAAATGGGTACGTGACCCCTGACTACTCTAGCTGCTATTGCACTCCCTCTGCATCGTTCGTAACAGTAGTATCCGCAAGTTTTCTCTCCTCTCCATCTACCTTTATATCCTTCTACTCCATCCCTTTCCTTTACTCCTGTCTATTAATTAATAAAGGTAACGCTGTGCTTGTAGTGTTTTTGGTCTGCACCCGAATTAGGCAGACGTTTCCGAGTATCAGTACTTTTTTCAAAAGAAAAAATAAGGTTTTAATATTTGCAAGGAAGTACGGATTATATCTCTCTCATAAGAAAGGGATGTACGCCACAGCTAAAAGTAACTCCTGTAATTTTTCTTTCTTAAAAGGTCTGAGGTATCTGATTTATCTCGTTGCGGTTAACATAATATTTTTCCATCTTATTGTGATACGTAAAAGCAATCGCCTGAAGCCAAGCGTTAGCATCAGGTGCACGGCGTACCCAAGTTAATAGAATTTCTTATTCAAGTTAGATTCTAACAATAGGAGGGGCTACTGTAAAGGTTATGTTACATTTATTTTATGTATCTTTTTTACCAACCTCTTTCTCAGATAAGGGTTCATTCATAAATTACGTCACACGTTAATGGGGGGGGAGGGGTCATCGAAATATGACGTTGTGTGATAATGGGAAGGGTGGGTCAAAATCTTTGTGACGTCATATGTCATAATAAAAAAGATAAAAAAAATGTAAAAAATTTGCAAACTGCTGTTTCGTTTAAATTTTTAAAGTACATGCACAAAATTAGAACATTTGTGTCGTCACAATAAGGGCGTAGGAGCGGAATGCAGAAGGGAATCTATTTGGCTTGGTACCATTTTCAACACATTAATAGCTGTCTACTAAATCATATAAAAAGTAGAAATTATTTCTTGCTTATTAATTCTTTACCACACCTTATTATTTCTTATTTTTTCTTTAATAACAAAAGGCATTATAGTTCAGTTCTGTCCGTCCATCTGTCTGCCCGCAAGGTGGTCCCCCTTGGACAGTATTAGCTATAGAGACTTGAAATTTTCCATATACATAGGACATGCTAAAAATTCATTAAGTTTTTCTTAATGATTTTTTTATTTTGAGTTAAATAGGACAGGAACTTTGGAAGTTATTTTAAAAATACCTTTATCGAGTTTTAGATACGGAACCCTTCTATATATAAGCGTATCTTGATACGATTTTACCCATTTTATTTGTAGAAAAGTACATAAATAAAACTTCTGTGCAAAGTTATTGCTGAATACAATTCGTTGCGTTATCGTACGAAATAGCAGCACGTATGTTTCCATTTGCTCTTGGAGGAATGTTTAACTCATATTGTATACGAGTCGCGTTTCTCATATGCTCCTGTTGACACTCTGCAAATTAGTATATGAGAGCAAATGTTAATAAACATATCTTCCGTGTCCTAGAACATTTCGGTTTATGTAACATCTTTGTAATTGCGATTGTGAACAGAAAAACGTCAGTTTGGATTGTGTTGTATTTATGAGGAGTTTTGTGGAGTGTGTTATATTTATGATGAGTGTTATGGAGTGTGTTGTATTTATGAGGAATGTTGTGGAGTGTGTTGTATTTATGAGGAGTTTTGTGGAATGTGTTGTACTTATGAGAAGTTTTGTGAAGTGTTTTGTATTTATGTTGAGTTCGTAGTTTAATCAGTGATCTTCATTTGAGTCGATCGCTATGTTAAGCAGTTCTTACCGCGGCCTGGTGGGTGATCCATTCTAACACTGGTATTTCAAACATATGACTTCCTCAGTAGGCACGTAAAACAGTGGGTGCCGATAGATGTCACTGAGTGATATTAGTAGTGAGATTGTAGAGATTATATTCTTACTAGCTGCACAATAGAAAATAAAAAATTAATTGATGCAATAGATTGGCCTTCTGGTCGTGCAGATGTCCATGGGCGCCGGTAGGCACTTCGGTGACTGCTGCCTGCTCGTCTGCCCCCTTGTAATATAAAAAAAAGGTGGAAGATTCTTTAAGTTTAAAAAAAAAATCTAGGATCACTCGCTCGCTCAACATGAAATTCGGCGAAGTCAAAATCGTTTATTCATATAGACTTTTTATAAGCACTTATGAACGTCACATGTACAAAGTTAATATGTATGTTGTTTTTTTTAATTTGAATTAAATTAATAATGATTTATTTGATAAGTGATTTTATTAATACTTATGTCGGTCACTTCAGAGCCATATTTCTGAAAATCAAAAGGAAATAGAGTACGTGTTAAAAACGCACCCGGAATGTTCCACTTACACAGAGGTGTACGAGAATTGTGGAATATTTAAGAGCAAGGTAAGTAATTAATTATTATGTATTGACCATATGTAAAAAAAGTTAAAAAGTTGCAACTAAGAAATAAATATATGTATATCGCACGCCTAGTCGCTAAGTGAACTAACTCAAAAAAGCGGATTTTTGGAAAATCGTATTTATATGCCGTACCGCTTATATCTCGATAAAAACGGCATTAGTATTAGTATGTATTATAATGTAATAATAGTTAATGAAGTGATGAATGTTATTGAAATGTTATTTTAATGAAATTCTATTATTTGTTTTAAACAAAACCCTATTTTAGTTAAAAATACAAAAATATCTGTATCTCAGTGTTAGCGAATATCTGATAACTACAAATTACATCCTTGCACAAATTTCATCCTTACACGTCCCGCTGTTTTCCGCATTTCGTGTTAGATGACCTTTCAATTTTATATATATGTTAAAGAATTTAAGGAATACTTTTTAGGTATATCTAATATTCCCTTTTCCCCTCCTACTAATCTTAAATTAAAAGCTTGTATTAGAAGCGGGTGCTACAATACCCTAACGGCGGTGGGGTTTGAACCGGGTACCTTGCGGATTTCAGTCCATACCTTATACCGTCGAGCTATTGTGGCACTAAATATTTATAGGTTCGTTTACCATACATTTTCTAATTTTCATATGATTTCTCAGTATTTACGCGGCAACCAAGACTAGCGTTTCCCAAATGGTATACGCTAAAAACGGGTTTTCGTTTATCTTAAAAGATCGGGAAAGAATTAACATGTTCTAGCTCTAGCTCTGTGTTCGTTTGGTCTAAACCCACCTTTATAACGTGTTGGTGTTTCTCATGTTATAAAATATTGGTACCAGTGCATTATGGCCCACGCGGTGTATCTGAGCGAGGCGGAGATGGCCACGTTCGCGAGACTGGGCGTGTCGGTGGCCCACTGCCCCGCATCCAACACGCGGCTGCGGTCGGGCTTGTGCCCCGTGCGCCCACTGCTGGGACACGGAGTGCGCGTAGCTTTGGGAACTAAGTAGCGAGAAAAGTAAATTATTATGTTACGGGGCATTAGATTTATCTAAAAGGCATTAACAGTATTTATGTTATATATAAGAGAATTAATTAAAAGATCTTCAAACCCTCGGCAAAGCTGATTGGCGTGAATCAGCGCAGAACAGAACCGAGTGTCGATATTTAGTATTGGAGGCCAAGATCCTCTTCGGGTCACTATGGCGTAGTGATCCGAAGAGGATCTTCTGGATCTGAAGTAAGTCATTAATCTTTAAAAACAAATTCATGGACTTTAAAATAATGACTCTCCATATATTATCGAAAATCTTACTCATGTACATGAAAACTTACATACGAGTAAATTTAAGAAAGTGGGAGATTTTACTAGCAGAAATCTTAGAAATAAAGATCAACTAGTAATGCACTCTACTAAGTTCTGTAAAATAAACTCCACATTCAAATGTAACTGTACACGTTTCTATAACAAACTCCGCCATGACATTCTGGAGATGTCTTTAAATAAATTTAAATCTTTTATAATACGTAAACTCGTTCAGAAATCCTATTACAATGTAAAGTATTTGAATGATGTTAATGTTTGGGAATAAATTTCTTTAACCGAATTATTGTGAAAATGGTGATGAAAAATTACCCGACTGAGTTTGTTGCGGACTCTTCTCAGTGCAGGGCGCGAGGAACCCTTGTAAACTTACTTTTTCAGTCGTAAATTTTATCTCCAAATTATTAAATAATAAAAAAATATACAAACGACGTTCATAAGTGCTTATAAAAAACTTTACGAAAAAAACGATATTGACATTGACTTCATAAATGGTCAATAATATTGCACAATACGTGATATTGCACAATATAATTGATCGTTTAGGAAGCACCTTACACGTCAATAAAAATGATATAAT
This sequence comes from Charaxes varanes, assembly GCA_024363005.1. Classification (NCBI taxonomy): domain Eukaryota; kingdom Metazoa; phylum Arthropoda; class Insecta; order Lepidoptera; family Nymphalidae; genus Charaxes; species Charaxes varanes. The sequence goes on along the minus strand of JANCMC010050420.1, from coordinate 9,167,781 downwards.
AGTCGTTACTTGTTATTGTTGCATACAACATGTAATACGTTCTGAGAAATTGACGCCTACTGGGAACCTTTCACAGGTGGCCAATTGAAATGACTTCACATACTCCGTACGATGAGAGGTATCTTATGTATTGCAAAATCAACTTGTAAATCATCGCTTTTCTCATAACATGTGGAAATTTTTTCTTTACTTATAAAGAAAAAGACATGTGTTCATTTCCTTCTATGTTACTAGGGGCAAACGAGCACGCAGCAGTCACCTAAGTGCCTACTGACGCCCATGGACATATGCACGACCAGGAGGGCCAGCGGATGCGTTGCCAGCCTTAATGACGAGCTTAGACCACCGAGAAGTCTCACAAACCGAACGAAACGCGACAACAATACCATCACTTTGACGTGACAGCAATGGCGCCACTTCATGCCGATCTTATGTAAAAAAGATGTACCCTTGCTTGATTTATGGTTCTAGATGATGAAGTGGACTCTACTTTCTTGAAGGGTGTTTGAGTATCTTGAACCTTTTGTACTGTGCAATGTATACTAATATATAAAGCTGAAGAGTTTGTTTGTTTGCTTAAACGCGCTAATCTCAGGAACCATCATCTGCACCACCAGAAGACTCGCAGATACGTTGCAGCTGCCCGGTGTCCGGTTTTGAAACGTGACTCAACCTGTCCACACAATCCACACTGCGTGGATTCCTAGTGACTTAGCTTTACCTTTGCATCCAACAGGTGGCGCTGGCCACTATCTTCAAGTAAGACAGCGTCTTCTAGATTCTGATATTTATTTTCAACCACTCAATATAAATCTCAAATAGCGTGCCATATCCTCTTTAATGAGAAAATTGCACCATCACCGTCGTCCATAGCTCTTTCTATTCTACTGTTAGGTGTAGGCCTCTGCCCATAATGTAGTATCATTCAATTTTAATATATGGCGCCATTTTCTTCATAAGTTTTATCATACATCGTCATCACGGTCATGGTACTTGTATTGAGATTTTGATTAGCTCAGTCATCTTATAGAACATCCACAAATAAGAGTTGCACAATCCTACCGGACACAGTATATGTTATCTTTTAAATCTTATCAAAAACGTATGTCTGAAGTGAGCAAGAAAAATGGCACGTACTGGCATTAAAGTCACGACTTTGCATGGTATTATCTTTAGTATTAAAAAAGTGATAAATAGGCACGACCGATGCGTAATCGTCTATCCGCAGACCTCTTAAGAGCAATCTGTTTATTAATTATTAAATATAGTTTGGAATTTAATCCGGGATTTTTTTATATTACAAGGGGCAAGCGAGCATGCGGTTTATCACCTAAGTAACTACGCCCAGGAATATCTGCACCACCCGATCTCCTGGCCTTGAGCGATCCACTGCTTCTTTAAAACGCGTAACATTTATAAATTTTCCTTCAAAGGTAGATTTGCTTTGTATAAACAAACTTCCGGACTCTAGCGTTCTATTTTTAAATTCGAAAAATGGAACAACTTTTAACCGATACTATGGGTATGTTCCGTAATACATTGCGCGCGCAGTGCTCACACTGGTGATCAAACGTTCCGTTATACACTATCAGTGTACTGCCCCAGTAGGTACCCTATAGGAATATATGACGTCATAAATAGTAGCCATTTTTGCACTGTGAGCACTGGCGCCTTCGAGCTTCAGTGCTCTCAGGACTTTAATCACATGATCATTCAAAAACAGAGCGGCTCTTGTTAAAAAAAATTAACAGTTAAATTTAACAGTATTATATTATTAATAAATCGTGGGTGAAGACAAATCGTGATTTTTATAAAAACGTGGTTTTGTAAAATTGAATAAGTGAAAATGAGTAAATGGAATGGGGATGTCAGTATTTAGAGCCTCAATAGCTCAACGGTATGAGGTATGGACTGAAATCCGTAGGGTATCCGGTTCAAACCCCACCGCCGCCCTGTAACTATATAACACACCACTACAGGCACATACACCTTTCACAAGCTTTAAACAGACATTTTTATACAGAAAAAAAATTACGTTAGTTAAAAAAAGTAAAGACTGTCAACCATATAAACGTTTCGCATTATAAGAAACTAGGTTCAATCAGTGAGAACACATATAAAATGTGCATTATTCCAGTGACCTAGAAGCAGCATTATACTTACTATTCGTAATGCATCGAGGCAATGTTACCTTTGAAGGTTTACTAGCTGACACGCGTGCAGGTTGTTGTGATACGATGTTTGGTCTTGTCACATGCGCCACTATAATACGCACTGTTATTATTAGAAATGCAAATATCTTCCCAGATATGTCATAATAGAAGATCGATATTGAGATAGATGTCTCAACTTTAACCTTACATAATTTTCTTTTTATTTATATAGGAAGCCAACACGACACGAAACTTAAATAAGATATTTTACATTTCTTAATAATTAAAATTTACCATCGTATGCCCCACTTATAGCCTAACTTAGTTAAAAACTAAAATTTACTATTAAAAAAGAAATATCGAAAAATATTAGACCATTGGAAAAGATTTAACATTGACATAAGTGATTAGAAAAAAACATATTCGTAACAAAATGTACATAATAAAAAGGTTATTTTTTATAAAAACTGAAAATAATTAAAATGTGAACTATAGTATGAGTATAATATTATAAATGTTGAAGTAACTCTGTCTGTTAGGATTTCACGCCTAAGCCCCTGAACGAATATTGATGATTTTTGGTATAGATATAGATTGGATCTGGGAAAATGACATAGGCTACTTTTTGCTGCGAAAATGAAGCTGAAATTAAAATATTAAAGTAAATAGCGAGGGTGTACCTCGCTTATCGGCCTCTGGCTGTAGTGTCTATATATTCAATACAGTTAACGCTGCTCACGCGTTCGAATTCACGCTCATGCGCCGCTAGGTGAGACGCTAATGCGCCGCTAGGTGAGACGCTAATGCGCCGCTAAGTGAGACGCTAATGCGCCACTCGGTGAGACACTAATGCACCGCTAGGTTGGACGCTAATGAGACGCTAGTTGAGACGCTGATGTGGCGCTAGGTGAAACACTAATGCGCCGCTAGGTGAGTCGCTAATGCGCCGCTAGGTGGAACGCTTATGCGCGACTAGTTGAGACGATAACATACCGGTAGTGCGACGCTAATGCGCCGTTAGGTGAGACGTATGTATGACGCTAATGCACTGGTAATGCGACGCTAATGTTCGACACTAATGCGCCGCTAGGTGAGACGCTAATGCGCTGGTAGTGCGACGCTAACACGCCGCTAGGGCGACGCTATACGCTGCTAGGTGGAACGCTTATGCGCCGCTAGGTGAGACGCTAATGTGCTGATTTCTTCATCGTGTATATTTTTTGCACCGTATTTGTATATGTATTTGTACCGTATATGTATTTGTGTATGTACCTCCTTGTAACATTAAAAAAAAACCGCCATCGAAAATGGCAAAGCACTATTTTGCTTGACTATCACACATTTTTGGGAAATCGTAAAAGAATGTTTTGTCATTTAAGACTTATTCCGCATATAATTCTATAAAAACGAAATTATTCCAACAAATTATGTATTTCAATAAAAGTTAACGAAGCGGTTAATGACATTGAAATATTATTTAGTGATATTTTATTATTGGTTTGTCTTTTAAATTAAAAACTTGTATTCGTTAAAAAGACAAAAATAGCTGTATCTCAGTGTCGGATGGAGATATCGAGATAATTCTTAGATTGGCTGACGATGAGGATGTTGAAACGGAGCTTCCTGTATCAGTAACTCACATTAGACCATAAAACCTAAAAAAAATTGGTTAGTTTATGGCTATGCGTGCGAATTGTGGTACGCAAATCTAAAAGTTTCTAGACATTTTTCTACCACGCGGCGATTTCAATTAATACATAGCTCAATAGATATCTTTACGAATTTATAGGTACTCTTACCTAGTATAAAAGGAAGAAACACTTTACAATGATAAGAGTTTGCTTTAACGATCTTCACTCGAAAGATGTTGTCGTTTTCAATGTAGAGAACTCCCGTAGATAGGTCAACGCGTCTTGAAGTAGAGTCGACTCTATTCATAATAGAGTATAGGCGCTGGCACTGAACAACTTTGTTTACCTTTATCGTCAATTTAAGGTGGATTTTTGAAAGCTATTACACAAGCCAATTGTTATTAATTTAGCTTTTATTCTTTTGTTTTTTTTTTTCAATTACTAGGGATACTATGTATGCCTAGTATTTTCATTAAGTAAGCTTAAAGTTTATGTGAAAAGTGAGTGCCACGGAACCATACGAGTCTTGGATCGAACCAGGTATCTCACAGATCTTTTGCCCTGTATGATGATTCACCACAGACGTCGCCACTGAAGTCTATATGTCCGTAAAGTTTTCAGAACAATATTGAGATGAGAACTTTGCACAGATTTTCACTCGTTTTGTTCGTGGATATAGTTACACTAGCTTTTTCCCGTAACTACGTGTAAATTCGCGAGAACCTTTAGACCTCCATAATCTGGCCCTATAAAAAAATGCTTTCTTAATCGATGTTTACTAACTATATACTACCTTCTTGTACCATTTCATCGTCTCGCAGTTTTCGAGATGTCGTGTAATGTGACCTTTCGCTTTTATATAATAGTATCCAACACTGTGTTGAAGATAAATAATACAAAGATGTGATTGCATTTTCATTTTTATTGCTCTCAAGGACCTGAGTGAATAATCTTAGATACAATTAACACGTTGCTTTTATAGGCACTCACAACTTCCGTCTACTTGCCGTCTTAAGAACGGTGCACTCGATAGGCGTGCCCGCGCTGCAATAGACCGTTGACGTCACACTTATGCGGTCTATTGAGATCGAAAGTCTGATAAATATTATATCCAGTACCTTGCTTACAAAAAACAATGTTTCAAAATCATATTTTTTTTATACGTATATTTGTAGGAATGTACTATATCGACCATAAGCAAGCTCATACGTTGACTAACATTTGACTGACAGTCGGCCAAAAAATTAAACAGCTGTGCCCACCACCTTTTTTGAATGCTGGATCCGCGCCTGCATCCACGCCTGCGGTCACGAGCACACACTAACCTATGTTTTCCATTCATATAGGTTGTTTTCTTCCTTACACAGACTACAGTCCGGACGACTGGGGGCCCGAATTCCCCCTCGGTGGCTCCTCGCGGTACACGATACCCATGCCCACCCTCTACAGCACGGAAGGTGAGCCCCCCTCGTTTTCTTCTAATGTTATAGTGGCGGCAACTTTGGAACAATCGAATGTGCACCAATATTGGGGGTACTCAGTTTTGAGTGGACGTGTTTTTAATTTCGTGTTTTTGGTAGATGGTTTAAATGCTCGTTTTAGTGTTTAGTACTATATAGTGTTGAGGTACTTTTAAAGCTGAAACGTCTGCTGTTTTCCTGTTAATAGAGTACCGCGGCACTCATTTTTTTGTCACATATGACAAATCTTGGGGATAGATCAAGTTTCACCGTTTAAAATGAAAATAACAGTACCTAAATGATGATATGCTATTAACTTGTTTTGTGTCACTCGCTCCGCCAACTTTGTTGACCAATTCCGCTATCGTCCTACTGTCGAACGCGTACAACCACCGCCAAATGTCGCAGGGTACAAGTACAAGAAGCCCAGCATAATAGAGCTGGTGCTGTACAACATGGCGGCGCTGCTGGGCGGCGTGGCGGCCGGCTACGACGTGCGCGTGTCCAACGTCAGCCCGCTGCACCCCACGCTGCAGCCGCACCGGTACGTGACGCAACTTCCCTTTTTACTGGGTAGCATTCGTACCGTATGTCCCTTTTGGGTAAAACATTCAGTTTAGGTAAGCCGTTGAAGCGAGGCAGCGTACTATAGATTCATGCGTATAAAGCTACTATAACTATAATGAGTATGAGGTATCGAGTTTTTCTAAGAATTAACCGCAGCGTCCCTTTCTCGACATCGATTATATTACCACGGATGTTGCAATAACTAAGTCGAGCGTATTGTTCAGTAGAAGACAAAAAAAGTCGATTAATGTCGTAAGTTTCACGTTTCATCGACGCACGTCGTAGCTTCGATGAAGCGCGGAACTGCAGTGTCCGCCGAGTAACGTACGAGCGTCACCAAAGTGCAATTTTCATCACCGAAAGTTTTTGAGACATGAAAAAAAGTTTTTCTTTCATTTGAAGGTCGGTTTAAAAGGAGGCGGTGGGGTTTGAACCGGGTACCTTGCGGATTTCAGTCCATACCTTATACCGTTGAGCTATTGAGGCTCTAGTATACTTGATGGGCTCACCTGTTGTCACAATTTGATATCGAGATTAATTGTTTGCCTGTAATTCGGTCACAGGGTATACCAAATAATTATTGCTTTAATTACAAAGAACAATATCCCGTTTCAGAAACCACGTCCACCGCAAGCAATTATCGGATGATTGAACTGTTTGTCATTTCTCGTGACGCGAATTAATTAAATATTTAATACTAGAGCGGACATATACAGATTCACAGGTGAGACACTTACGATATTCGGAGAAGTATACTCAAGAAAATGTTTGATTAATGAAGTTTATGATAGACTAAAAAGTTTTATTAGAAACTCTTTTTAGTACGAGTATATACAAAGTGACTGGTGAGACACTTACGATATTCGGAGGAGTATACTCAAGAAAATGTTTGATTAATGATGTTTATGATAGACTAAAAAAGTTTTATTAGAAACTCTTTTTAGTACCAGTATATACAGAGTGACTGACGAGACACTTACGATACTCGAGGAGTATAATCAATAAGAAGTTTGATAAATGATGTTTATGATAGACTAAAAAAGTTTTATTAGAAACTCTTTTTAGTACGAGTATATACAAAGTGACTGGTGAGACACTTACGATATTCGGAGAAGTATACTCAAGAAAAATTTTCATTAATGATGTTTATGATAGACTAAAAAAGTTTTATTAGAAACTCTTTTTAGTACGAGTATGTACAAAGTGACTGGTGAGACACTTACGATACTCGAGGACCTGATATTTGACGATCACATATGACGAAAAAATTAACAGTAAACGTACATATCAATTAACTACTACGTGAGATTAGGAGAAAGTTAACTAATTAAGTACGAAACGCATGGATACACTAGCGTGGACGAACGATGATGGTCCGTCCTTGATCCGATGGTTTCCCTTCACACTTTAGTCCTGGCTCAGGACAGGCAAAAAAACTTATTCAACTCATTCTATTCACTTATTTGTTTAATAAGTATAGTCAAAAAAATATAGGTAAATAATGTAAATTCAAAAAAAGGGTGGGTATGGGGTCCACCTATCAGCTCCATCACCAGACCCTGGATACCATCTGTATACAAAGTACTCCTCATGACAAATAAAACAAGCCCAAACTCGATGCGCTTATGTCGTTTTATAACTGAGTTCTTATGGTCAGCTTCCAGCTCCTCGGTCAGCATATCTGGGCCGTCATGACTCATGACTGGCCCGTTGGCGCAGTGGGCAGTGACCCTGCCTTCAGCTCAGGCGCTCGTGGGTTCGATTCCAAATAAACATTACTGCATTTTGAACTTGACAAGAAAAATATGAGTGACTCAAAAAATTTTGAAACTTGTCTGGTAATAGGTACCTTACGGATTTCAGTCCATACCTTATACCGTTGAGCTATTGAGGTTCTAGTATGTAGTACATTAGTACATACGTTCGGGCAGGACTACGTCTGCCGGGTCCGCTAGTTACATATACAATACAAGTTTTAGTCTAACTAAAGTATATCTCTAGTGTTAATAATAAGCCTAATTTGTTTATTTAAGTGTGAATTTTTTAACTTTTCCTATTATATTTTTTTCCTATTATATATTGTTCTTTATGCGTTTAGTAAACAAATTTTTATATATATATATATATATATAAAAATTTGTTTACTGTTCATAATGGTAGAATAAAAGTTGTTTCTTTCTTTCTTTTCTTTCTTTCTATATCCGAAACTGCCGGGCCGATTTCGACGTGACTATCACCGGTAGTTAGCTAATATTAAAAGGACCAAAAATTTGAACAAAACAATAAGAGTTCCGCACACGGCGATAGACGTCGCGAGTAAGGGCTATTCAATGTATACTAATATGTAAAGATGAAGATTTTATTTGTTTATTTGTTTACTTGAGCGCGCTTATCTCATGAACTACTGGTCCGATTTGAAAAATTCTTTCAATTTCAGATAGCCCATTTATCGAGGAAGGCTATGGGCTATATATCTTCACACTAAATATTTCTACCTAGTTTTTACGTGGACAAAGTCGCGGACACAGCTAGTTAAAGACGTAGGTATAGGAATACCACTTGACGTAGATTTAGTTTTTTGTCAGCCTAGTCAATTGTAACGTGACCTCGGTAACCCCATATTCAGTAAAGCATTTACCTAATTAAATGAGTAAATGAAAAATGGCCAAGAGCGTGTCAAGACACACTTATATAGAAGGGTTCCGTATCTGATACACTATAAACGCATTTGTTAAGTAACTTCAAAAGTTGTTGTCCGATTTTGGCAACAATAATTTTCCTAATGAATTTTTATCCCGCTCTATCAACATGGAAAATTTTAAGTCTCTGCCTCTAATAGTTTGGAAATGCTAGGGGCGGGACCATCTTACGGGCGAACGGACAGAGCGAAATTATAAGGGTTCCTTCCAGTACTATGGAACCCTAAAAACGACTTACAAACTGGTTGAAATATAACACGCCATGTTTCGTTTTGAGGAAAAACCTCCATGTTGGTAACCTTTACTTTATAGTTTTGTAACGTTTATAAATAATGAGTGAATTGAAATACTTCCCTAGCTTCATTTGAATGATCATGTCAAACTTTTGTAGAACTTTGTAGACTTCAAGGACAAAAATGTAGAAACACTAAGCTATGTCTGGCTCCAGTATAAGTAGTGTACTAATTGAAGACGATGCGACCGCACGAACATCCCTTTCTTGGTCGACCATACAATACTTATACCTAAGTAACACGATACTCACTGCGTTGAATCACAACCTGTTAGTCTGCTAGGATCCCCAAAATCTCACAACGAATACTGACTGGCCCGTTGGCGCAGTGAGCAGTGACCATGCCTTCCGCTCCGGGGATCGTGGATTCGAATCCAGCTTCGATTGTATGTATTTATATATTTCTACAAAAAATATATATTTGTGTATAACAGTCGCTTGTTACCTATAACACAGGCATTAAGTTCTCTATCGTAGAAACCGACGTCCGTGTGTCATAGAGTCCTGTATAAAGTATTTATTTATTTATTTATTTATCTGTCACCCGGCCGCGGTAAGAGCTACTTGACCTAATGATCGATACAAATGCCGGCCACTGATTAAGCAACGACCTCCTCCTAGGATCCTTTCTAGTATTTAAAATAAATGTTTTAAAAGTTCTATGGCACCTATTCTTTTGCTGGATCCACTAAGATAGCAATAATACATTTCGAGAAAACCTTAAAGAAAAGAGCATACTCATTTGCTAAAGGCCAGTATCGCATCTGCGAGCCTTCTGCTGGTGTCCATTTCTTCTGTTCATGGCTGTCGGTAGGCAAAACGCCAGTCCATTTGCCCTCTGCAATATTAAAAAAAAAATGACTTACCATTAAGTTCCTTCAATGATTTTTCTGAGCCACCATAATCACTAGGCATAATGTCTTTTGGCACATACTTGTATAATGATTCAATATTTTTATGCACTTGAATACGTTCCGAAACTTTGGCACTCAGTGCTTGTTTGAAAATCTGTATGAACGTTTCTATAGCCTTCGAAGATGATATAAAGTGGAGGCCCTTTAATCTCATGCCAAATCCTTCCTGAAACAGAATAACATCAAAGTCAAAGTCAAACAACGATGTCGAATCAGTTTGCATCATCAAGGCGAGTGTTCCGTAGAATCGTCCAAAGGGCCCAGCACGAACATTCTCGGTAGTTTTACTTACGTTTATAATTAATAAAATCAGAACTCGCACGTATCGAATTATCGCCGTTACGACCATCTAAATCGTGGAAAATGGAAACACGAACCTTTATTTGTAGTTTCGTTTCGAATGTAAAAGTAAGTAAAGCTATCGAGAGTGTTCGTGCAAGGCCCTCCGATTAATAGTCCAGCCTACAAGTGCCCTTTAGATGTAAGTTTTCCGCGTTCTTCTATAAATATGGTTGAGATATCATCCGATTTGGAATCACAGGTAGTTAGTTTTTGAAATTTCACTCGTAAATACTATTAAAGTTATAAACAATTAATTGAAACAAAAAAGGAGGTTTGGACTTTTTATATACTACAAGGGGCAACTGAGCAATTTGTTCACGTAAGTACTAACTTAGTTTTACAGCTGATTTTATCTGCACTTTATCTGCACGAGTTGATACCAGTGCCACTTTCTCACATGAGATCGGCGTGAAGTGGCGGCAATGCTGTCACGTCAAGTGATGGTATTGTATCAACCATGAAGTCGCTAGGTCGCCTCTTGCGGTACCCACGTGATAGCTGCTACATACAAACGACCCTTAAAGTTTTTTCCAAAATTGACATTATCTTGGGACCGTCCAATAATCTTCGTTTCAGGGCCTTGCGGTCATTTATTTCAAACAGCTTACCTCCGTTTCGTTTGGAAAACTAATTTAGTAAATGGTAGCTTTTTCAATTGGTGGGATAAACTCATAGTAGAGAGAGAACGTTCATGATTAGAAACTTAAGTGTACATTAGGTACTTAAGCTCTGCTGCGCGATGTAGGCGATCAATCTATTTTAATTCTTTGACGTACATTTTTTGGCAATCGCAAATGCACGTCATGTAGACTCATGAGTATCTCCAATATTTACATGTGGGATAAACGATGACTTTATATTTAAATAGTCTTTAAATCCATTAACACGCTAATCGCAAGATATATTTATACTTATAGCGTTTGCAATTGTACTGACTGTTATACCATTTTATATACCTTCTCTATCGAGTATGCAGTTATGTGTATGCATACATTGAATAGGTGCAGATATAGAAAGAATTTTGTATTCGGTAGATTACATGATATTTCTTACATAAATGACATCCTTTTTAAAATTCCGTTACGTTCGTGTGTAAATGTCATATTTCTCATATTAATAGTTGCTGATTTAAGTATTATACTAATTCGTGTTGAATAGATTTGTTAAGATTCATTATATTGTACGAACTCGCCACATAAGTATGTAATAAAATTGAGAGATATAAGTTGTTTTCTATATTTAATATATTATATTTCTATTTTCACAGAAAAAAATACATGGGAACATATGACAAACGGACGCCTGTTCCTTAAGGTAGACAACTTAATGCCTGTGGTAACAAACACCTGTTATACACAAATATTTCTTTTCGAAATATATAAATACGTACATATAGGTAATACACCCAGACTCAAGGTAGGAATCGAACCCACGACCCCCGGTGTAAAGGCAAGTCAAAATGAATAAATAGTGATGTAGTCTATAAGACTAACAATTTAACTAATTTCTGAAATTACTGAACTGATTTTGACTCGACTGTTACTGGCAAATAGCTCATGTTTTAAGGATTATCAATAGGAAACTGTACAATAATATAGTTTATACGTCAGAATAACATATAAAGATATTGTGGGAATTGTCCAAAATATAACGATAAATGTCAAGTAAGTAGGAGAAAATTCTGCCATCTGTAAGCTATTCTAGCGTGCGCTATAGTGTATGGAGGAAATATCTATCTTAAATACTTCTAAAAAAAAAGCCCGCGACAGCATATATCTATCTTTCATTTTTTTTTTTTTTTAAATTTTTTATTTAGAGACAATTTTCTTATAAAATATATGCAGTGCATCATAAACCACAGTCGGTTTTTCTGTGCCTTTTTCTTTTTTATGTTTAAGCTAATATAGTTTAATTGTCATTACATGGTTGTAGCGCTAAGGGTTGGCGTTAGTTTTTAACTAATGCGGTTACTATCGAATTGTATATCTGAATGTTGTAATGTATCAATAAACTTATTTTTATTTTTGAAATCGGACCCGTTGTTTCTGTGATTATCGCGACAAAGTAAACAAACAAACAAACTATTCAGCTTTATATATTAGTATAGTTTACTTGGTTTTCTATGAGTTTTCTTTAGATAAACCTTGTTGACTCAACAATATCTGCACGCTCAAAGACTATGGAAATTATTTGTCCTTATTCGTCACGTTCAAGTCATTTGTATAGAATTACGACAATGAGGATACTTTGTTTTTTAATTATAGAAAAGGCGTTTTACTGCGGCCACTCCTGTACACACTGTTTATGCGCATAGTAACAACGGAAGCGCGAGTGTACCAAGCAATAATATCAGTACACATATATATCTATGGTAAAATGACGTAATTCTCATGATTTGTAAATGTTTTTCGCCTCAGTTATTCTTATATAGTTCCGCTGTATACTGCCTGTTTATATACATAAATATATACTGGAGGATATGACACACGGACGTCTGTTCCTTACTTACTTACTGGAGCGGCTCAGAAACCCAAAGTGAGTTTTGGCCTCTTACAGAAATTCGCGCCACTTATTTCGGTCCTGGACGTCTGTTCCTATGGTAGACAAATTAATGCCTATGTTATAGGTGAGAGTGGCCTTTTATACATAATTTTTTTTTGTGTAGTTATATATAAATACATACATGTAGATAACCAGACTCGAGATAATAATCGAACCCACGACCCCCTGTGCCAACGGGCCAGCCCCACTATTAGTATATATGTAGATATGGACTTTATTAATAAAGTGCTGGATTATAATTTTTAGCTGTATTACTACCAAATTGGATGTCTAGTAACCTGATTAGTCAATATCAAAAATGTAGGTTATATATTATCTACCTCATAAATAGCTTTTAATTACGCGAGCCGCGATACCCTCATTGATAAAGTATCGACATATAAGTATCTACTTAAGTGTCAGAAGATTGATTTGAGAATACTACTGTCTATTGTGTATAACAGGCCGATTTTCAACACGAGCGAATGCTCATCCTACCTCCACTATTTCATTTTTTTTTAAGTAACTTTCTTTCGCAGTTCTGCCTGCATTCGCATAGATTCTAATTTGTAGACAGAATAGATTCCAGTCATTTTTCTCGTCGATATTTTGGTGTGAACGTTAAGAAACTGCTTTTGTTTAAACAGAAACAGAGGTTGGTAACCTTTTGGTAAGCAAGGGTCACATCGTGAAATAATGAGATTTACATTAAATTATATGTAGGGGGGCCGGACTTGTAAGTTTATTTGGAAAAAAGCGTCTAGCTATTTATTTAGCTAGGTACATATTATAAGCCATATTCAAAAAGCTAAATTTTTGTACGTTTCTCTCGTGTAATGTAATTATTATTTGTAAGTAACATTGTCATTTATAAAACAGTCGCAGGGCACAAAGCGAGGGGCAGTGGGGCACAAACCACTTGCCCACCACTGTACTAAAAGATCGAGACAGAATACTCTTGAGCTAGTTCTCGCTCCATGTTGGTCTAAACCCTCCTTAACGGGAGTTATAGTTCTTCGAATCATGCTTGTAACACCTGAGCCAGACATCGCTTCATTTCAATTACAAAATCCCTGGCCAGTGAGGCTGTGATGTTGTGTAGCTGTGCAAAGTTTTGTAGAACTTTTTAGTCTTCAAGGACAAAAATATATAAACTATGTTTATACACTTTTGTCCTTGTTTGTTTGTTACAAACTATGTATGTATAAGCTATGTCTGGCTCCGGCATTAGGGACAAATTTAGTGCATTCATGGATGCATTTCATATATACATTATACATATATATGCATTTGTTACCAAATAGTTTTATAAAATTCTATCTCTCTCTATTTTTATCTTTCAACGTGAAGACTATGTTAATGCAAAGTATAATATTTGAGCTATCCAACTATCAATTTTGGTGTTTTCTAACCCACACGCCCTAAGGTCCTTCACGATAAGACCATACTCGTTTCCCAAAGACCAACAACGCTGCTGCGATCTTTCTATGAATGCGCTCATGGACTTCGGTAGTCTCGTGTATACCAACCTCTTGTTCGTCTCTTTTTATATTCAAAAGGAATTAAAAAAGAGATTGTTCAGTTTTGATACTTTCGATAGATGTAACTTACCCATTAACTTGTAACATGCTCATATTAAGCGGACTATCTAGTGTGCGATCATATGTCCTATTTTAGCATTATGGAATAAAACTGTAAGGGTACATGGCAGCGATTCTTTTAGTAGACCTTTTTGTAAGGAGAGACGTCACCAGGTATTCTTATGTAATTTATATTTTATAATTTATTTGGTATCTTTTTTAACGCTATTCTAAAATGTGATCAAGATAAATATTTATGTTGTTTATATATGTTATTGTTGCTGGTGCTAAATCTGAAAATCTTTTTTTTAATAAATAGATAATGCATATGCGATTTGTATAATTTTATAAAAGTTATATAGAATTGAATTTTAAAGATTTTGAACTTACGTAACGTATTGAAGTCGAATCATCTCCACTAACGTCTTTACTCCGAGGTAGGCATATTGATCTAGGTTTTCTAATGAACCGATAGAAGAGGCACTCCATTAATATGCAACGACTGCCATAAATATAGAAAATAAAGACCTTACATGAATTTAAGATTAATCTAGATGTAACCAGTGAGTTCGTCCGCATTTTTTTTTTGCGCGGATCCCTGATTATTTTTCTAAAAAGCCTATCTTATCCCTTATAAAATCTGCTTTCTGCCTGTGGAAATTATTTATTGAGCAATTGTGTATCGATACCTATAGCAAAAACGGAAGCTAAAATATTTTGTTTGTTAGTCTGTTTGTTCCGGGTAATCTTCTAAGCGAAAGGACCGATTCGGACGGGACTTTCACTGGAAGATAGCTGATTTTACAATTATGTTCCGCACAAACATAAAAACCCTCAAAATTTAACAAAATCAGTGAATTCACGCCGGTAAAGTCGCCAGTTGCAGCTAGTAATATAGGTAATTATGTAGTCTATGTCCTAGAAACACGTAAAACTGTGGGTCCCGATTATTGTCACTAAGTGATATTAGTCGTGAGATTGTGGAGATTCCGGTGGATGACGTCAGACGGCAGTTGTTCATCTCAACTCACCCCACAGAAGAAGACAATTATTTAGTCATATTGTATATTTACTAACCCAGCGGTGTAAGAGTTTGAGCCAGGTTCTTAAGGATTTCTGTCCGCCCATATCACAGTTGAACTATTAAATGTTTTAAATTTACCAAGTTAACTTTAACGTATATACATTCAAATATCGTGACTTTTAAGTCGAATTCAAATAACAAAATCAAGTAATAAATTTTTGGCAGTAACTAAAGTTGTCTTTTCTGTTTTATGGTGGAACTTACAATAATCATACTATTAGTGTAGTGTTGTGCCTTGTCTA
>JANCMC010050420.1:9119870-9152176 GCA_024363005.1 Charaxes varanes | reverse complement strand
TAACTAAAGTTGTCTTTTCTGTTTTATGGTGGAACTTACAATAATCATACTATTAGTGTAGTGTTGTGCCTTGTCTACGATATCGATAAAGATTAACATTAAGTTTTATCACTAATGTTATATCAAGATTTTGTTTCGTTCGCTTCGTAGCGAACTTATGAGAAAGAACGCCGGACCGGTTTGAAGTTAGTCCGCGGAATCCTAAGCTAGCAAAATATATTTTATCAAATAAGTTATAAAGAAGTAAACTTAAAATAATTTATAGCTAAAAATAATAATTATTGTTATTATTTGCTTATTCTGTCCCATTGCAGGGCAAAGGCCTCACTACCAACTTTCCATGTCTTTGCATGTAGGTATGGTTATGGATTGCCAGTTGGTTATATAAATCGAATTCGTCCATCATCATGATTTTGGCCCGACGCGTGGTCCATTCTGATGTGGGATCCATAAAGTGGTGCTTTTTTGTCCAAATTCGACATGAGATGGACATGTTCGGCCCAATCCTGTTTTAATTTATCGATAATATTATTAATTATTTGTGTCAGCCCTATTTGCGTGTTATGACGGATCGATTTTCGGTATTTCACAACTGCATGTCGGGGTTGTGTTTAAAACTACTCGTAATTCCTAACTGAGCCATTACATGATCGTCTATTCATTTGCCGGCGCATCGATTTGCACTGCAACCGGTGACATTTGTGACTAGTGATGTGATGCGATGCATGTTAAATAGATTTTTTTTTAACATTAATTGGCGTAAACGGAGAGGCGGTTCATCCAAGTGACTACCGATGCCCATGGAAAATCGTAGATGTGTTTTAATGGTTTGGGTCACGGAAACTCAATGAAACTTGACAACAATACCATCACTTGGTGTTGCAGCATTGCTGCCACTTCACGCCTATTTTATTTAGTTTGAATAATATATTCGTTGTTTCTTTTTTTGTATTTTCTTCAAGAACCATTGCGTTATATACCCTGATTAAGGTGGGTCATTAATCTAAAATTGCAAAAAAAAATATAATGATGCGTTATTAGAGAGAGTAGAGAACTCTAATTCCCTTCTCTTTGTTACAAAACTTTCTCCATAAGTCCAGTCTTTCTCAAGCCAATAGCGTCATTAAGTAAATGGGAATTAATTAATACATACTTAACTGCTTAAACAAAATTGAGGAGGTCGTAGCTTAATCAGTAGCTGACATTTGAGTCGATCGCTAGGTTAAGTAACTGTTACCGCGGTCGGGTGATAGATAGGTGACCCATTCCAACACTGGTTTTCAAATATCCGACCTCCTCCGTCTTTCGGGAGATACTTGAAATAGTTGGTCCCGAATAATGTCACTGAGTGATATTAATCGTGAGATGGAGATCGTGAGGGTTCCAGGGAAGACGTCTAACGGGAGTTGGTCATCTTAATTCACCCCACAGCCATATTCTCTGCACTCTAAGCGCATCCTGATACTAGACCGGGATAGCACTATAGTATAGTATATATATATATATATTATATATATCACTATAGTATGTATAGTTAGAAGAAAAGGTAATTGGTAAATTAAGATGACCAACTGCACTCTAAGCGTATCCTGATACTAGACCGGGATAGCACTAGTTAGAAGTAAAGGACCTAAAAACTAAAAGGGTAATAACGTATTGTTATTGTGAGTGCCATAAAATGACTTAGACTTTCAAGGCTAATAAAATTGCTCATAGAATAGCAACAAATATCATTAGCAAGTAAAAATAAGTAGTGGCAAATTAATAAATATTTCATGTACTGTCGTTGCTTACTCATTTAAGAAAAGTACCTTTTTATGGCAAAACGTGAAAAAGCTGGCACCTTATTTTAAGTGTCCGCGAACAATCATAGACAACTGCAGTTAACAAATGGCTTTAACCGTGGAGACCAATCTTGATTCCGTATTCAAAGGAGTACTTTACCTTTTTATTTATTAAGACAGTATTTGATATTGAACTTTTCTTCTTTGCGTAATTTAATATAGCGTCAGGTAAAAGAAGGGTCTTACAAGATGCTTATTTTTTAATTTAGTACAGCTGGGAATCTAGCACTAGCTCTCCTGTTACCAGACTAAGGGTAGCGATGAGAAGAAAAGATATATCTAAGTTCTTGGTAATATACGAAGTTCTTTGACTTAAGGTACAATTATGATTCTATGACTAAGTTATAAAAAACTTTGATCATTAGAGACAATTCATAGGTCGTTGGACACGAGCCGGATTGTTCTGAATGTTTTGTATTGCAGAGTTTTGAATTTCGTGTCTATTGTTCTATCAAAAATATTTTCAAGTTGATCCAAACAGCACGACTTATTGTTTCTCTCGATGTCTTTTCATCTGTTTTAACGAATGTAACTAAAATTATGTTTGAAGTTGATGCTATGCAATTTACATATTATTAGCATTAGCACCGTCAGTTAAGTTTTCATTAAAGGTCTAAAATTATATTGGTTAAATCGTGAAAGCGTAACAAGCAAAACTACATACGCATTTTTAATATTACTAGCTTCAAACCCGCGATTTTGTCCGCCTTGTTTTCTTCGACTTTCATACAATGGTTCAACGTCTATTTCACCACTAGCAGATTTCATTTCATTAGAGGAAGACGTGGCCTAAACAGTGGTCGGCATTTGAGTTGATGGCTAGGTTAAGTTGCTCTGGCTGCGACCGGGCGATAGCTGGGTGACCTTTTCTAGCACTGGTTTATATTTGATATCCGACCTTTTCCGAGTTTCGGAAGACATGTAAAGCAGTGGGACCCGATTAATAACACTTTGTGATTAGTCGTAAGGTTGTAGAGATCGTGGGGGTTCCGAGGATGACGTTAGATGGAAATCGGTTATCTTAACTCGCCCCCCAGCCACATCCTCTACAATCTAAGCGGACCCTGGTACTTAACCGGGATAATGCTCTAGGAAGAAAGAAAAAATGTTTATACTAACTTATAATGGGAATATCCGACGCATCGTATGGCACAAAGGGCCAGTCTCATATGAAGACCTGATTGTTCAACGGCATAAGCTAACCACATACTTCCTAGAAACATTATAATAGTGTCCTGAAAGAGGAAGAAAAGGGTATGGGGTAAGGGTACCTATGTACTCACATCTTATACTGCAAGTTTCTGCCTGTCTTTTAATGTGTGCGTCAAGAACATTACCCTTAAGAACTATTTTTCTATAATTACGTTTTTCTGGCAATCTTCGGGACGGCTCTTGAAAAGGTTTCAATACCTTTATCTTTAGAAATACCAAATGAACCCTTTTAACAGGACGAATTATTAAAAAATGTTAAATCGGTAAAATCGGTGTAGTGCTGTGCTTTCGTGGCGGATTCGGTGGTGTAGCTTTCGGGTTGTAGCATTACACCGATTTTCCCTCGTATTCATTCGCGGATTAAAGGAAAGTAGTTTAGTTTTTCATGCATGTTATGGATTTCCGCAAATCTAAATTATTGCGCGTTATTTGCACAATAATTTATTAAATTATAAAAGTAGTCGTATAATATTATATTACCAACAGTAAAAGGCGCATTGCAACCTGTCTATTAGTATTGCCACCACGATTATCATGACATAGGACTAATATTATTGGCCGGTCGCAATGGCGGCATTTATGACATATCGCGAAAGCAGTGTTGCCATCATTGAAAAAGTACGATGAATTTCTATTGGTGGTTATTGTGGCGGCAATGATATTATAGAAATAGTAGGTGCCTAGTTAGGGAATACGTTAAATATATCCGTACTTATTCACTTAGGTCCTTGGGACCAATAAAGTTGAAAGTGCAATCACGTTTACTGGATTATGTATATCACGAATGTATTTCACAATTGGTACTACGTTAATCATTTATTTGAAAACTAAAATATATGTTTTTAATTTAAATACACGTAAATCTTATATACAAAGTTGTGCATAAGATTTACGTGTAATTATTATATTTTATTTATTTATTAAAAAGATATACCGGCAGCATATGGAAAATATATTTAAAAATTTAATTAATTATAATTACAGTCCAATTTCCAACGTCACTGTAGGTACATACTACAGTTTAATTATAAATAATTTCCAACGTCACTGTAGCTGAAATTATGTTGGAAATTATTGTTGTATTATACTGTTGGAAATTATTAATATATTATATTAATAATTTCCAACGTCACTGTAGGTACATACTACAGTTTAATTATAAATAATTTTCAACGTCACTGTAGTTGAAATTATGTTGGAAATTATTGTTGTATTATACTGTTGGAAATTATTAATATATTATATTAATAATTTCCAACGTCACTGTAGGTACGTACTTTAATACAAACTTGTATCTAAGCATCAGAAAGCAAAATGGATACAATCTACAAAAATAGTGAAATTTGGAAAGGAAAAAAACTAACTTTTTCAAATCTTGGACCATTTCATAATTTGTCGTTGAAGATATTTATTTCGTTATCGTCGATTCATAAGACGATTGATTTGAGAAAATTTGCCAATTTGTTTTTATCCTTTAAAACATATTTGAACACAGGACTCAGGAGTTACATATATAGTTTAACGACTCAAAATGACATTAATGCATAATTGCAAAGAGACTACATTGCAATATTAATGAATTCCTTTCTTGTTTCCATTACAACCGCTATATTCTAACATTTGTTTTTATTTTGAATACACTGCCGTTATATATTCTGAAACCTTAGTTAAGTAGCAGAAGAGTAGCAATTACTGACATGCGATAAGTGCCATCGACACATCGGCAACAGAAACAAGAGTTATCGCTGGGCGAGAATCCGTGATACGTCAAGGATATATATAAAACTTTGCACAGTTCCGCAAAATTGCTGTCGCGAAATTATACAAAATGACTTATTTTTCGCCCAAAGTTAGTCTATTTTTTTTTTATTAAATTTTTGCTACTTACGCAGTTTTGTTGATTTTCCCAGAAATACATATATATTATTCCTTCTCGAAGTTGTTGTTTGCACTCTGATGAGTGATGTTCCTTCGGGGAAGACGTACCTTTTTTCCGAGTTATTAAAGCTAAAAGTAGGGCTTTTTAGAGCATTTTGACGTTAATGTTAACATTATACACACAGTTATACATGCATTTCTGTTTTAGAAACAAAAAAATACAGCAAAAGGGGTACGTTTCGCGCGGATGAGTGATCCGTCGGTGGAGGCTGTCATTCCGAGCCTCCTCTGATGTAATATCACTTCATTAGAGTGCAAACCACAACATCGAGAAGAAAATTAAAACTAAAATATGATTTCTTGGGAGCAGTAACAAAACTGCATAATTGCCAAAATTTCCAGTCAGCGATAAATATTACTTATGTACGCTATTTAAAACCATCGCTACACCTTTGCTTTTATTTAAACTATATTAGGTATATTGTTATCGCTTTTTGAAGAAGAATCCCTAAAGGTACGTTTATTTTTTCCATAAAAAAACTACATTTTATATGAACATAGATAACCTGGCCAATAAATAATAATATTCCAATTTGATAGCGCCGTTTATATGATGCAGGTGATACGTTAAATAATAAACTTTTATCGTGCGTATCGCTGATAGTACAATGTATAAATAGCACTACGAGGACGGCATAGTAAATTCTCTTTGATAAAGTGCGGTCATAAAACTTTTGTGGAGCCTACGAGCAGATGCTCCTTAACCTTCACGTGGAACGTGTCTTCACACAGAGAAAATGTTTAAAAATACATATAAGAGAGTTCTGAAACTTCACACAAGCAAGGAACCGTCACCTGAGGGCCCAGCACGAACATTCTCGATAGTTTTACTTACTAAAGACTTTAACTACGTTCGTTTCGAACGTAAAAGTACGTAAAACTATCGAGAAAATTCCTGCTAGGCCCTCTAAAATCTATATATATAAAAGCGACGGATGTCACGAGATCTCGCAACCTGTTGGACGTACAAGTGTAAAATTCGGCAAGGAGGTACTTTATAGTTATTGAAAATCCGCTTAAAACGGAGTATTCAATAGGGTCAATTTAAGGAAAAGACTAAGGGCATTCGCTTTATGTTACGCGCACGATGTCACAGAAAACAGCTAGTACAAGATATAAAAGGTCGAACAGCTTAAGGGTTTAAACTCCAACCTTGGACTATTGTCGCAGCCACTCTACAGTCCACAACTGTTCGCTTTTCTAGACACTTTTTGCCTCGCACAATTTCTCTGCGGAATCAGATATTTTATGATATTTCCGAACGGATACGACTTAGTGACCTTCAGGAAAAGTGCATACTCATTTCTCAAAGGCCGGCAACGCATCTGCGAGCCCTCTGGTCTTGCAGTTGTCCATGGGCGTCGGTAGTCACGTAGGTGAACCGCCTGACCGTTTGCCCCTTGTTATATAACAAGGGTATTGGCCCTTGTTATATAAAAAAAAATACGACAGTTATATTGTAGATTATGGTAAATTGAACATAATATAGCCCCATATTTATACAAGTTACACATAGGAATAGTTATGTACAAAATAAATCAAGGCTCGATTGACTGGACCAATAGAGTCATTTGTCACCCAATCTGCTCAGAATTGCCCCATAAAACTAGACACTTTGTCTAAGACGTCAGGAGAAATTGCGTTCTAAGTTATTTAAGCAAAGTTGGAAGTCATTTTATATTAACCTAACTTTATTTTACCTAGAAATTTCTTGGTGTATTAAAAATCAACGTAGAAATAAGTTCGCTTTTAGACAAATTCTGTATAAGAGTTTAAAGGATAGTTCGGAAAAAAAAAGACCACTAGTGTCTAAATTTCACCAACATATACAAACATGCTCAACATATAAAAGTCAATGGAATATATTTCAAATAGAAAAGTATTATTAATATGATGTAAAATATTTATAAAAAAAGAAGCCTGTCAGATATACAAAACCAATAAATCACTTCACAAATAATAATCAGATATTTTATTGAATTCATTGTACCAACAGTTGTCTTTAAGTACAGGTTTAAGAAACCATACTCAACTACTATGGAAAATAGGTTTGCACAGTGGAAAACTGTAAAACCAGTGCCTGGGAAATAAATGATATATATTGATTATATGTTGTTATGCCGGAGCCAGACATACCTTAAAGTGTTTGTACATTTTTGTCCTTGAAGTCTACAAAGTTCCACAAACCTTTGTGCAGTTACACAAGGTCCCCGGACACACTACATGATCATTGAAATGATCATTCAAATGAAGCTGTACGAAGCGAAGTAACCGCTATCTCAAAGGATGACTAATAAACTTACTCTGGATAGGAAGCACGCTATTTAAGAAACAAATATGCTCTTTTCTTGAAGGTTCTTAAGTGCCATCGGTTTGGTAACACCGAAATTGGTAACTGGTTCTATAGAGATATAATGTTATCAGGGTAAAGGGGAATGTAATTTATATTTGACTGGCCCGTTGGGGCAGTGGGCAGTCTGCCTTCCACCCCGGGGGTCGAGGGTTCGATTCCCGCCTGGAGTCTGGGTATCTATGTAGAGGCATTTCATGCCGTTGGTATTTAGACAAGTAAATTTCCAAATAAAAGTACTATTTTGCATAATGGCCTGTCGTTTGCGTCAGATTCGGAGCACATGGCGTACTCGGTGCGGGAGTACATAACGTTCGAGGAGTGGCCCGCGCCGCGCGGCCTGCGCGTGCGCGACCGCGCCGACGCCGTGCGCGTGCGCTCGCACTGCACCGACGCGGGTAGGTCACGGTAACGGTGTTAACCGAATTCAAAAGCGGATGATGCTGTCACTTCGATTGGTATTTTTGTGTTTAATGCAATGTGCTGCAGAAAAATGTACCAATGTCTGAATGCTACAGATGGCCCGATATCTTCTATGGCTAATTTTCAACATTGCAGAGGTATTACGCCCTCTACTTACCAAATATATTAAGAAAATTGTTATATACATACATTAGATTATGTATATTTAACAAGCCTATTTGTATAATGCAGATACGAACATTTACAGTAAGGATAAAACCGCATTGATTTCTTTTTTAATGTTAAATTATTAAAAACAAACTTTGTCATTTCTTACACATAAATAAATTTGAAAAAAGAAAATTCTGTGACGATGTCAATTCTGTGCTATCTGTTTTCTTATCATCTTCTCCTTGTCTCCAGGACTAGTCGTCGATGGAAGTGTATCCTTTCCCTTCAACGATGGCACAGAAGCCCTACTGGAGATACACCCTGAAGATTCACTGATGACCGTGCAAATGGACGACGCATTACCGTATTGAGCTTATTAAAAGAAAAAACTGATTTAATACACCCAGTAGGTGACATAAAGTCATTAAAAAGAGAACTCTTGTTCCAGGGAGATTCGGTGAAATAACGACATAGAAGTAAACGGAGAAGTTAATATACAAATGCTTGAAATAGTGTTTTTCATATAAAATCAATACAACAGCAGGTTCGTAACGTTGTTAGAATCGAGTGTTACTTTGCAGAAATCCACCAAGAGGGGACAAAAATTAAATGACTGCAAAAATCCGCGCACTCGTTGAGTTTGCGCACAACCTCTGTTAAATCAGTTGCTTGATAAAAAAGGTCTTATTGTGAATTATAAAGAATTTATTATTTCCGGCGTTTCATAGCCATTCAAACTGAATCAAAATAAATGAAAATCAATAAGGATAAAATATCCAGAAGAAAAATGCACGAAGCGAAACTCGAGTCTCTATCTCGTATTTACTCGTGGAATTATAAAAAGCTATTCGGTTTTTAGGGTACAACAAGAAACCTTTATAATTTCGCCCTGTCGGTCCGTCCGACTGTATGCCCGTAAGGTGGTCCCCCTCCTAGCATTTCCAAACTATTAGGCATACCGACTTAAAATTTTCCATGTTGATAGAACATGCTAATAACTCATTATGAAAATATTCTGAACGAAATCGGACCACAACTTTTGAAGTTATTTAACAAATACGTTTATAGCGTATCAGATACGGAACCCTCCTATATAAGCGTGTCTCGACTATTAAAGTTTTTACAGCATAGGTGTTACAGTTTTGTTACATAATTTAACAACGGCAACTGTCCCTAAACTAGGTTTAAAACCTGTTTTATAGGCGACAGTGCTCACGTCAATATTATATTATACAGAATAATTAATTATTAGACAAATTTATTAATTAATTATTATCTATGTTAGTAATGCTTAAGATATTATAGTATAGCATTAAATGTAATTTGTGTGTGTGTGTGTGTGTGTTAGATTATATATGAGTATTTAATTTAAAAAAACTGCAAATTATTTTCACGTATGATTTCTTACCATTAATGAAGGTAGATAAAAAGTGTCAAGCTGCAATTATCTCATGTTTAACAATTAAATAATAATAAACTATTTATTTGGTGAGTGACTTTAACACAGAAAATAATAATCTAAAAACTAACAAATCTATTTCACTATATTAACAACAAGAGGAAAAAAAACTAAACACAAAGCAAAGAAAAAGAGACTACAAAAATAAAGGTTTTCCATGTAAGTATATAATTTGACCAAATTTGTGGCTGGAATGTCTTGTACTGGTTATTTAAATTTAACATCTTTGTAAACTCAGTCTGGTGCAAATAAATGAATTATTATTATATTATTAAGTCATGGAAAACAAATATTTTGTAATATAAAAGAATGGCCAACAGCTTGTCAAGACACGCTTATATAGAAGTGTTTCGTATCTGATACGCTATAAACGTATTTGTTCAATAACTTCAAAAGTTGTTGTTCGATTTCGTTCAAAATAATTTTCCTAATGAGTTTTTAGCATGTTCTATAAACATGGATATTTTCAAGTCTCTACGTCTAATAGTTTGGAAATGCTAGGAGGGGACCACCTTAGGGGCAGACAGACGGACTGACGAATGGACGGACAGAGCGAAATTATAAGGGTTCCTTGTACCACGAAACTCTAAAAAATGTTAGCATACATTTTTAACAAAATAGCGTCACATTCAGAATAATTACATTTTATTGCTTTTGCATGAAAGAAAACTGTCACAGTTCTTTCTTATGTTTAATCTATTCACTTGTGGATTGCATTATTCTCAAGTATTCAGCGAGGCATTAGGTATGTAAAAACATAATGAAAAAATATTACCTGTCACTGCAAATATGCGATGACTACATCGTTTATTATAATTACACCTTTATAACATATGCACATATGTGTCCATAGTTATTTATATATGTATACATATAACACGTTGTTATGTACTCTTATCTGGATGGACTGACCTAAGATAAATCTTTTTCTTCCTAGCGTTATCCCGGTTTAATGCCAGGGTCCGCTTAGATTGTACAGGATGCAGCTGTGGGGAGAGTTAAGATAACCGATTGCCATCTGACGTCATCCTCGGAATCCCCACGATTTCTACAACCTTACGACTAATATCACAAAGTGACTAACAATACATCCAATATTGACGTTAGTCAAGGAGAAACTCTAAATCGGTCGTTCTGTAAACTGTCAAAACTCGCACAAAATCCACTGACTCGAGCTTTGCAAATAGCATTTATTTCTATAAAAGTATAGTGCAACGAAAATAATAACAGAACATACAGTAAAAGAAGTTATATAACTATTATTAAACAGAAATCTAAAGAGTAGAGTTTTATTTTAAAGGGCCTGCATACTTACAACTGTTTATCTACTCTACAAGAACTTATTCCTAAGTGCTGGGCT
Source organism: Charaxes varanes (assembly GCA_024363005.1). Lineage (NCBI taxonomy): Eukaryota > Metazoa > Arthropoda > Insecta > Lepidoptera > Nymphalidae > Charaxes > Charaxes varanes. Next base: position 9,141,440 of record JANCMC010050420.1, on the reverse strand, counting down.
ACTTACCTCTCGATTTTTCAGTGGTGGCATCTTCTAAATTGCTGTCCCAGTCGAATTCTGTGACACCGCTCCTCGGTGCCACTTCACCAAGATGCCGCCAGCGAAACTCGAAGTCACTGTCGCGTTTCTTCAGCGCTTCGAATCTATGCGTAAAAGAAATAAAGCACATCAAGTAAGTCCATTTTTCTTTACAAATAAGAGAAACATACAGATAGTTAGATAGTTAAAAGCCTTATATAATATTAGTATTAGTCAGTTTTAAATATAGTATAATTCGATCAGTAAACCAAAAAAATATAATTTTTTTTCTTCTTCTTTCGAGCGTATCTCGGTTAAATACCAGGGTCCACTTAGATTGTAGAGGATGTGGCTGTGGGGCAAGTTAAGATGACCGATAGCCATCTGACGTCATCCTCGGAACCCCCACGATTTCTACAACCTTACGATTAATATCACAAAGTGACATAATCGGGTCCCACTGTTTTACGTGCCTTCCTAAACACGGAGGAGGACGGACATCAAATATAAGCCAGTGCTAGATGGGTCATCCATCTGTCACCCGGTCGCAGCAACAGCACCTTAATCTAGATTAGGCCACGACCTCTTCATAAATTTTTCTATACGATTAAATTTTTAACAGTGAATTTGATTTCGTAATATATTTCCCGCATTACAATGCTTATCAACCTTAAGAAGTAACACGATTTAAAAAAAAAAAATTTTTTTTTGGTGATAGCAATGCTTTTCGTGGCATATTATTGTTAATAAAGAATAAGATTGTGTGGAACTCTGATATTTTTATTTATTATAGAACAAAGCTAAAAGTTTCGGCTAAAACTGGGTACGACAATAGACTGACGATTGAATTAAACCTTACAGTTTTCACTCCACCCTGATTACGTATTAACGCCTTCAAATCTCTAGAATTCGCAATTTTTTTTTAAAATTACGTTCAAATCATTCCATCCAGACTTTTACCAAAAAATTGAAACTAACACATTAGCAATACAAAAGAAGATTGTGTTTTAAGTGGTTTTTTTGCGAGAAAGTGATAGAAAAAGGGGGAAAAAATCAGTCACCTTTTGAACATGAGGTTCTTGGCAAACTCGTATAGCTCCAAGTCGAGAGAGTTCAGCCGCCTGTCAGGAACATGTAGAGAACTTAGGAACGCGTAGAGAACTTAAAAGATAACTTATAATAAGTATAGATTTTAAAATAAACCGGCAAAGTATTACGTGATGGTACAGAACCCCTAGGTGCAGTACGTGGCATCATACACTTGCACCTGTCCTTTGGGCTTCTCCGGTATCAACTGCCAGACCAACGACGAAGACTGCACCGAGTCCAGTTGTATGAACGGTGGCACTTGTATTGATGGTATCAATTCCTACAACTGCTCCTGTCCACCCGGGTAAGTTTTTGAGGTTAACAAAATGACTTTGTTTAGAAGTTTTCTTTTACTATTAAACTACATTGCATAAAAAAAAAGAAATTTCTGCAAAATCAGTTTAGTAATTTTCACAAACCCAATGTGTATATAGTTTTCAAACTATTCAAGTAATAAAGTTTTAAAGAACAGTTTAGATTCTTTATTGCAAAAAATGCACGCCCCTCTAAAGTGCATTGCCGACTCTACATGCAAAATAGACGCAAACACGCAAGCGTCAATATCATTTCGTCGAATTTGAGTTTACGATAAAAACGTTGCACACACACAAACAATCATTGCAATTACTTAGTGGAAGGGCGTGCATTTTTAGAGACTGAAACATCCTTACTCGAATTCTGTAGTTTAACCTATTTATGAAAATTGAATGTGTGAAATATTCTTATTTTCAGGTACACTGGTTCAAACTGCCAGTTCCGTATCAACATGTGTGACAGCTCTCCCTGTGACAACGGAGCCACTTGCCATGACCACGTGACCTACTACACCTGCCACTGTCCGTATGGCTACACCGGCAAACACTGCGAGGCTTTCGTTGAATGGTAAGTAATTTTTATGGATAGTATGATTTTTCGTCAAAAATCATGACTCGTTGTCACGTTCCGCCCGAGCCGAGCGTGCAGGCAAGAGGGCGAAACAAGCGATAGAGAGGCAAGATTGGCATAAAAGATCGGTATTATCACATAAAATTATCATCCGTAAGCCGACCTTACCGATAACCAATTTTTTTTATTCGACTCGCAAACGACAATATATCTTAAGTATCTGAAATATTCACAACAGTAATTTAAAACCAATAAATATGAAAATATGAACGAAAATGGAACCAAACTGTATGCAACTTTCTTGTTGATCTTAACACTTTTTTATTAATAGGTGCGAAAATAATCCGTGTGAAAATGGTGCTACGTGTTCACAAAAAGGACCCCAATACACCTGTTCCTGTGCACCCGGCTGGTCTGGAAAGCTTTGCGACGTCGAAATGGTTTCTTGCAAAGATGCTAGTCTTCGAAAAGGTAAGATTTAACTATTACTGCATAAAAATATCAAACACTTCTAAGTTATTCTAACATCGTTATATTAAGCCACGATAATATGTAATAAAACGTATCATATCTTTTACTAAAATATATTATTACTAGGTGTTACCCGCGACTTCTTCCGCAAAATATTAGATGGAAATTTTAGTAGATTAATTCTATCGTCTCTAATTCTTCTGCCATTAAACTATATCTCTGCCGACTTCCATTTCTATACATAACGCCGTTATCGAGATTCCGTGTCAGGTGACCTTTCGCATTTTTACAGATTGACTTGTGAAACACGCTATTCGAACACCTGGTATTTATTGATCATATATATGAGGATAAAAAATAGTATTAAATGTAAATATCAATTAACTATTACGTGAGATTAAGAGAAAGTTAACTAATTATGTACGGAACGCGTGGACGTACTAACGTGGACGCAAGATGATAGTCCGTTTCCCCTTTACAGTTTAGTCCTGGCTGAGAACAGGCAAAAATACCTATTTCGATTATCACTTATTCACCTATTTGTTTAATAAGTATAGCCAAAAAATGAACTGAATTATTAATTGTATCTATTATTACTGACTTCGAACAGCAAATTACATGAACGGAACGCAAGGCTTTAACTAATTTTAAGGAAATTTGGTCAATAATTAAGTACCTACTTTCATGAGATAATTATAACGAGAATCGAGTACCGCCTAGGGTTCCTTAAGTATTCTAGGTGTCTCACCAGTCAGCCTGTAGATGATTACGACATTTGATCAAAATCTTTTCAGTAATTTCAGAGTTTATCGTAAAAATATCGTGACTCGAGATTTGTTTCGCGACAGAGCGAGAGCTATTAGGGTCCGTTATAGGACTATTGATCCATAAAATCCCGGCTAATATGTGTCTACTTATGTACTCAGCTTCGGACAAAATCCCTGCACCCTGTTTTATTGAATAAATGGCATAATAACATCACTGGACTAAGCTCCATCCAGCCTGTGCTAATGGTTTTTACAGGCCATTCGGAGGGTGACACTGGCGATATCAAATTTCTATCGGCTTATCGGCTTCATTGTGTAAGTGCTTTTGTTCAACGTAACGCAGAGACTAATTGGATCTAGATATCACTGGGGCCTTGCTTTCGAAACATACTACGTTGCGCGCTAAATTAGGGATCCTTAACTAACTATGTAATATCTAGTGGTGATGGAACGAATATTCGAATTCATATTCGCAAATATTCGCATATTTTGTACTCATATCGGCAAAACTCTGCTAATATGAACAAACGATAAAAAAAATAATTTTATCTGTCATTTTAATTATCTTAAACAAAAAAATACGATTTTAACTACGTACTATTATCATTTTAAATAAACGAACATAAACCCTTACCAGCTTTGACCTTAAAATATTGTAATTTGAGAAGGGGGGGGGGGGGGCAGAACCCCTCCCCGGGCGAGCCAAAAAAAAAGCGGCCCGGCGGGACCTTTCGCATCGGAAGAGCCCCCGGCCGAAACCCCGGGAGCAGAGCCCTTGTAAGCTCTTTGCATTGTATCGAAATACTTTGATACTTGGAAGATAAAGTTACGAAACAGTTACCTAATTAATGCATAAATATTTATATGATTTTTTATATTTGAGCTAATAGCTTTAGTTGACAATTTTGTCAAGTATTTTACAGTGTCAATTAGCTTCTAGCTGTTTCCCGCGATTTCGTCCGCGTAAAATTTCAATAACCGTTAGACCTCTTTAAACTGGCCCTATAGAAAAATCCATTCTTAAAGGGTGTCTACTCATTATAAACTACATCCTTGCCATATTTAATTATTGTATGTCCGGCTGTTTTCGAGATTTCATATTAGGTGATGTTTGCTTATTTATTCGTGTTAGGTGGTATGTATATATAGATTATTATTTATATGGAAAAAGGACGTTCTAAGGTAATACAATTATCTAATCAAATTTTAGTCTGAGGAACTGATTGATATTGTGTATTTTTAGTATCTATACTTCTATACCTAATATATAAAGCTGATTGTTTGTTTAAAGGCGATAATCTCAGGAACTGCTGTTCCGATTTGAAAAATTGCTTCAGTGTTAGGTCGCCCATTTATCGAGGAAGGCTATATATTATCACGTTAAAATTGAATGCACTTTTCACCAAATTTTACGCGATCTGAGTCGTGGGTAACATCTAGTTTGAATATAAAAGCGCTTTCCTTTAAACTTTTCATATTAAAATCTTATTATTCAGCTTCCTACGAGTGTTCCTAGTGAACTACAAGTTCATTCATAGTAAACAGCCATGTTATTTGATCTGTGTTATTTCTGTTTGTTTTTAATTCATCCATAGCTTATTCAGGATTATCCGGAACAATAGATTGTTATAAATATACAATGTAAGAAAAGTATTTACTAGACTAAAGTAATGCTTGTAAAAAACGAGTTGAATAAAGCATTTTTGATTTTGTGTTTGACTTTAATGCGTCATGAGCAAGGTTTGGGGGTAATGTTTGCTTAATACCTAATTAAACCGAGGTCACCCTCGTAATAAGAGCACACTTAATGGGGACTAACAATCTGACACAGGTGACTTGGGTACAATTGAATGCGTACTTGAGGACCCTAAATTCCTCACGTCTTTTAATTCATGAGCAAAGCCTTTAATTAGAATATTAAATAAAAAATAATACTGGGTTTACTTTTTGGGTTGGTTTAATATTCTTCTTTTCCTTCTATAAATTTCCTTCCATATATAAGTGCAAAGCTTATGTGACAAAGTCTAGCGTGGCTAAGATTCGAACCGATTATCCTACGAATTTCAGTCTGTTTTGATACCGGTGTTTTTTTACATGAGGAAACCCGGTACGGCCCATCTGCCATAAGGGCCGATGATGGGTTATATCGGGCTCCAATCGACTAAAATCTAGGGGTGGTTCCTCTTGACCAAGGTAGGATAGATATTCGGATTGTATTCTGTTCAATTCCCGACCACGGGGGCTCCTGTTTATCAATATACATCTATAAATAAATAACATTGAAGGGTTTGTTTAGAACGACGAATTTTTTTTATTAATTGATTATGACTATGTTTATAGGTAATTATAACAAAAACGTAAGTTAAATATTTTGGTCTGTCTGTGTGTTTGTTCCGGAAAATCTCTAAAACAGCTGAACCAATTTTAACGGGATTTTCGCCGGCAAATAGCTGATGTTACAAGGAATAACATAGGCTACTTTAGTTTTAGAAAAACAATTAAGATGCCGCATAAAAAATAAAAGCCCTTAAAACTTTAACAAAATCACTGAAGTCATGCGGGCGTTGTCTTATACAAACATATATAGGTATATCCCATACTTTCATATTGTCGCTCTCATTCTTATTATTATATAATTATTTTTACAGTTTCTTTTATACAAATATCAGTCAAAGCTATTAAAATATTCATGTACTTAAAAATAATCAGATTGGAATATTAAATCAATTAGGACTACTTGTTGGTTAATGTTGTACTGGTTGGTGGTACTACCGTACTGGAAGATTTATAATGATTAAAATAATAATAATAATAATAATATTATGCATACGACATTGATAAGTGCTTAAAATGTCTATATGAATTAACGATTATGACTTTGTCTTTAAGAACGGACTATTGGAAAATGTTAATACATTATAGATTGTCCGAGGTTTCTTGGAATAACTGTCTAATTCGTGACTCTATGCTGGTAGTTCTCTCAAGGCAAAGTAATAATATTGCTGGCCCGTTGGCCATATATTATAAAGTCTATACGCTGTGTTCTATAAGTATGAAATATATTAAAGAAATATATTTTATTTATTTTATGTAAAAACATTGTTTTAAGACATACGCTTTTCTGAGCAGATTTAATTTCGATAGTCGTCATTTATCGTTATAAAAATGACAAAGAGCACATCACTAGCTCATGACTGTAAATAGTCGACCGCCTTCGGAGTTCAGATAGGCTCTTAATTCACGGGGATAAGGTTGAAAATCGTTCGTTAAACCAAAGTTGTGGTTCAATGGTTTTGTTTACGTCTGTAATTTCATGTTTTTTACCTTTTCTCCAGTTGACATTCATGTTACTGAGTTCGTGAATACTTTGACTGAAAAAAAATATATATTTTTTTACATCAAGTACGCAAAGAATTTGGCGTCGAATTCCTTTTGGAGCCGATTTTTTTTTTATGTAACAAGGGGTAAAAGAGCAGCCGGCTTTCACCCAAGTTACTACCGACGCCCATGGACAATGCAACACAAGAGGGCTAGCAAATGCGTTGCCGGCCTTTGATAAATGCCTATGCTCTTTTCTTGAAGGTACCTAAGTCGTATCCGTCCGGAAATATCGAAGGGTAGGGTTGCGTTCACACGGCGTCGTGTCTAGGTCGTTATCGGATCGGTTTTTTCCCACACACATCGAAAAGGCAGTGTAGTGCTGTGCTTCGCGGATTCGGTGGTGTAGCTTTCGGGTTGCAGCATTGCAACGATTTTCCCTCGTATTCATTCGCGGATTTAAGCAGAGTAGTTTAGTATTTCATGCATGTCATGGATTACCGCAAGGTAACGCCTGATTCTGTCAGTTATTCGTGTAAGTCTCTAATAAATCATACTTCCATTTCCTAGTCTAGGGGTAAGAAGATAAAAGTTTCCAGTTTTATAATTTTTCAGTTGGTTGTGTACTAAGACTAACTTACATACCAAATTTAGGCTTTCTAGGACATAAGAAAGAGCCCTATACATTTTCATGATCATCAGTGAGTCGGTGTCGAAATTTGGGTTTTTTAGATATTAATAAAGTCCATACTATAAGGGCTATGCAATTAATCACTTTGTTAGTTTAATAAGTTGACTACTAGCATCATATCCTGAGAATTTTGTTTATCAGGCTAAATTCAGACCCAAGTTATGAAGCTTCGAAAAACCAACGAAATTTCATGTTTTATCATTAAAGAGTAAATAGGAATTGTTGCTCAAACAAACAAATGCGGAGGCCTCGTGTTGTGCAACAACTTTTGTTCCGTTAGCGAACTTTCACAATATTTCACAAAGTTATATAAAGCTTTATACATAAAGATATATAACAGGCTTGTTAAAGTTTACCTTTATAAAGTTTTCTGGCTTCAAAAGAAGTAAACTTTAAAAGTATGATAACCGATATGGAATCAACTCTATATAAGAGACATTAGCAACAGTAGGTATAATACATGTATATACTCACTGCTTTTATTTATAATAATTTAATCTCGCTTAGGGCCCTAAAGTCATCAGTTTTGTTACTAATTCATCTATATGTTAATATGTGATGCGAAAACTTTTATTGACATTTTAAGAAAATTGCGTGGGTGGAAGAGTATGAAATTTGGCACAATTATAGTTTATATAGAGGATGGGGTGCGAATGTTAATATTTTTATAAAATACTAGCGGACCCGGCAGATGTGCAGATGTGATATGCTGCCCGAATGTTGGCAGTTATGTTCGTTACTTACTGTTTACTATCTTATGTCATTCCTGTTCCCGGTCCCGTTCTCGTTCCCGTCCCCGTTTCCGTTATTGTTAGAAGTAATTTAATATGGTGTTTAAATATTCTTAAATTGTCTAATAGTTCGCGCAATTTTCTATTTTTTTTCTTTCATAACTTCTCCTGATAATAACATACACAATAAAAACTAATTAGCGAAATCGGTAAAGCAAGTCACGATCTGATTTGAAAAACTCTTCCAGACTTAGCCAGTCTATTTATCGAGGAAGGCTACAGGCTATATGTCATCGCGCTAAATCATTCCACAACTTGCACGTAGGTGGGAGGAAAGATCTTGAAACACGTACGTTAGAAGGGTGCCAAGCATCAAGATGATAATTATATATCCCAGATATATAGGATAACCTCTGAAATATGGTCTAACAAACAAAAAAAAAATTCATCAAAATTTGTTCAAAAATGGCCTAGTAATCACGTAATGTATAAACATTAAACGTACAGTCAATCGAAACCTCCTTTTTCGAAATCGGTTAAAAAGACTACATGACCTTTTTACAAACAGAGTAATTTATTAACATTTTTTTGAAACAGCAATAACGATATTTTAGAAGCGCGGATTTAACTTAGATACCGTAAATCCGCCAGTGAGAAATATCCGCCTACGAGTTGGAAGGAAAAATAAATACTAAAGTACGATTTATCACCCCCTCAAAACAGATACAACCGCTCTCAGGATACCAGCTCGTTTATCTAACTCGGAACTGAGCGGTTAAACGCTGTCTGACGTTTACAGTTTCCTAAGCATTCCGTTCTATATATTAAATACGTGAAGCAAAAACATTCGATACCATTCTACTAAAAATGCGCTAACAGAAGAGTATGAAATTTAAAACGGTGACACATTATATTGAGGATGGAGTGCGAAAGCTAATATTATAATAAAATATGCATGGTACTTTAATAAATTATTAAAATATAACTACAGACACCTCAACGCCGAACGATTTACACACATATGTACATTTGACTATAGTACAGTTTCAAAGCGAAGTCGTACTCATAATGTTGTAAAAAACTTAAAAATTTGTGTTTGTCCATTGTTATTACATTCGGGGCTGCATTTGTTTGTGGACGCAATTTTACATATCAAGGGGTAGTCCGTTTAAAGTTAAATTCAAGTTTGGATAGTTGCAACCCTTGTCTCACCGCCGCCATGTTGGAAAAAGTAGTTCAAATGTTTTTTATGGTTTATGAACTACAAGTCTCACAAAAAAAATAATTAAGACTTTTGGTTGCAATATGTAGAAATATTAATTATTTGCCATAATTTTTATCAGCTTTTAATTTTTTGCACTTTAAGTCCAAAGAAAAAGGTAAGAGAAGTATCTGTTCTTGACTCAGATTATAGAGTGGTTTTTGACATCAAATATAGGTTGAGACAGTAATTGGTTTTGCTCAAAATGTAACAGTCATTTGCATAGGTTTGATGGACAAGCATAATCATATGATCACACAGTATACAATTAATAGTAGGGGAGGTATCGATGCTAATTTTGTAGTCATTTAAGTGTTATGGAGATCAATTGGATTACGTAGATTAGGTGCAGAATAAAAAAAAGGAGGAGGTCGTGGCCTAATCAGTGGCCATAATATAAAATGAAGCTATGAGACAGATCAAAATAATGTAGTTTGATACAAAATTCGAAATTTAAAAACTCCCGATATTCCGTCTTATATCGAGAAGTTAATTTTACGCTATAGTGCATTCGGTCTGTTTTACCTCTAATAATGTGCTTGTTCAAAATACTGACGACAGAAAAAAAAATTGAAACAAGACTAACTTGTAATAAATTACTTTACTTGTAATTAATCACTTTAATTGTAATTAATTACTAACTTGTGATAAAAGTTTTGTGATAATTTGTAGTATTTTAATTAAAATCGCACTTGTACATTAGTAAAAACGATAGGGCGACGAAAAACGGAAGATAACAATTTGGCCACGCTATTTTTCAAAACCACAAAACGAAAATTTGCGAAGTTATAAAAGATTAGTTGTTACCTGCAACTTCGTTCGCGTAAATTAAGGTGAAAAAGTTTAGCGTGATGATAGCGTGGTGATAGCCTATAGCCTTCCTCGATAAATGGGCTATCTAACACTGAAAGAATTTTCCAAAGCGGACCGGTAGTTCCTGAGATTAGCGCGTTCAAGCAAACAAGCAAACAAACTATTCAGCTTTATATATTAGTAACGATATAGAAGTATAGACACAAGACTTTTTAGAGAGTAACACCCTGAAATGAAACTAACAACGCAAGCCTAGAAGTATAATAAAGCGAATCTGTCAATATTTTGAGAGGAGATCAAATATTTATAAGCACAGCTCAAAAAATACGCCATGCATGCTTTGTCGTATATTGTATCACTAGCAGTGCCCGCAACTTTGTCCGCGTAAAATGAAGTAAAAAAACAATAGATTCAATTTTACCGCGATGATATAACCTTCCTCGATAAATGGGCTATCTAACACTGAAGGAATTTTTCAAATCGGTCCAGTTGTTTCTGAAATTAGACGCGTTTAAGAAAATAAACAAACTCTTCAGCTTTATATATTAGTATATCTCACATTTATATATAATTTACATCTTACGTTATACTTGTATGTTTTAGTAAGAAATAAATGTCTTTCTTATCTATCTACTTAAACAAGATTTAACTTTATTTCTATATACCTAAAAGCGTAAATTGTTATTGCCTTTACAAGCAAACTATCGTAATTAGTCAAGTAATTGTGGGAAGCATCGGACCGTAGTCCAGTTTGTAGTGTAGCAGTGACCGCAACTAAATCAAGTGAATTTATCACCTTACATGTAATGGCTCGAATGCCCTAATGCCCTTCCAGCGATTAGGACCCTGATGACCGCCCACTCCAAACTATCGGTCAGTGTTCTCTTTACTATTAACTACTGCCCATATTATTACGTATACGCCTTGAAGTGTTAAATAATGTGTAGTTTCACCAGTAGCACTAAAAAGCACTGTGAAGGTGTAGCAAGTGTGAAAGCAAGCAGATGATGCTTCGGTGTCGAAGCGAAACGTGCGTTGAGGCACATCAGAAAGTCAGTGTAGTGCTGTGCTTTGGTGGCGGCACCGAAGTGCCTACCGGCGCCCATGGACATCTGCACGACCAGAAGACCAGCAGATGCGCTGCCGGCCCTTAATGAAGGGTTTAGGCCGCCGGGAAGGGATAGAGCGCGTTAATAGAAACCAATATATACCTAGTATCGCTACATCTACGTAGTCTATTTTAAAGCAATTACTGTATTCCCCCGTATAACACGAAAGTTTTTAAAGGAAAACGCGTTATAGAATTATTCTCGTATAACGCGCTTGTTCGACCCCGAACGCGCAGAATATAATATTACATATTATAGAATAATATTAATGCGTTATAAGACCACCGTGTTATAGGAGGGATTACAGAATACGAATGACAATCGGGACAAAAGCTAATTTAAGTAGGTACACTAAACGATGGAATCGATTATAGCCCGACGAATGCAATTTACCTAATGACAATCATTGGAATATTCGTGTCGCCCAGTAAACTCGCTTTGAATGCAAGCTCAATTATATTTGGTAGGTTAGTTATGCCGGTTATTTATAGGACTACCATGGTATTAGCTAACCCGGGACAGAATTAATTGACCGCAAATTTATTGCCGTACGATAATTTGGATGGATATTTTCTTCTATTATTGAAATTCGTATTATTTTGTTTTGGTGACAGACAAAACAATTATTATAAAAAAATATGCAAACTTTATTTATTTTCTATTCAGTTTTTTTTTTATTTACAGTTTCATATCTCTACTTCGTGTTACATTTTTATTTATAATTCATATTTAAATTATGTGTTATCAAATAATTTAACAATTTATATTAATAACCAATTCCTTTAAGTAGTCCCCGGTACAAATTGTTAAGCTAAAAGCACTTATTTATCGGTGCTTAATTAAGTTTACTCATTATTGTTGTGTGTTCCTGTAAGTTAGGTTTATGAACCTAACTTATATTCATTATATGAATGAAACTAGTTTTTACCCACGACTTTGTCCGCGTAAAATTAGGTGAAAAACATTAGCGCGATGATATATAGTTTTTTACATTCTGAATAAATCTAACGAGCAACTTTGTACGTACATAATTTCTTGAACCAGTTCACACTGGCTCAATTCCTGTCTGCGGGGAAATTGCTGAAGTACGAAAAATTTCTGTCGCAATCTTGTAAAAGGATTGTTTATATTTTTTCATTTATAGCAATGAATATATTTATATTGCTAACGTACTTTTATATGAGAGTAGCTGTGTTTGCGACTTTGTCCGCATATCATTAGGTAAAAGTAGAAGATTCAATTTTAGCGTCATGATATATAGCTTTCCTCGATAAATCGGCTGTCTAACACTGAAAGAATTTTTCAAACCGGACCAGTAGATCCGAATATTAGCGCGTTCAAGCAAACAAACAAACACTCTTCTGCTTTATATACTAGTATAGATACATACATGTACTCCTTCCCTGCAATAAGAGAATTAAACAAAATAACCACAATTGAAAAGAGTCCCGCGATTTTCGAGTTTTAGCGAGACGATTGTACAACTTTGGTCGTAAAAGTTCATCCAATAGGTACTTGTGTCGAGAACGCTCCTAAAATCTTGATCCTTTCATTTTAAATCGCTTTTATCATGAGGTATAGCGATTTTGCAGATTGTCATTATTAAAACTGTTGCCCATAATAGTATACACTAGCAGAATAATATTCGCTAGCAGAAATCTTGGAAATATTATTAAACTAAATAAAAAAACAAAAATAAATAAAACAAAAAAAAAATTAAAAACAAAAATTAAAAAAAATAAATAAATAAAAATTAAAAAAACAAAAAATCTCAGATATAAAGAAAAACTAGTAATGCACTCTACTTCGGTTCGGGTTCGTAAACTTAATACCACATTAAGCGTAACTGTACACGTTTTTATAACAAACTCCTCTATGACATTCGGGAGATGTCTTTACATAAATTTAAATCTTTTACAAAACTTACATTCATTCAAAATTCCTACTATAGTTTAAATGATTATTTGAATGATTGATAATGCTTGGGAATAAATTGCTCTAACCAAATCTGAATTATTGTGAAAATGGTGATAACAAAAAAATTACCCGGCTGAGTTTGTTGCGTGCTCTTCTCAGTGGAGGGCGGGAGGAACTCTTGTGCTTTTAAGTCGTAAATTATATCACCAAATTACTATATGATTTAAAAAAATCATAATTCTATATGACGTTCATAAGAGCTTAAAAATAAGTAAAATATTTTGATTATATAATAGAGGAGGTCATATCATAATCGGTAGTCGGCATTTGAGTCGATCGCTAGGTTAAGGAGCTTTTATCGCGGCCGGGTGATAGATGGGTGACCAATTCTAACACCGATTTTCAAATATCAGTTCTCCTCCGTGTTGTTGTAAGGCACGTAAAACAGTAGGTCTCGATTAATGTCACTGAGTGATATTAGGCGTGAGATTTAAGAGATTGTGGGGTTTGCGGGGATGACGTCAGATGGCAGTCGGTCTGTCCGCTACTAAACCGGGATAACGCTAGGAAGAAGAAAAAGAATATATAATATACTAGCTGCTTCCCGCGACTTTTGGAAAATTTCGAGAGACCCTTAGACCTGACCTTAATCTGGCTTTATTGACAAATCCTTTCATAGTGGATTTCTACTGACTACAAACTACCTCCTTGCCAAATTTCATCATTGTACGTCCCGCGCTTTTCGAAATATTGTGGGTATATATATTATTTATATATATCAATACACGGTGACATTGTCGCGGTTAGGATGGTTACGTAGTATCCTAATGTTGAATAAAAAATATTGGCACTGTCATAATATCAGAATATCAATCCTACAAGTATTTGCAAAAATAATCATATTAAGTTTAATCAGCTACCTTTGATCTAAGCTACAGTGTGGTTATGTCGCAGAATGCAGTATTGTAGCCAAAAACTCTGATATATGTGGGATAATACCTAATTTTCCTCTATCAATTTGATCACGACGTCTGAAATGAATAATTCAAATAGATGCTAAAATTAACCCTCATTTATGTGGTTCAATTTAATCAAATTTTTAAAGTTTATAAAATATTGTTTAAGTCGCAAAATAATAAACATTTGATCAAGTCCTCCTCAGACCTCCGCGAGACCTCCTTAATCTGGTCCTATCAAAAAATCCGTTCTTAGCGGATGTTTACTATGTGTCAACTACCTCCTTGCCAAATTTAATCTGTGTACGTCCTGCGATTTTTGAGATATCGTTAAGGGTGAATTTTTGCTTTTATATATTTATTAGATGCAGCTTCTATCCTTTTATTTTCAATAATCGTGGCTACATTAGTCGAAAATGTATTTCCGCGGTTGGACTCGATTAATTACACGTCAGTTATGAACTGTATTGCTCCATTAAATCGGATCAGATATTGGAGCTAAACTTTTATTATGACCATTCAGATAATTAGAATTTTGGTTCAGTTTCTTAAAGAGAAAGATGCTTGGCGGTATGACATGCGCACGCTTATTCATTAACTAACCAATTACGTTTTAGGTCTGGCCCGTAAGCGCAGTGAGCAGTGACCCTGCCTTCCGATCCAGGGGGTCATGGTGTCGATTCCCGCCTCCAGTCTGGGTGTATTATAAATATGTATATGTTTATAGTCTCATAAAAATATTAGGTTTCGCACACCACGTTTTATATAAACTATAATTGTATCAAATTTCATACTCCTCCTTCTACACAATTATCGTAAAATAGTGCCGAAGATTTCGCTTCACTTATAAATAAGTTTTTTTTTTAAATATATAAAGTAAGTACAAGATACGTACCTACGTGATAAAATTACAATCTAGCTTAATAGCTAATAAGTAATTTAATTCTAACTTATGCTAATATATTATTTGATGATTCTACGAATGTGTCCAATAACACAATCTTATTGTCTCTAATAACTTAAGGGTAAGTTATAAATAAGTAAAGTGTAAATTTAAAAATTAGTGAAATGAAAAATTCCTCTGTTAATACATGATATAATTTGGTACAGCGCCCACTGTCGTTGCCTTAATACATTATTAGTTATATAGTACTTATATAGCATCGTAGCGTAAACGATAATATTATAAACGAGTGCTTTCTTGTGTTAGGAGCATATAGCCACTCTGCGTTACGACATTGTTCTTGAAAGCTAATGTATTTGTAATGTGCCACCTTAAAACGTAAGCCAGCGTATATTTATAACAGTTAATAATACTAATACTTCCTAGGGGTTATCCCGGTTAAGTACTAGGGTCCGCTTAGATTACAGAGGATTTTATTTTTTTTTTTATTTAATATATATTTTATATATATATATATATATATATATATATATATATATATATTGCTTTCAATATATAAGTCCTACCTAGATAGAAAAAATAACGTATGAAAATTGATTATTTCATGTGTCAGAATTGAAATATTGCAAATGAATTAATAAATAAATTATTGCAAATAATATGTTTGCAACTGTTGTTTTATATACTATTTTTGTTCAAGTTTATTTCTATATTAAGTCAATGTGGTTTTAGATTATCTGTATATTTTTATTAATTTATATTGTGTTTATAAGTGGGTAGACCTTATGTGCCATGCAATAAGGTGAAATTTTGTGTGACTTTGTGTACTGTTGTTATGCCCTTAGTCCTGTAATGACTTCAATTAATTTGATGAAACACTAGTAATCACTCCTGGTACACTGTGGCATGCATGGTTAACTGGTATTAAATCTTTAAACTGGTTTACCTTCACTCATGCCTGCTTCCTGTAATGGCAAAATATATGAAAACCTGTTACACTTTGTGCATGCAATTTAGTTGGTACAAAATTTTCAATTCACCTTAAATTAAAAAAAAAATACGATTTTCGATTTTTATTTAACCGACCTCGTTAAAGGAGGACAACTTTGTGGTTTTAAATCGTAAATTGTACTTATATTGTGTTTAGGTAAATAGAAGATAAATGTCGAAAAATTATACGATTCTAATAAAATTTAAATGAGTTTTATCTCGGATATTTTAAATATGATAGATAGATAATACTATCAGAAACGGAATCATTGGTCATCATACCCGACCGATTAAGAATTTTACTTTAATTTGTCGATTTTAGAACAAATTGTTTTAAATATCTGAACATATCCTAAAATTTAAAATATTGCACAGGGGAAAAAACTCGTTTAAATTTTCCGATAAAAAAAACTAATCGCACTTTTTAAATTCCTTTTATCTTTTTAATTCTTAAAGATTACCAAAAAGAGACCAATTTAATGACAATTAATTTCTTCAAATCATTCGAGCCGTTATAGGCTTTAATGTGACTAAATACGCTCCAAAAACCTCTTCGTGTTTCGCGGTCTGCTAATAACGTAATAGAGACTAATCAGACAATTCCTATCTTGAACTCGACCAAACGGTTATACGCTATAAAGAAGACTGTATTTGCTCTAAAAACGCTTCGTCTTTCGTGGTCTCCTAATAACTTAATAGAGACCAATATAGCGACAATTACTATCTTGAAATCCATCAAACGGTTATAGTCTGTTAAGAGACCAAATACACTCTAAAAACTCTTCGTCTTTCGTGGTCTCCTAATAACTTAATAGAGACCAATATAGCGAGAATTACTATCTTAAAATCCATCAAACGGTTATAGTCTGTTAAGAGACCAAATACACTCTAAAAACTCTTGGTCTTTCCTTCCGTTCTTGTTGACCTTGGGCGTCCCGCAGGCTTTTGTTTGAGAGTCGAACCAGTAGTTTCGAACTTTCTGACCTCCACAATACTTATCGTGGGCTACATAACACTTAAGAGTAACCCTCATAAACTGAGCTTTTAAGTCAAATATTTTATCTATAAAATATCAAATAACGGTCTACAAAAAAATGTATGCTACGTAACAGTAGTATAAGTGCTTATCAAAAAGGCAATGTGAATGAAAGTTGAGATGGTTATATCTTATTATTCTTGTCATTCTGAACACGTCCGAGTCTAGACAAAGAGGTCTTGCATTTGAGAAGTAGGTTGGTAATTAAAATTACTGAACATAAATAGTTGTTGCACATCCATTTGTTTATTCGCTTCTAACAACATCCAAGGTGGTATACTATTATAAACCAAAGATCACACGAGAAATGATAACCTCAAACATGTTTTTAGTAAGGCTATCGTTTACCAATTAGTGAAATCTTGAACAGCTGTAATAAATTAAAAGTTTTTTATTATGTCAGATCTCTTGGTAACTTGCCATATATTTTTTGCAATAACATCATAAAACGGACGTCGATTGAACCAGTTTTCTATTAAATTTATATAATACGCTAGGTAAAGTCGACAATGGTTCGCTGTCGCTCTGTCTAATATTAAATGAATGGGAAAGTAAACAAGAATTTTAATAATTATAGTATACGTACCAATTGTATAAACACGCACGTGATTTCATGCGAACTTTGTATTATAATTTGAACTCACTAACTTTTTGCTTTACAAATTGAAAATCATATTCTTGAGGTTTATGCTAGTTGATTTTTTTAACAAACGAGATATTAATCTAGAAATAACTCTACAACAAAAACTGTTAAATAATGTATGTACGTATTACAAATATGTACGTACATTCTTTAACAGGTAAATAAACTAAATTTGAGTTAGATTGCAGTACATATTAAATTTTAGTACATTGTGGATTTTAAATTTTCATGTATATGTATATTTTTTTTAGTTTTCTTTTACAATGGTAGAATGTATTAAATTTTATTAGCTTTTTGTGGATTATTTTACCTCGAATCAGTGATGTATGAGATAATGAAGGACTTGGAAAAATATCTTCCTTTAAAACACACAATGTTATTTAAAGTCATAAATATATATTTCTAGCGAGCACGGCAGACGATGTCTTGCCTCTGAATTTTGTTTCATCTGCTATTAGCCGATTAACCAATCTTCTTTATGTCTTTTTTCATAAAACGTGTAGCACTGGCCGAATATTTCATGAGATATTAATTTTATAAAGCACGTCAGTCAAAAGTTTATTAGAAGTCGCGAACCGTTCCGCATTTTTAAATAATC
This sequence comes from Charaxes varanes, assembly GCA_024363005.1. Lineage (NCBI taxonomy): Eukaryota > Metazoa > Arthropoda > Insecta > Lepidoptera > Nymphalidae > Charaxes > Charaxes varanes. Next base: position 9,123,243 of record JANCMC010050420.1, on the reverse strand, counting down.
TTTCCACTTTGCTTTCATTTGTTTTAAACCTTCCTTGAAATGAGGGGAATGAAACAATATCACTCAGTGACCTAACTGCGGAAAACGCAGTCCGCGAAGAAGAAGAAGATCACTCAGTGATATTAATCGGGACCCACTGTTTTAGTGTCTCTCGAAACACAGTAGAGGTCGAATATTTAAAACCCAGCGTTAGAATTGGCCACCCGTCTGCGGTAATAACTGCTAAACCTAGCGATCGACTAAAGTGCCGTTTATTAGGCTATGACTAAATCGGAAATTTTTAACCTCACTAACAAATATAAAGAACTATTTTAAGAAGAGTATTTGCGTATATTTTCAAAGCTGGACCAGTTCATTTCCATGTCATACCATACTTTAGCACTGAAATTTCTGATACCATTGTATATGCCCAGTACAAATGAGCCCAAATGGTATGGATTTTTTTCATATTTTTAGGTGTTTCTATTGCCATCGGACGACGGTTTTAGTGTTTGAGAAGTCATTACTACGAGCGAATCCTCATTCTATCTCTAATCTATCAAATTAGTTTAAACAGACGTAGAGCATTTTTTCGTTATTGTGTCCACGTTCAAAAAATTCTAATTCTTTGTCTAGAATTTTTTCGTTGATATTTAGTGTAAACACTAAGAACGAGCTTTCGTATACACTAAAGGATCGATAAGGAATGCTCTTGTTTGAACTCTAGCTGGATGTTCGTTTGGTCTAAACCTATCATTATACAATTATATATTGATATTGATAGCTTACTTGTATAATTATACATTAATATTGATAGCTTACCTGTACAATTATACATTGATATTGATAGCTTACCTGAGATGGCGACTTGTCTGGCAAGGAATCTTTGGAGTCTGCATACTCAACACCACCTGAGGTCACGGTCGGAGAAACTGTAGAAGTTAATTAAGGTAAGTAAGGTGAGGTAAGTTTTATTTATGCAAACGGTATTTTATTTGTCATTTAAAATTATCTTTAATATATTTTAAAAAGAAATCTTAGGTAAATTTTAATTTACTGATTATTTTATTTTATTAAAGGTTAATAGTTTTAAATTTTTATTTAAAAAAAAAATATTTAATTAAAAATTGTACACAAAAAGTATAAAATTAAAATTTATATATTTATATAAATATTATAAAAATATTATATTTATATAAATATTTATATAATAAAATATAAATATATATAAAAATATTATATATTTATATAAATATTTATATAAACACAATAAGTTGTTAATCACAATCAATAAGTGGACTTTAGGTAAGTTTTTATTAAATACACAACTCATAGTTATCGAATCTAATTTCAATTGGAATAAAGTATAATAAAAAAATATATAGGACTATGTGACATAAGAACGTCTGTTCCTAATGTAGACAGCGTAATGCCTATGTAACAGCGACGTTTTAGACATAATTTTTTATTATTAATACATAAATACATACATATAGATAATACAGCTTTCGGGTTGCAGCATTACACCGACTTTCCCTCGTATTCATTCGCGGATTAAAGAAAAGTAGTTTAGTTTCTCATACACGTTTGTCTCTTCAATCTTTTCTGTCTCGAAAACTTTAAGGTCTTGTAAATAAATAGTAGCAATTTTGCTTGCGACAACATTTTCTTATACATTGTTTTCTTTTTCATAAAAATTCATACTAAGTGATAATTGCTAGAAAACGGCACAAAAAGTGTGCGTTGAGACGTATTTAGTCAACAGTGCGGAACTACAAACAAGAATCTCGCAAGCTGTTTGAAATCTTGCGTGTGGAATTACTACAAAAATGCTTTGAATATTTTTTTATTTTGTCATTTTAAAGTAAAAAAAGTAGGTTTTGGTTAATTACCATATATTAAAATATATCTCTCATACTAAGTGAGAGGACATATTAGTTTTCCGATGTATATCGTGATCTATATCTATATCGTGAAAAATAAAAATGATTGCATTTTATTTTCTTATTTTATTATAAAATACTCGTTCAAAACGATTTCTGAAACGTCAGATTTTAAACTGACCATTCCATTGCAGCAATGTCAAAAATAAAAAATAAAATATCAACTGCCAATACTTTCAATTCAAATACTGGGCATAGACTAGAGTCACCTATAGACCTTTAGTTATGTCTATAAATGCACTAATTGAGAGAATTATTCAACCGGTTTGAATGTAATCTACTTTTCTGTGCCTACACCACTTAATAAAGGTTAAAATGCGAATATTCACGAGATATTATAAGTGTAAAACGTCGGCGAATTGTATTTAAAGAGTGTTTATTCTAATCTATATGCCCTATAAAGTATTTTATTTCTTTTAAATACCTACTAACATCTTGAGCATTGGGTAAAGACTTGTGCATTATTTAGACAAAACGATCAGTAAAGAAGACCAACTAATTATAGCAAAAGCGTCACGCGTGCGACACGTTACACCGCCATCACGCCTAGGACCTACCACCAAGTTTTGGATATCTTTATTCAAGTTATTGAGTAACGAAACAAAATTCCCGGTGGCACAAACCTCTCGTTCAAGGCCCACAACGCATATGCGAGCCTCCTGGTGATGCAAATGTCCAAGATCGTCGGTGGTCAATTGAGTGAACAGCCTGCTGTTTTCTCCTTATTATATTAAGTCGTGGCACCAAATAGGAACGAAGTTCCTTATTACATAAATGTTAATTTCAAGTTCTAGTCGAGGTAAAAAGAAAATAATTATATTGGGGTATAATTTTTTATTATGATTTTTTATCTTTAGAGTACGCTCAATTGTGTCAAAAACTTTTTTACACGTTAAAACCGACTACGCTTATTTTATCACACATTAATTGGTATGGTATATAAAGTTAAAGTCTTAAATTAAGTATAACAGCTAATTATTAATTTATTATTTTGATTTAATTCTTATAGTAAATTAAATTTACAAAGTTTATTTAAAAAAATATTGGACTCGTTTGAGATCTGAACACGGGATCTATCACATTCTAAACCTTAAAAGTAATATACTGAAACAATCATACCCATAGACCAACGTGCCGGCTGACAGATGATCTTAAAGATGAAATATTATGAAAATATTATATCTTAATACATATTGTATTAAAAATGTTACAGTTACCCTTACGCGGTTGTTTTTTGCCGGTTGAGGTACCCTTCACATCCTCCTATAAGGAACTTCGTTCCAAAAATAACAATTCCTTTGTAGGAACCCTCTCACCATGAAAATATAAACTTGATTTCTGTGCACGCAAAATTTTTGATGCGTGTATGCTATACGTAAGATGGAAAGAGTAGTGGGTACAATTTTCTCGTTAAAACCGGAAGACCGTGAATTATGGGCAAGTGCTTTGTT